>CM053034.1:157970986-158345986 GCA_028564925.1 Lithobates sylvaticus
AAAAATGAAGCTGCTTTTGTAGCAATATTCACTTTCAATTCAGAGAATTTCCCCTGTAGTACGTCTTTTCTTCCACAAGATGACCTGAGTTTGATGTCCAGCATCATTCAACCCACTTCTTCTGAGCCCAGATCACCCTGGACCCCCCTGTGATTGGACAGTGAAAAGAGAAGCAACACAGCGATGAGCTAATCTTTCACGCTGCTTTCTCCTCCTAACCGCATTCTTGTTAGCACATGATCTGATTGGCTGCTTGTGCTGCTTATTCTTATCACACTCCATACTTACTGTACACAAACTGCAATAGGCTGACACCAGGTCAGATTTAGGTCCTTACACTACTTGAAATTTTAAAAATACACTTCCTAATAGATTACAGAACTGCATTCATGCTTGTCTTTGATATCTGCCTAGATTTCAGATTTAAAATTAAACTAATCTTTGTTTTATTAGGATAAGGGCTGAAGAAATCAAAGTGCCTCGTGTGCGTTCCTTTTGCCTGCTGCCAATCCTTCAAATGCCATTGTATTTTCAGGTGGCTTACACAGTGCATGGCACTTCTAACACTGGATAACATAATGACATATTATCTATACATTGCCAACATTTTAAGTGGCAAACTATGGTTGCTGTTACAGATGGCTGTGATGTGCATTTAACCACTTCCCGACCGCCCCATGTAGATATACGTCAGCAGAATGGCACGTACAGGCAGAATCACGTACCTGTACGTGCCATTCTTCAGGCGGTTGGGGGGTCCAATCGGACCCCCCTCCGCTGGCGGGGACGGTCGGGATGGCTCGAGAAGCGATGCGGGACGAGGGGACGGCCAGTCGTTTCTGGCCACCCCCTCGCGATCGCTCTGGCCAATGAGATGCTTCCCCTTCCTGTGTAATTGTAAACACAGGCAAGGGGAAGTGATGTCACGCTCCTCGTGCCGGTCTTTCTGACCGGGACGCCGAGCGGAGAAGACATCAGGTTAGTGCACAAACACTACACTGACACCAGTCACACATAGGCACATATTTCACCCCTCTGTCACCCCCTGATCACCCCCCAGATCACCCCCTGCCCCCCCTGTCACAGTGTCACTGATTGCAGTGATCATTTATTTTACTGATCACTGCATTTAGTGTCAGTGTGACTGCAATAACTGTCAGGGCAGTTAGTTTTAGGCCCCTTTAGGTCTAAGGTAGCCCCTTACCCCCCCCCCCCAATAAAGGTTTAACCCCTTGATTGCCCCCTAGGTAACCCTTTCACCCCCTTTTGCCAGTGTCACTAAGCGATCGTTTTTTTTTTATCGCTCTATTAGTGTCACTGGTGCCGCTAGGTAGCCAGTTTTTTTTTTAGGTAACCGCCAGGTTTATATAGGATTATAAATAGGTTTATAGGTCAGGTACCCCCATATTACAACCTAAAAAAAGGTTTTAACCCCTTGATTGCCCCTAGAGTTAACTCTTTCACCAGTGATCACAGTATACGTGTCACTGGTTAGCCAGTTAGTTATTTAGTTATTTAGGTTCCCCGTCAGGTTTTTATATATCGTCAGGTACCCCCATATATTACCTAATAAAGGTTTTAACCCCCTGATTGCCCCTAGTTAACCCTTTCACCAGTGATCACCGTATAACTGTTACGGGTGACGCTGGTTAGTTAGTTTGTTTTTTTATACTGTCAGGGCACCCGCCATTTATTACCCAACTATCGGTTTAACCCCCTGATCGCCCGGCGGGTGATATCAATTAGGTTTTAGGGTCAAATAAGGTCTGTGTCGCCCCAGGTTAGTGCCAGTACCGCAAACACCCACGCGCAAAGCATACACCTCCCTTAGTGGTATAGTATCTGAACAGATCAATATCTGATCTGATCAGATCTATACTAGCGTCCCAGCAGTTTAGGGTTCCAAAAAACGCATTGTTAGCGGGATCAGCCCAGATACCTGCTAGCACCTGCGTTTTCCCCCTCCGCCCAGCCCAGCCCAGCCCACCCAAGTGCAGTATCGATCGATCACTGTCACTTCCAAAACACTAAGCACACATAACTGCAGCGTTCGCAGAGTCAGGCCTGATCCCTGCGATCGCTAACAGTTTTTTTGGTAGCGTTTTGATTCAGTTGCCAGCAGCCTAGGAGCTTTTTTTCCTGTGAATCTCACTAGTGTACTACTAAATTTAGAGCCCAAAATGGCAAATCGCAAGTACACTAGTGAACAGGCCTACTTGTTTCTGAGTATGTCAGATAGTGAAGAGGAGGTCACTCATCTGTCACAATCAGGCTCAGAATACGATCCAGTAGACGACAGCGGCTCCATGACAGATAGCTCTGGCGACGAAGGTGTGGTCCCTGCTAAGGTCAGGCGTACCCGATCCCGATCTTCTGATGTTGTTGAGGTGCAGGAACCGCAGGTCTCTCGTATGGAGCAGAGAAGTACTAGCGCCGCTATTCCTTCTGGTGAACTGGCAAGCACCAGCGGCCTAGTACACCCTGGACGTAGTCAAACCAGCACTGCAGTAACACTTGGTGACGTGGCGAGTCCCATAAGTGCAGTTCAAGCTGGCGAGGTGGCAAGCACAAGTAGTGTCCCGCTGCCACCAAGAAGAAGACAAAGGCAGGTCCGTCGATCACATAGTGTCCTTCCTGCAGAATTCGCCAATCCTGATTGGGTGCCCACCACTTCTGCAGAACCCGTACTTCCCCCATTCACTGGCCAACCCGGTATTCAGGTGGAAACAGCTGATTTTAAGCCATCCGATTTTTATTCGCTGTTTTTCACGGAAGATCTCTATAGATCTATTGTGGACCAAAGTAATATATACGCTGGTCAATACATCGCCGCTAATCCCCAAGTGCCTTCCCTTGCCAGAGATTGGAAACCAATTACGGTTTCCGAATTTAAGACCTTTCTGGGCCTTTCCCTCAACATGGGCATACACAAATTCCAGACTCTGAGGTCTTATTGGTCCACCTCACCGCACCACCAAATGCCCGTGTTCTCTGCCTCCATGTCCAGGGCACGATACGAGATGATTTTGCGGTTCATGCACTTCAGTGACAATGAACTTTGTCGTCCTCGTGGAGACCCTGAATTTGATCGGCTCTACAAAATTCGGCCCCTCATAAACCACTTCAACCAATGTTTTGCAGCCTTGTTTACGCCCAATCAAGTTGTCTGCGTTGACGAGTCCCTGATTAAGTTTTTCTGGCCGCTTGTCTTTCAAACAGTTCCTTCCCAGCAAGCGTGCCAGATACGGGGTCAAGCTCTACAAGCTCTGTGACAGGGCAACAGGCTATACGTGGAGCTTTTCGGTTTATGAGGGAAAAGATAGTCACGTAGAGCCGGAGAACTGTCCAGATTACATAGGGAGCGCTGGCAAGATAGTGTGGAACTTGGTGTCACCCTTATTCGGAAAGGGGTACCACTTGTACGTGGACAATTATTACACGAGCGTGCCACTGTTTAGTCACTTGTTTGATCATCAGATTGGAGCATGTGGCACCGTGCGACCTAATCGCCGGGGGTTTTCCCCAGCGGCTTGTAGATTCCCGTCTTAGGCTGGGGGAGAGAGCCTGCTTCAAGTGTAATAATTTGCCCGCTGTGAAGTGGAGGGATAATAGGAATGTTTTCGTTCTTACCTCCCTTCATGCAGACACGACAGTCCAAATTCGTACGGCGGCTGGTGTTGTGACGAAACCCCTCTGTGTCCACGAATACAACCTTAATATGGGGGGGTGGACCTCAACGACCAGTTGTTGGCGCCGTACCTAGTTGTCCGTAAGGCTAGACGCTGGTACAAAAAAGTGTCTATTTATTTGTTCCAATTGGCTTTGCTGAATGCTCATGTGCTATACGGAGCTTCAGGCGGGACGTTACCCTTCCTTGAATTCCAGGGAGCGGTTGTCATGGAACTGCTGTATCCAGGCGGTTCCACACCTCAACATCCCCTACCAAATGCAGTAAGCCGGCTGCATGAGAGGCATTATCCTTATGTCCTCCCGAGTACCCCTACCCAACGAGCCCCCCAAAGAAGATGTCGTGTCTGTAGCAAGCGCGGATGTAGGCGTGACACCCGTTATTATTGTCCACTCTGTCCTGACAATCCTGGTCTCTGCGTTGGTGAATGCTTTGAACGCTACCACTCACTAGTGAGGTTTTAGCGTAGGGTACAGCATTTCACAGGCTAGGATACACTTTCACAGGGTCTCAAGAATGCCATCGCATTTTGAGACCCGACCGTTGCAGTTAAAATTATAGTTACAGGGTCTCAAGAATGCCATCGCATTTTGAGACCCGACCGTTACAGTTAAAATTATAGTTATAGTTTAAAAAAAAAAGTGTAAAAAATAAAAATAAAAATAAAAAGTACAAAAAATAAAAAAAAACCCCAAAAAAATATAAAATAAAAAACCAAAAATAGTTGTCGTTATATTGTTCTCTCTCTATTGTTGCTCTTTTTTACTCTATTCTATTCTGCAATGTTTTATTATGTTTTATCATGCTTGCTTTTCAGGTATGTTTTATTGTTAACCATTTTTTTGTTTTCAGGTGCGCCATTCAGTTGCAGCGCGGATTTATTTATCTTGACAGCAACAGCGTTTGCTCCCACGATACATAAAGCCGCGACTCCAACACTGTAGGAGGTGATTTCACCACCACAGTTAAAAAAAGAGCATATATGCCGAAGCATGGGGGCAGCAGAGGGCGGAGGAGCGATTTTGCTCCTAATGCCACGTACATACGGTCGAAAAAAGTCCGACCATGTGTACGTGGCATAACTTTTTTGCGGGAGGATGCCCCCATGCTTCGGCATATATATATTTTAGGCACCGGTTGCGTTAACAAAATGTTTTATTTTTTACTATGTTTTTTTTTTTTGGTATTTGCTTTGCAGGTATGGTATGGTAAGGTCTTACTGTTATACTCTAATGTTACTTTGTTTTAATGTTAACCATTATTTGCTTAGCAGGTACGCCATTCAGTTGCAGCGTGGATTTATTTATCTTGACAGCAACAGCGTTTGCTCCCACGATACATAAAGCCGCGACTCCAACACTGTAGGAGGTGATTTCACCACCACAGTTAAAAAAAAGAGCATATATGCCGAAGCATGGGGGCAGCAGAGGGCGGAGGAGCGATTTTGCTCCTAATGCCACGTACATACGGTCGAAAAAAGTCCGACCATGTGTACGTGGCATAACTTTTTTGCGGGAGGATGCCCCCATGTTTCGGCATATATATATTTTAGGCACCGGTTGCGTTAACAAAATGTTTTATTTTTTACTATGTTTTTTTTTTGGTATTTGCTTTGCAGGTATGGTATGGTAAGGTCTTACTGTTATACTGTAATGTTACTTTGTTTTAATGTTAACCATTATTTGCTTAGCAGGTACGCCATTCAGTTGCAGCGTGGATTTATTTATCTTGACAGCAACAGCGTTTGCTCCCACGATACATAAAGCCGCGACTCCAACGCTGTAGGAGGTGATTTCACCACCACAGTTAAGAAAAAGAGCATATATGCCGAAGCATGGGGGCAGCAGAGGGCGGAGGAGCGATTTTGCTCCTAATGCCACGTACATACGGTCGAAAAAAGTCCGACCATGTGTACGTGGCATAACTTTTTTGCGGGAGGATGCCCCCATGTTTCGGCATATATATATTTTAGGCACCGGTTGCGTTAACAAAATGTTTTATTTTTTACTATGTTTTTTTTTTGGTATTTGCTTTGCAGGTATGGTATGGTAAGGTCTTACTGTTATACTGTAATGTTACTTTGTTTTAATGTTAACCATTATTTGCTTAGCAGGTACGCCATTCAGTTGCAGCGCGGATTTATTTATCTTGACAGCAACAGCGTTTGCTCCCACGATACATAAAGCCGCGACTCCAATGCTGTAGGAGGTGATTTCACCACCACAGTTAAAAAAAAGAGCATATATGCCGAAGCATGGGGGCAGCAGAGGGCGGAGGAGTGATTTTGCTCCTAATGCCACGTACATACGGTCGAAAAAAGTCCGACCATGTGTACGTGGCATAACTTTTTTTGCGGGAGGATGCCCCCATGCTTCGGCATATATAAATGGTGCATGTATGCCCATCATTAGAAGTGGGTGGATGAAGGGAGGTATTCTAATGGTGGGCATACCCACCGCGCCATTGGGAAATTGGGAAAGCATTTTATCACACCGATCTTGGTGTGGTCAGATGCTTTGAGGGCAGAGGAAAGATCTAGGGTCTAATAGACCCCAATTTTTTCAAAAAAAGAGTACCTGTCACTGCCTATTGCTATCATAGGGGATATTTACATTCCCTGCGATAACAATAAAAATGACAACTAAGAAAAAACAAATGGAAGGAACAGTTTAAAAATAAAATAAAAAAGCTAAATAAAAAGAAAAACTAAAAAAAAAAAAAAAAAAAAAGCACCCCGGCCCCCCCTTCTCTTGCGCAAAGGCGAACACAAGCGTTGGTCTGGCGTCATATGTAAACAGCAATTGCACCATGCATGTGAGGTATCACCGCGAAGGTCAGATCGAGGGCAGTAATTTTAGCAGTAGACCTCCTCCGTGAATCTAATGTGGTAACCTGTAAAGGCTTTTAAAAATGTATGTAGTTTGTCGCCACTGCGTGTTTGTGCGCAATTTTAAAGCATGTCGTGTTTGGTATCCATGTACTCGGCCTAAGATCATATTTTTTATTTCATCAAAAATTTGAGCAATATAGTGTGTTTAAGTGCATTAAAATAAAAAAAAGTGTATTTTTTCCACAAAAAATGTGTTTGAAAAATCGCTGCGCAAATACTGTGTGGAAAAAAAAAATGCAACACCCACCATTTTAATCTGTAGGGCCTTTGCTTTAACAATATATATAGTGTATATATAGCGTATGTTTTCATGTAAACAAAAAGTGTCAGAAAGGGCTTTATCTTCAAGTGGTTAGAAGAGTGGGTGACGTGTGACATAGGCTTCTAAATGTTGTGCATAAAATGCCAGGACAGTTCAAACCCCCCCCCAAATGACCCCATTTTGGAAAGTAGACACCCCAAGCTATTTGCTGAGAGCAATGTTGAGCCCATTAAATATTTTTTTTTTTTGGTCCCAAGAGATTGAATAATGAAAAAAAAAAAAATAATATTTTTTTTTACAAAAAGTTGTCACTAAATGATATATTGCTCAAACATGCCATGGGCATATGTGGAGATACACCCCAAAATACATTCTGTTGCTTCTCCTGAGTACGGGGATACTTTTTGGGAGCCTAGCCGCGTACGGGACCCCAAAATCCAAGCACCGCTTTCAGGCTTTCTAAGGGTGTAATTTTTTTATTTCACTCCTCACTGCCAATCACAGTTTCGGAGGCCATGGAATGCCCAGATGGCACAAACCACCCCCAAATGACCCCATTTTGGAAAGTAGACACCCCAAGCTATTTGCTGAGAGGTATGGTGAGTATTTTGCAGATCTCGCTTTTTGTCACAATGTTTTGAAAATTGAAAAAAGAAAAAAAAATTTTTTTTTCTTTACTTTCTTCATTTTCAAAAACACATGAGAGCTGTAAAATACTCACCATGCCTCTCAACAAATAGCTTGGGGTGTCTACTTTCCAAAATGGGGTCATTTGGGGGGGTTTTGTGCTATTTTGGCATTTTATGGCCTTCGAAACTGTGATAGGTAGTGAGGAGTGAAATCAAAAATTTGCACCCTTAGAAATGCTGAAGGCGGTGCTTGGGTTTCGGGGCCCTGTACGCGGCTAGGCTCCCAAAAAGTCCCACACATGTGGTATCCCCATACTCAGGAGAAGCAGCAAAATGTATTTTGGGGTGCAATTCCACATATAACCATGGCATGTGTGAGCAATATATCATTTAGTGACAACTTTTTGAATAAATTTTTTTTATTTATTTTTTTTGTCTTTATTCAATCACTTGGGACTAAAAAAAAAAATATTCAACGGGCTCAACATGCCTCTCAGCAAATAGCTTGGGGTGTCTACTTTCCAAAATGGGGTCATTTGGGGGGGTTTTGTGCCATCTTGGCATTTTATGGTCTTCAAAACTGTGATAGGTAGTGATAGGTAGTGAGGAGTGAAATCAAAAATTTATGCCCTTAGAAATCCTGAAAGCGGTGCTTGGTTTTCGGGGTCCCGTATGCGGATAGGCTCCCAAAAAGTCCCACACATGTGGTATCACCGTACTCAGGAGAAGCAGCAGAATGTATTTTGGGGTGTAATTCCACATATGCCCATGGCATGTGTGGGCAATATATCATTTAGTGACAACTTTGGGCAAAAAAAAAAAAAAAAGTTTGTAATATTCCCGCAACTTGTGGCAAAATATAAAATATTCCATGTACTCAACATGCCTCTCAGCAAATAGCTTGGGGTGTCTACTTTCCAAAATGGGGTCATTTGGGGGGGTTTTGTGCAATTTTGGCATTTTATGGCCTTCGAAACTGTGATAGGTAGTGAGGAGTGAAATCAAAAATTTGCACCCTTAGAAATGCTGAAGGCGGTGCTTGGGTTTCGGGGCCCCGTACGCGGCTAGGCTCCCAAAAAGTCCCACACATGTGGTATCCCCGTACTCAGGAGAAGTGGCAAAATGTATTTTGGGGTGCAATTCCACATATAACCATGGCATGTGTGAGCAATATATCATTTAGTGACAACTTTTTGAATACATTTTTTTTTTTTTTTTTTTTTTTATTTATTAAATAACTTGGGACTAAAAAAAAAAATATTCAATGGGCTCAACATGCCTCTCAGCAAATAGCTTGGGGTGTCTACTTTCCAAAATGGGGTCATTTGGGGGGGTTTTGTACTTCCCTGCCATTTTAGCACCTCAAGAAATGAGATAGGCAGTCATAAATTAAAAGCGGTGTAAATTCCAGAAAATGTACTCTAGTTTGTAGACGCTATAACTTTTGCGCAAACCAATAAATATACGCTTATTGGCATTTTTTTTACTAATGACATGTGGCTGAATACATTTTGGCCCAAATGTTTGACTAAAATTGAGTTTATTGGATTTTTCTTATAACAAAAAGTAGAAAATATCTTTTTCCGTTTATAGCGCAAAAAATAAAAATCACAGAGGCAATCAAATACCATCAAAAGAAAGCTCTATTTGTGGGAAGAAAAGGACGCAAATTTCGTTTGGTTACAACATTGCATGACCGCGCAATTACCATTTAAAGCAGTGCAGTGCGAAATTGAAAAAAGACCTCTGGTCCTTTGGCTGCCAAATGGTCCGGGGCTGAAGTGGTTAAAAGAGAAGTATGAGGTTTGGGGTTTTTGCAGATTTATACTTACCGAGGTGGATGCTGCATCGGTCCCCTGCCAGCTCAACACTGAGAACTGAGCGATCTAACACTGCAGATCGCTCTTTTCTCACAGCTCCCTGAGCAGAGAGCTGGTGACTGTCAGTCACCACTCACTGGAGCGTTGGGCTGTGGAGTGGGAGGGAGCGGCCGGCTCAGGCTCTAAGTGGCTCGCTGAGAGGCTAAGCCGGGTGTCGGTCCAGGATTGTGGGCGGATCCTGACTCCAGTGTCGCGATCTTGCCTGGTCCGGTTCTGTGACATCAGCTGACAGCGGACTTCAGCCCACTGCTTAAAACGGGTTACAGGAGTGCAGAACTAACTGCACTCCTGTGATCCACAGGAGAAGTACAGCCAAACGAGCTTTGGCTGTACTTCACCTTTTTAAATATTCAGCTTCAAAGAAATCTGAAGATTCGGCCAGAGTCTGTGTACTTCTCTTTTTAAAGTTGGACTTGTGGCATAGAATTATTTTTCAATATGTTCCTTAATAGCCGCTTTGTGTGCACCAAAGGTCTTTGCAAACCTCAATATTACCTTGTAAAAGTAGTGCTGGCATCATCATTGTACTGCATGTATCCTGTACAGAGAGCAGAGCTGTGGGAGGGGCCCAGCTGTCCTTAACTGCTCAGCGACCGCCGGCTGTCAATTGACGGCCAGGCGGCGCAGCTCTCGTGGTGGGAGGGCGTCATATGACGTTCTCCCATTCCCGGCCCTCCAGGGGATATTTAGTATAGTAAAAAGAAGGTGATCAAAGGTGATCAAATACCACCAAAAGAAAGCTCTATTTGTGGGGACAAAATGATAACAATTTCATCTGGATACAGTATTGTATGACCGCGCAATTGTCATTCAAAGTGTGACAGCACTGAAAGCTGAAAAATGGCTTGGTCAGGAAGGGGGTGAAAATGCCCTGTATTGAGGTGGTTAACCACTTCCCACACAAGGCCGTCATATGATGTCCTGGACTTTGAGTGGAGATATCTGAATGATGAGTCCAGCTGCAGGCATCATCCAGATATCTTTTTTTTGCCAGTGATTCCCTGCACAGTAAAAACAATCGGCAGGAGGGGCCGTTTACCATAGAGCTGACCAAGGGCCAGATGGTCCCCGGCCATCTCTATGACCTTCGGAGCCCGGGCACAACGTTAACATGTCACTTCCGGCCTCGGCAAATGTAAACACTACTGTGTTTTTTAGCAGGGAAAGGCAGAGATTGTGTGTGTTTTTTTTTTTTTGTTTTTTTTTTTTAAATCTCAGGCTTTCCAGCCTAGAGGAGAGATGTGAGGTCTTATAGTCTCCACATCTCTCTCTAACGAGGACCTGTCATGCACTATTACTATTAAAAGAGATGTTTACAATCCTTGTAATGGGAATAAAAGTGATTAAAAAAAAAAAGAGCACCCCGTCCCCGCGTGCTCGCACCCAGAAGAATACAAAAAAATTGGGCTAACATTAGTGCGTGTTTGTATTTTGTTTTTATTCAAGAAAGTTTTTTTCCCAAAAAATGCATTTTGAAAAATTGCTGCACAAATACCGTGTGACATAAAAAATTGCACTGACCGCAATTTTATTCCCTAGGGTGTCTGCTAAAAAATATATATGTTTGGGGGTTCTGAGTAGTTTATAGCAAAAAAATGTATGATTTTTACATGTAGGAGAGGAATGCCATAATAGACCTGGGCTGGAAATGGTTAAAATAAGTTCACTTTAAAAAAAAATGTTTGCAGGTAAAAGTGCATTTTTAAAAAAATATATTTTTTGAGCCTCTAAACCATTGCACTAGCGATCAACAGATTGCTGTTTCTATGCAGGTCTCCTGCAGACCTGTCAGTGCATTTGTGTGCCCGTACATCCCATATGGGCAATGCAGATACACTGAGAGGTAGAATCAATGAACTACCTAGAGACCTCCACAGAGCCAAGGCTGATCATTGAGAATTCAGAACACTCCTGGCCCCTTCCTCCTGCCCAGAGCAAGCAGCTTGTTGTTGTGGGCACCCGAGTAGGCTCGCCCCTGCTCTGTGTGTCCATTTAGACGCAGAGCTCCCGCTTGGCCTAGTCGCCTAATCTGACGGAACACCTGCAAGAAACTACAGGGGGGCAGACACCAGGCCAGTCACCCTGAACGAGGCGAAAAACTGACTAGTTTTTATTATAGGAACAGGGAAAAGTGCAGCAGTTGTTGATGCACAAAGGACACCAACATTCAAATAACTACACACACACACACACACACACACACACACACACACCTCTTTTATTTAGACACAATTGCAGCTTTTGATATATTGTGATATATTGTATTTGAACTCGGTGTACATTGGCTTTGCTCTAATACTTTATCTTTGTTTCCTTATTTTCTTTTCTAGATGAAGGCTGGACTGGGGATAAATTTTATCAGCATGCTGGCATTTTATGTTTTGGACTTTATTCTTGGGGAATACCCGTCTTTGATCTAAACACCTTCCCAGACTGGACACCACACAATGTATGAACAGTAGCATCTTCATAATTAAAAATGTTTGCATCAACCTTTTCTGACTGGAATAATGTGAATTCAGACTCTTTTGCACTAAATCCGAGCAGTGTTGCCAACCGTCAGTATTTTTACTGGCAGCCAGTAAAAACCAGGCAATTTTCTCCTGCCAGTAAATGCCAGTAAAAGTAAAAGGTTGCCAGTAAAAAATATGGCTGTGACGCTCGGCTTGGTCCGGAGCAAGCTGAGACCATTCGAGTGCCTTCTACAATGTGATTGAGTGGCTCTGGCGGAGGTGATGCAATGGAGCCAAGCAGAGCGGCCAGAGCCTTGTGTGCGGGTCTGCGGTATGGGAGCAAGGCAGGTTGGGACCGGGACCGTCAGTGCTGTTTAGATTGGAGTGGACTGAAGGGACCACTTGGCTTGGAGAAAGACTGTCACTGTGACTCAGGATTTGATGTCAGTGAGATCTAAACCTCATCTTTGCTGCTGCACCCTGCTGTCAGTGTGAGAGTCAGTTTTATGTGCGTGTGCCGCCCATTCTAATTTCTAGCCCTCCTAAGTCCTGTCCCTGAGCTACTTATTTACTATATTGATAAATAAAATAAGAAATATTTTTGCCTCATTATCTACCTTAAAACATATTGCTAATTGCATATTGTATATGTTTGTAGCCTAAATACTCTAATTTGCACTTAAAAATTTAATTTTGCAACTTTTGGAAATGCCAGTAAAAACGTGGCTATGCCAGTAAATTATGGGTGTTGTGTCAGTAAATTTCAATCTGGTAGGTTGGCAACACTGAATCCGAGTTTCAAAATGTTCTTTAGACAAATGTGTCACCAGTTTCCGCCCTGTGAGGTCATTGTTGGCCAAACATCAGGAGCTGGAGACTTGTAACATCATTGAGATATGAGGCTCGTGATGTCACTTGTGTCTGGAAATCCCCACTGAAGTCATATTCAGCCAGTTATGAGGCTCAGCTTACAAAACTTTAATATCAATATACCTAATTTTAAAAAAAAGGTAATTGAAAAATGGGCCAAAATAAAGTTTCTTATCCTTGTGTAAAGCTTCATGAATTTGGCCTGTTATACTAAACTCACATTTTCATGGTCTTCCTTCCACTATCCTTGTAACTGTTGAGCAGATTGTCTTAATATGACTATTTGGGTACCAGTGTTTGACCACCCTGCCCAGTGCTCTCTGTAATCTAACAGACGTGTGTGTGTGTGTGTGTGTGTGTGTGGTTTTTTTATTTATTTGTTTACTATAAATTAAGTATCTTATTAACTTCGAGAGAACAACAATAGACTCTCACGTGTTAAAAAATAATTCTGAATAAAGAAATGAAATGATTGTATTAATGTTTGTGTTATAGCCAAATTATTTCATACTTGGATGGGAAGGGGACTCTGAAGCTTAGTACACACAGGCCGAATGTCGGGGGGATTTGACCCGTGTCTACTGCAGCCGGTCCGATGGAAGCCGACTTCTGTCAAAGGGGCATGACCAAAAAAAGTCTGCTGACCGGAGTGTTCTGGCGGGTGGGGGTCCCCCTGTCTGAACACAGTAGCACAGCAGGGAAGATCGCTATACTAACATCAGATAGTACAGCGGCTCCTCCTGAGCTGTCAGTTTTTTTCGTTAAGCCTGGTACACACTGAGTACTTTTGTTTTTTTTTCAATCAACCCAGTGGGTTAAAACGAAAAAAAAAATCTCAGCTCCGGTCAGAGCTGCTGTACTAACTATGCAAAGTTAGTATAGCGATCTCCCCCCACTGAGCTGTTGTGTTCTGACAGGGGGATGCCCCCCCCCCCGCCAGAACACTCCAATCGGCGATTTGCACCATTGGCGCAAAGCAGCTGATCGAGAGTCGGTTGGCTCCTTGTTTTCCAGCATGATCGTCTGACAGAAGCTGACCAAATGGCCAGCTTCTGTTGGACAGGGTGGCATACAGACAGGCCGAATGTCGGAGTGTGTTTGTTTTTTGTTTTTGTTAACTGGCTGATGTCTTCTGACATTCGGTCCGTGTGTACGGGGCTTTAAAAGTGACACTAAACTCTGATTTTGAAAGTCTTTTCAAATATGTATTCCTACTCCAAAAAAAAAAAAATTTAATTTATTTCCCAGCCATATTCCACCCCAGAAAAATATATTTTTTACTAGTTGCCGACAGGGCCATAGCCAAAAAAATCGCTGCAGCACGGTCGGATAACTCGTACTATGACGTCCTCCCAGAATCTTGCTCCCGCGCACCCCTGGGAATATCCGGGTCCAGGGGACCCGACGGATCACGATAAATGGCAGCTGACAGCGGCCCTTTACCATGTGATCGCTTCCTCAAATGACAGAGTGATCGGTTGTAAACAAGCTGGCGCATGCCTGGCTTAGCTTTTCCCCTCTCAGTACCGATCAATACAGTGAGAGGGGAGAGATCGGGTGCATTAGCGCATTCTTCTATACTCAGGCACCCAGGGCTCAAGTCCTGCAGGAACGCATGGGAACGGAGTTCCTGTACTTTTTCCCCAACAGGAACTTAGTTCCCGTTAGCAGCCGTGTCCCGCAAGACTTTGAAGTATGTGAGCTGTGTGGCAGGGCTACACCAGCAGCTGCCGACACAGCTCGCAATAGTAAGTGCCGCACACCTGACCATTCAGGAATAGCCAGTAGGGGGCCCCATGACAGCTTCCGCTTCGATCTACCTGTCAATCACAGCTAGCTGACAGGTAGATCAGGTCCCTGCTGCTAAGAGATTGTATTTAGTCAGACCTCTCGTGATGCGCTCCTCCCCGCCGGCCCCTCCTGATTTTCTGTCTCCTCATTCCCCCCCCCCCAGTCTCCTGCATACTTTCTCTGTGTGTCCCGCTGAATCCCCCCCTCCTCTATCTTCAGTGTCATATGATGAGGGAACCCAGAGGAGGAGCACAGCTATTCTGCTCACAGGACATGCAGGGAGAGAGGTGAGCTGAGGGAGGGACATCAGTTTGGGGTGGTAAGCTGAGCACAATACCTGGCAAAGTTCAATGCCAGGAGGGATGTTTATGTGGAAATATGTGAAGGGTTGGAATAGCAGCGAGTGTGTGTTGGAGCCCTGCAGAGTTTGCAGCCCCCCGAGCTAACATACATCTCCTAAGCAGGAACACATCACTATCTCCCCAAGCATTCTGTCCAGATAATGTGCAGTTAATTTATGACCTTTCCGTTTAACCCTGTGTTATCCAAAGTCTGTTCAATGAAAAGTGTAAACTCACCACATAAACACTCTATATACAAAATAACATTCCCCAATAAAGATCAGAACATGATGTTCACATTTGCATGGAAGCACAATTGAATGAATGCTGATTATTCAGAGAATTACCATATTTATTGAGGATTGTTTTTTTTTTATGTACTAACAGTTAAGCTTCATAAACACAATACGAAATTTGGATGAAAAATACCACTTTTGAAGCGTTCGTGCATATGAGCGTATCATTTTTTTTATTTGGTGGGCGAGTGGATCTTGGGTGGGAGTTCCCTCACTTTTTTCCCCAGGACTTGACCCCTGCAGGCACCCCCATTCATGTTCAGCCATCCCCATCCGCGGCTCAGCCACCCCCATCCACGGCTCATTTATGCCTCATTCATGCTCATCCATGCCACATCCATGCCACTACAGTGCCTCACAAAAGTGTAATAGGTAGTCAAATTTAGATTTGAAATGTATGCCCCCTAGAACACCTGATGGTGCTCCCTGCATGTTGGGCCTCTGTATGTGGCCACGCTGTGTAAGTCTCACACATGTGGTATCGCCATACTCAGGAGGAGTAGCAGAATGTGTTTTGGGGTCTAATTTGTGGTATGCATAGGCTGTGTGTGAGAAATAACCTGTTAATTTCACAATTTTGTGAAAAAGAAAAAAAAAATCTCCATTTTGTAAAGAATTGTGAGAAAAAATGACAACTTCAAAAAAACTCACCATGCCTCTTACTAAATATTTTGGAATGTTTACTTTCCAAAAAGCGGTCATTTGGGGGTTAATTGTACTTTCAGTTTTTTTTTTTTTTTTTTTACTGTCTCAAGAAATGAGATAGGCCGTCAGTACATCAGGTGTGATCAATTTTCAGTCATGGGCACCATAGCTTGTAGACTCTATAAGACCCCTTTCACACGTTTTGCAGGCGCTATAGTGTTAAAAATAGCGCCTGCAATCCGCCCTCAAACAGCTGCACCATTGTCTCCAGTGTGAAAGCAGGAGAGCTTTCACACTGCAGCAGTGCGCTGGCAGGACGTCAGGAAAAGTCCTGCCAGCAGCTTCTTTGGAGCGGCGTGTATACCGCTGCTCCCCGCTGCCGACACTTTGGGCGGCTTGGTGTGAAAGCCCTCCTAACTTACACAAAGACCAAATAATATACACCGATTTGGGTTATTTTAACCGCTTAAGGACCGCCTCACGCCGATATACGTCGGCAGAATGGCACGGCTGGGCACGTTGCGCAACCCCGTCCTGAGCTCTGGGACCAGCGGACCCGATCGCCGCTGGTGTCCCGCGATCGGGTCACAGAGCTGAAGAACGTGCAGAGGTCTGTGTAAACAAGCCTCTTCCCGTGCTTTCCTACACTGCCTGTCACTGATCGGCTGTTCCCTGTCATCGGGAAAGCTGATCAGTGATGTCAGACGTAAAGCCACGCCCCCTACTGTAAAAAAAAAAAACACACACACACAGACTCCCCGCCCCCTAGTGGTTAACTCCTTCACTGCCAGTGTCATTTACACAGGAATCAGTGCATTTAAATAGCACTGATTTCTGTATAAATGACAATGGTCCCAAAAATGTGTCAAAAATGTCTGATGTGTCCGCCATAATGTCGCAGTCATAATAAAAATCGCTGACATTACTAGTAAAAAAAAAAAAAAAAAAAATAACGATAAAAATGCTATAAAACTATCCCCAATTTTGTAAACGCTATAACTTTTGCGCAAACCAATCAATAATCGCTAATTGCGATTTTTTTTTTTTTACCAAAAATATGTAGAAGAATAAGTATCGGCCTAAACTGAGGAAAATTTTTTTATTTTTTATATATTTTTTGGGGATATTTATTATAGCAAAAAGTAAAAAAATATAGAATTTTTTTCAAAATTGTCGCTTTACTTTTGTTTATAGCGCAAAAAATAAAAACCGCAGGGGCGATCAAATACCACCAAAAGAAAGCTTCATTTGTGGGAAAAAAAGGACGTCAATTTTGTTTGGTAGCCACGTCGCATGACTGCGCAATTGTCCGTTAAAGCGACGCAGTGCCGAATCGCAAAAAAGTGGTCTGGTCTTAAGCCAGCAAAATGGTCCAGTCTGAAAGTGGTTAAGCTGGCCAAACATCCTCAGTCCACACACTAGGTGGATGGAGGAGTTCCCCCCTCGCCGGGACATTGTAGTCTTACAGCAGCTCCAGTCAGCTGCAATATTCCAACATGTCCCTTCGATCGAAGTCGATCAAACAATCCGGCTCTGTTGAATAGGGATGGCCACACACACTAATCGAAATTTAGCCAGTCCATGCTGAACCAGCTGAATTTTGATCAGTGTATGGCCAGCTTTGCCGAGCTAATGTACAATGTGCAAAATGTGTATAATGTGCAAAAAGACAGCGGTGGCGCCGTAGACAGCGGTACACTGAGCACGCCGCTGCTAACGGCGATATGCCGCTGGTGGCGGCTTCCGTGCGCACGCGCGGGAGTGATGCCATCGTGGCTCTGGCCAATCACAGCATCGGAGCCGCGAGACCCGGAATTCACTCCGGGATACATGGCAGCGGCGAAGATGGAGGACCGCTTCGGGGGCTTCGTTCTCAGGTAAGTTATTCATAATGAGCTAGTACGCTATGCATACTAGCTCATTATGCCTTTGCCTTGCAGGGTTTATTTTTGTTTTCATTTTTTTAGGAGGGTTAACTTCCTCTTTAAAGGAAAAGTTCACTTTTTAAAAAAAAAATTATGAATGCCCATTTTTTATTGCAGGGAAAAAAATTTGCATTTATTATTTTTTGTAGCAGGAGCCTGTAAAGCATTGCACCTGCGATCACCAGATTGCTGATGCCATGCAGGACTCCTGCCCACTATCAGTGTTATCTGCTTACCTGTACATCCCGTACAGGTAAGACTCAATGATCTACCACAGTGCTCCACAGGGTTTGTAGTTAATTCAGACACATAGAGCTCTGTGTAGGAATGACGTTGTTTTCAAACAGACCGCTAGTATGGGGAACTTCTCCCTGTACTGCTGTCACAAGGAGGGGGTGGGGGTGGGGGGGGGTTCAGCAGCTGCAGCAGCACTGGGAAGAACATGTTCTACCCTAAAATCAGGTGTACCGTGTTCCCAAAGGTCAACTAGGCTGGGTTCGCACTATCGCTGCATACAGCTCACAGCAGGGGTCCGGTGTGTCCTGGTTCACCGTTTCAGGTCTGAATTTGGACCTGAAATGGACCAAAAGACGCACAGGGCTCCTGTGCAAATTTGCATCGGAGCCGCAGCGGAGATATGTGAACCGGCTTCATAGAGAGCTGGTCAAAATCTCCTGTTATTGCGAATTGGATGCAGGGAAGCCGCATCTAATTCGCAATAGTGTGAGCCCAGCCTCAAAGTTGTAACACAATTCAGAATGTTGTGTTATTTTGAAGCATTAATAGCAATCAAGCAGCTAGTAAGCCAATCTGATTGCTATTACAAGAGAGCAGAACACCGGCTCTAAAAACTATACAACTATCAAAAGGATTGGAAGTGGTTAAAGAGTTGCCTCTGCCCTTCAGACAGTTTAACAACCACCTTTGCCAAAACTACAATTTTACACTTCAAAAATCAAATGATGGTGTCCTCTATCTCTCAATGACCCCAAGTAGAACATAACCCCACCAACAAATCCAACTTATACAGAGTTTATTTTACAAACTTTAACAAAGATTCTACAAAGTAAAGTTAAGATGTCAAACTCCCATGATAAGGATATTACAAATAACTGGGGAGTTCATGTCATTACAGTCTTGTGGAGGTGGTGGAGACACATATCACCAGGAGGAATTGTTGCCAGCAGAATCGTCAAAAGGACATCAGAAGCTGTTAGGGGATTTATAACTCACTGAAAACTGAAATATTAGTTCACCTTTAAGCCCCCCGTTCATACCAGAGCGACTTGTCATGCAATTTGACAGGTCAAATCGCATGACAAGTCGCAACCTATTGTCGGCAATGGCAGTGTTCAAATCGGTGTGACGCCGACTTTGAGGTTTTGATTTTTTAGCCCATTTCGGATGCGACTTTCATAGACATCTGTGCATGAATGAATGAATGAATGAATAACTTGTATAGCGCTACAATGCGAACTGAATCGCCTCAAGGCGCTGTATTGACATTTGGTTGTCGAGCTTCTAGAAGAGGTGGGTCTTGAGTTTCTTCCTGAAGGCCTGATGGTTTTCTTCCATGCGAATGTCGGTTGGTAGAGCGTTCCATAGCCGTGGACCTTGGACAGCGAATCTCCGTTCCCCCTTTGATTTGTAGCGGGATTTGGGAATGAGGAGAAGATTTTGATTAGCCGATCGAAGACTGCGATTCGGTATGTAGTGTTTTATTTTCTCGCGAAGGTATTGCGGGGCGTTTCCATGTGCGCATTTGTGGGTGAGGCAGAGGGTCTTGAATGCGACCCGACTCCTTACATTTAGCCAATGTAGGTTCCTCAGTGAAGGGGAGATGGATTCCCAGGTTTTTTTTCCTGTTATCAGCCTTGCCGCTGTGTTTTGGATAAGTTGTAAGCGCGCAAGTTGATATTGGGGTAACCCTATGTAGAGGGAGTTAGCATAGTCGAGTCGAGAATTGATGATCGTTCCAACTACCACTGCTTTGTCCTCTTTTGGAATGAAGGGGAGGAGTCTGCGTAGCAGGCGGAGCAGATGGTGAGAACCACTGACCACTGCTCCTATTTGGGCATCCATTGACATTTCTGAGTCAAAAATGACTCCGAGACTCTTAGCCTTGGTCCTTGGGGCGATGGTCTGTCCAAAGATGGTAGGAGGTGTCCAAGGGATCTTGGTTCGGGGGTTATGATTTGCATGTAGAATAAGAAGTTCTGTTTTTGATTCATTAAGTTTGAGGGAGCTGGCAGTCATCCAGTCGTCTATCATAGTGAGGCATTTTCCTAATTGCTGATGATGGTCTTTTTGTCCGGTGATACGAAAATATAATTGAGTGTCGTCGGCGTATGAGTGGAAGCAGAGGTCTGATCTTCTGATGATTTTGAGGAGTGGGCGAATGTATATATTGAAGAGGACTGGCGACAAGGGTGATCCTTGAGGGACTCCACAGGAGATTGCCCGGGTTTCAGAGGTGAAACCTCCTAGTTTCACTGTCTGAGAGCGATTTCCTAGGAAGGATGCAAACCATTGCAGATCTGAGCCAGTGACTCCTGCTACTTCTGTGAGGCGGATGAGTAGAGTATTGTGGTCCACAGTATCAAACGCTGCACTGAGATCCAATAGTACCAGGAGACATGAATCTCCGTCATCCGCTGCTTCGAGGGCATCGTCCCATATCTTCAGGAGTGCGGTTTCTGTCCCATGGCCTGGGCGGAATCCTGATTGTAACGGGTCCAGGAGTGTGTGTGTGTCCCGCACAGATGTCTTCCAAGCCACAGTACCATACGGCTTTAAAATTGTGCAATTTCAGATGAAGTTGCACGATTTCAAAGCCGCATTCAATGTGAATGAGGGCTAACAGTTCTCTAAGTAATGAATGAGCAGTCTTAGCCAGAGATATTTAAAAAATGTGGGTGTTTATTCATTTTAATTGTAGCGGTACCCCCACAGGGGCTGCTGAAATTTTTTGTTTGTCTGTCACCCTGCCCAGCCCAGCATTCAATCTCAGGCACACAGAGACACGAAACAGTCAGTAAACTTAGTTTTTTGTTTTTTATTGAGGGGTATAACTTGGATGGGAATAGGAGATATGGGATGCCCAGCGTGAATTAACAGCAATTAATCTTGGGACAAACTATGTACACTCCCTCTACATACTCCTTCAGCTTCCTCCTGTATACACTTGCTTGAAGCTTATTATTATTAAAAATAATAATAATGTGATGATACAGCTGGAGATTAGAGGGGACTCTGGACCGAGGACAAACTGGAGGTTAAATGACTCCCTGATACAGGAAGAGGAAACAATTAGCAAGATCGAGCAGGAATTAGAGAGTTTCTTTAGGGACAATGAGACGCCAGGAATGCCCATTTCGGTAGTATGGGAAACCCACAAAGTGGTAATAAGGGGGATTTTAATAGGAATCGGGGCAGGGAAAAAAAAAGAAAGGGGAAAAAGGAAAAAAGAGCTGTACACCAAAATAAAGGAGCTTGAGCAAAGCACAAGGCCCCAAGGGATCCCAGATAGACAGGAACTAGCAACGGTAAAGAGAGAATTAGAAGAACTTGTAGAACAGGAAAGGAAAGCCACATACCATTTAATAGAGAAGGAAACATACCAATGGGGAAACAGAGCAGGTAAATGGATGGCCAGGAGGGTGAAAGAAAAGCAGAATAGGACTTTTATAACAAGGGTCAGAGATGCAAAAGGGAATATACAAATCTCCTCCCCCGACATAGCACGCACATTCCACTCCTACTATAGCGTTCTATATAAAATTAAGCAGAAGGAGGAAGGGAAGGCAAAGCAGATAGAAGACATAGGGGAGTACCTGCGGAGCCTGGACCTCCCTAGGGGCGAGAAAGAAGAGATGGAGGGATTAGAAACCCCCATCACGTTAGAGGAAGTCGAGAGAGCAATCAAAAATACCGCCCTAGGAGGAAGCCCGGGCCCCGACGGCTATCCTATTCTGTATTATAAAAAGTTCAGTAAACAATTAGCACCAAAACTACGGGATTATTTTAATACGATAGGGACCGGAGAGAATTTCAGAGAGGAGACACTCTTGGCACATATTACTTTAATCTTAAAAGAGGGGAAAGACCCTATGGCAGTCGAAAGCTACAGGCCAATCTCACTGCTAAATTCAGATTTAAAGCTCTTCGCTAAAATAATAGCTGAAAGATTGAAGTCATATCTGCCAAGGTGGATCCATAGCGACCAGGTGGGGTTTGTCCAGGGGAGAGAAGGAAGGGATAATTCACTAAAATCCATAATGTTGATACATGAAGCCACACGGAGGGGTCCCCCCACAGCAGTGCCGATCCTGACCTCCCTGGGGCCCTAAGCAAAATTCTGCTAAGGGGCCCTCTACTTGACCCGTGATGCCGTGAGCTATGTAAACTATTTGCCATTGCCACACAGTCACACCTGACACTTCAGTGCTCCCAAAAGAATCCTCCCTCCTTTAAACAAAACAGTCAAAGAATAAGTACAACAATATAGAACAGAATGAGGTCCCCAGAGAGACCCCCTTACATCAGGGTCCCTAGAGAGCCTCCCCCTACATTAGGGTCCCCAGAGAGCCTCCCCCTACATTAGGGTCCCCAGAGAGCCCCCCTTACATCAGGGTCCCTAGAGAGCCTCCCCTTACATCAGGGTCCCCAGAGAGCCCCCTTACATCAGGGCCCCCAGAGAGCCCCCCCTTACATCAGGGTCCCCAGAGAGCCTCCCCCTACATTAGGGTCCCCAGAGAGCCCCCCTTACATCAGGGTCCCCAGAGAGCCTCCCCCTACATTAGGTTTCCCAGAGAGCCTCCCCTTACATCAGAGTCCCCAGAGAGCCTCCCCGTACATCAGAGTCCCCAGAAAGACCCTCCTTACATCAGGGTCCCCAGAGAGCCCCTCCTTACATCAGTGTCCTCAGAGAGCCCCTCCTTACATCAGGGTCCCCAGTGAGCCTCCCTACTTACATCAGGGTCCCCAGAGGGTATCCCCTTACATCAGGGTCCTCAGAGAGCCTCCACTTACACCAGGGTCCCCAAAGAGCCTCCCCTTACACCAGGCTCCCCAGAGAGCCCCTCCTTACATCAGGGTCCTCAGAGAGCCCCTTCTTACATCAGGGTCCCCAGAGAGCCCCCCTTACACCAGGGTCCCCAGAGAGCCCCCCCTTACATCAGGGTCCCCAGAGAGCCCCCCCTTACACCAGGGTCCCAAGAGAGCCTCCCCTTACATTAGTGTCCCAAGAGAGCCTTCCCTCTTAAATTAGTGTCCCCAGAGAGCCCCTCCTTACACAGGGTCCCCAGAGATCCCCTCCTTACACAGGGTCCCCAGAGAGCCCCCCTCTGACATTAGTGTCCCCAGGGGGCACCCTCTTACATCAGTAAGAGGGCCAGAGGGCCCCGTCTTTACATCAGTGTCCCCAGAGGGCCCCGTCCTTACATTAGTGTCCCCAGAGAGCCCCCCTCTTACATTAGTGTCCCCAGAGGCCCCCTTCCTTACATTAGTGTCCCCAGAAAGCCCCCCCTCTTACATTTG
Organism: Lithobates sylvaticus; assembly: GCA_028564925.1. Lineage (NCBI taxonomy): Eukaryota > Metazoa > Chordata > Amphibia > Anura > Ranidae > Lithobates > Lithobates sylvaticus. The sequence goes on from CM053034.1 coordinate 157,994,195, forward strand.
GGCCCCCAAACAGCTGACTCCCCCCTTGCAGAGGTTCCCCTGTACCTGGCTGGTGGAGGTGGGAGGCGGCGATCGGCAGCTATATGGTGTCCACAGGCAAGGAGATCTCTCTGGGGCCAGTAGTTCTATCGAATGTATACAGCGGAGAGGGGAGGGGCCTCTGACCCGGGCATCAGCAACAGTGTTCAAGCAGAGTGAAAGTGAAACTGATACCTGCCTGGATCAGAGGCCCCTCCCTTCTCCTCTCCACTGTATACACTGAGAGTACTACAAACCCCAGGGAGATCCCGCCGCCCACTCAGGCACCATAGAGCTGCCGATCGCTGCTTTCCACCTCCTCCCTCCTCTCCTCACTGCACTCTAAATGGCCAGCCAGAGGTGCACTGGGGGATGCTGGGTCTTGGGGCCCCCCCACAGCGGCGGGGCCCTAAGCAGCTTGCATAGTGTGCCTATAGGGCCGATCGGCTCTGCCCCACAGTCCTTATGTCAATAGATGCTGAAAAGGCGTTTGATAGGGTCGATTGGGGTTTCCTCTTTGAAACGCTGAGACACCTGGGATTAGGCGAGAAGATGATGAGATGGATTGAATCCCTCTATTGTCATCCTAGGGCCAGAATAAGAGTTAATGGCACCCTGTCCTGTCCCCTTGAATTATTCAACGGGACAAGACAGGGTTGCCCACTCTCTCCACTGCTATTTATAATAACGTTAGAACCCCTTTTGGCAGCAATACGCAAAAATCAAGATATCCAAGGAATCAGGGCATGTGAGTGGGAGCACAAGGCGTCTGCATATGCGGACGACGTGCTTCTCTATATCTCCAGACCGAGGATATCAATACCTACGGTGCTGAAGGAGTTAAAACGGTATGGTGAGTTGTCAAATTTTTACGTAAATATGACAAAATCGGAGATATTAAACTTAAACCTAACAATAGAAGAGCAGAGCGCTATTCAAGCCAAATTACCATTTAAGTGGTGTAAGAATGAACTGGGATATCTCGGAATAAATTTAACAGCTCAAGTGGGTGACCTCTTTGAAAGTAACTATATCCCTCTTTTAAATAAAATTAAAGAGCAATTAAATAGGATGCAATATAAAGCACTATCTTGGGTAGGGAGGATAGATGCAGTGAAAATGTTTATCTTACCGGTATTTATCTATACTTGTCAGATGATCCCAATCTCCATCCCACAAAGTTACTTCAGAAAATTAAAATCTATGATAATAAAATTCATATGGGCACGAAAACGGGCACGAATTGCGTTTAATATAATGACGAGAGAAAAGGATAGAGGGGGCCTAGCAGCACCAGATTTCAAAAAATACTATGAAGCTATTGTGATCTCTAGAGTAATAGATTGGGTGCACAATAAGGAGGACAAGAGTTGGGTTAAGTTAGAAATGAGTTTAAGTCGAACAAACACGGGGAAAATCATATGGATACCGCCACAATGTCGAGAGTTAGGACCAAACATAAATTTACTCACAAAAAACTCACTAAAGGTTTGGGATGTAATACAGAAGAGGCACAAATGGGACTATAATTCACCATTAATTCCACTGTTAGATACAAACTTCTTCCCACCCGGGAAGGAGGAGCACTTATACTTCAGTAGGTGGGCCAATAATGATAACCTGAGATTGCAGGATGTGATGGAAGGAAATAGATTGTACACGTATAGCGAAATCACACGAGAATGGGGACATAAAGCACTAGACAGATGGAGATACACTCAATTACAACACTTCGTGGGGAGTTTGCCACGGCCACTACGAGGGAAGAATCACATGAGACCCTTAGAGAAATTACTAGAGTCACCACAAAGCTTAGAGAAAAGGACATCAAAAATATCTAAAATATTGCTGCAAGAGGCAGACCACGAGTTTCCAGCTTACCTAGAAAAGTGGGAAAAGGAGATAGCCCCCCTAAGAAGTGTGGAACTCGACAGCAAAAGACACGCAAACAAGGGTAATGTCGTACAAACTCTTAGTGAGGTGGTATGTAACCCCACAGAGAGCAAATGTATATAGCGAAGACAACTCCCCAACATGCTGGAGAGGGTGTTCGGTAGTTGGAACGTTCCCACACATGTGGTGGGAGTGTCCCAAAATACAAAACTTTTGGGATCATGTAATAGAATTAATTGGCCAGATAACGGGGGAAAGGGTTTATAAACAACCATGGGTGTGCTTGTTTAACGATACAGAGATGGGAGTGGGTCAGTATTGCACTACTTTAACCCCCTACTTACTGAATGCAGCAAAGGCACTGATCCCCCGCTGGTGGAAATGTCCGAATGCCCCATCTATGAAAGCATGGATAGAGAGAGTGGAGCAGATATGCACTATAGAAGAGTCGATTCATAAGCTAGAAGACACAGAGGGGAAACACCGAAAGAAATGGAAACAATGGGGAGAGTTCAGGAAAACAGACAGATACCGGCGGGAAAAAGACGGCTGAAGGGAACAACAGGAAGCGAGCGAGAGCAAGATGGGGTAGGCCTTCCTTATTTTTTTTTTTTTTTTTTTGTCACTTAGGGGAGCGGGGAAGGGGGAGGGATAGGGTATGGGAGGGTAGATCTGAAGGATGTATTACGATGTTAAATGATTGTAAAAGTGCAATTCACGTGTAATATATTTAAAACATGAAAATAAAGAATATACAAAAAAGACTTTATAATTGCATTTTTCTCATCACCAGTTTGTCACTCTATCTAGGCGCATATATACTATATTACCAAAAGTATTGGGACACCTGCCTTTACACACACATGAACTTTAATGGCATCCCAGTCTTAGTCCGTAGGGTTCAATATTGAGTTGGCCCACCCTTTGCAGCTATAACAGCTTCAACTCTTCTGGGAAGGCTGTCCACAAGGTTTCGGAGTGTCTATGGGAATGTTTGCCATTCTTCCAGAAGCGCATTTGTGAGGTCAGGCACTGATGTTTGATGAGAAGGTCTCCGCTCAAATTCATCCAAAATGTGTTCTATCGGGTTGAAGTCAGGCCAGTCAAGTTCCTCCACCCCAAACTCATCCATGCCTTTATGGACCTTGCTTTGTGCACTGGCCCAAATCATTTGGTGGCGGGTGGATTATGGTGTTGGGTTGTTTTTTCTAGGGGTTGGGCTTGGCCCCTTAGTTCCAGCGAATGGAACTCTTATGCCCCGTACCCACGATCAGACTTTCCGCCAACAAAACCGTTGATTTTTGTTCGAAGGTTGTTGGCTCAAACTTATCTTGCATACACACGGTCACACAAATTCCGAACGTGAGAACGCAGTGACGTACAAGACGTACGACGAGCCGAGAAAAAGGAAGTCCAATAGCCAATGTGGCTCCTTCTGCTTGATTCCGAGCATGCGTGAACTTCCTGTGTCATTTGACTCCGTCACGTCCATGGACGCCCTTCCAGAAAAACCTGACCACGCTGTAGCCTTCTTTCGGCTATGGCTCGGTCGGCAAGTGGTTAAAAAAAAATACATTTGCCGGACCTCCGCTTTAATACAAAGGGGTAAACGTATTGATTCATCCCTCGAAAAAATACCCTTTTTAAAGCATATGAATATTCTGGTAATTTTGCTGGCTCAGGCCTGGCATTGCATAATAGAATACACATTTTTAGCACCCAAATGCAAAGTTTGCACTAAAGCATTTACCTTTATTGTGCGTATTAGAATAAAATATACATAAACCTACACAAATAGACAACTAGACAAACACACTATACATTTAAAAATATACCTGCTCCCTAGTTTCCACCCACTGTTATAAATGTCATCAATGGTATGAACTGAAAGTGTTGTATCATATACAGTGCCTTGAAAAAGTATTCACACCCCTTGAAATTGTCCACATTTTGTCATATTACAATCAAAAATATAAATGTATTTTATTGGGATTTTATGTGATAGACCAACACAAAGTGGCACATCATTGTGAAGTGGAAGGAAAATGATAAATGGTTTTAATTTTTTTTTACAAATAAATATGTGAAAAGTGTGGGGTACATTTGTATTCAGCCCCCCTGAGTCAATACTTTGTAGAACCACCTTTCACTGCAATTACAGCTGCAAGTCTTTTTGGGGATGTCTCTACCAGCTTTGCACATCTAGAGAGGGACATTTTTGCCCATTCTTTTTTGTAAAATATCTCAAGCTCTGTCAGATTGGATGGAGAGCATCTGTGAACAGCAATTTTCAAGTCTTGCCACAGATTCTCAATTAGATTTAGGTCTGAACTGTGAATGGGCCATTCTAACACATCAATATGCTTTGATCTAAACCATTCCATTGTAGCTCTGGCTGTATGTTTAGGGTTGTTTTCCTGCTGGAAGGTGAACCTCCACCCCAGTCTCAAGTCTTTTGCAGACTCTAACAGATTTTCTTCTAAGATTGCCCTGTATTTGGCTCCATCCATCTTTCCATCAACTCCGACCAGCTTCCCTGTCCCTGCTGAAGAAAAGCATCCCCACAACACGATGCTGCCACCACCATGTTTCACGGTGGGGATGGTGTGTTCAGGGGGATGTGCAGTGTTATTTTTTCGCCACACATAGCATTTTGCTTTTAGGCCAAAAATAGGGATGAGCTCTGTGTTCGATTCGAACTCAAAAAATCGAACATCGGCCGTTCGCTCGTTCATCGAAGCCAGAACTTTGTGGGCCGTTCGAACCAAATTCGCATGACACGAACGGCCCCATGATGCACTGCGCCCTTGCATGATTGGCCAAGCATGCACTGTGACCCCGCATGCTTGGCCAATCACAGCGCCGGCAGCGAGGAGAGCCATAATTGGCCACAGGCAGGATGCCTGTGGCCAATTATAGCTCAGGGGGTTTAGTACACGCCCCACCCTATATAAGGCCGCCAGCGCGGTGGCCTTGTGTAGTGTGTTGGCGTGCAGGGATAGAGCAGGATAGGCAGGGACAGTGTCAGCTTTGCTTTGCTTCTTAACCTAGCACTGTTACAGTGGGTGTAGTGTGCCTCCTGCACAGTATACACCTGAAGCTATCCCCTCATTGCTGGTGTTGTTGTGTAGTTCAGTTGTGCAACACAGGCACAGGACGGAAAGTGAGGTGAAATGTTCTGAACAGGTGCATAGACAGCAAAACAAATGTTACAGGGGCTGGAGCTACACTTAAAAATGTACCTGTTCCAAATTACAAACAGATTCTACTTAAGAACAAACCTACAGTCCCTGTCTTGTTTGCACCGCCTGTATACTGCTGTTCAGAGTATATAGGGTTTTAGGTATAGGGTTTTATTTTGGGTGAGGGGTTCCCCTCAATATCCATACAAGACCCAAAGGGGCTGGTAATGGGCTGGGGTGGGTGATGGGGTAGCCATGCAATTTTTCTCAAAGATTTTCATCCATATTGCCAGGACAAGACATGACATTAAAGCCGCAAGCAGTTTTAAATGGCTTTTTTTTCCTTTACAAATGTCATTTTGTGCAGGGACAGTTCTAAACACGGGAAACACATGCCACTTCACAGGCATAATTTAGACAACCCCCAGGTACCATATTTAAAGGAATATTTCACTTTTTTTTTCACTTTATGCATCATTAAAATGACTGCTCCCGAAAAAACGTCAGTTTTTAAAACTTCTTTTTGCATTGATACATGTCCCCTGGGGCAGGACCCGGGTCCCCAAACCCTTGTTAGGACAATAACATGCATATTAGGCGATATAAATAGCACTTCAGATTTCGAATGTTCGCGTCCATTGTATTTAATAGGGTTCTAACGTTCGTGGGAACTTTCGGTCCGTTCGCAGGTTCTGGTGCGGACCAAACCGGGGGGTGTTCGGCTCATCCCTAGCCAAAAAGTTACATTTTGGTCTCATCTGACCAGAGCACCTTCTTCCACATGTTTACTGTGTCCCCCACATGGCTTCTCGCAAACAGGACTTCTTATGGCTTTAAGCAATGACTTTCTTCTTGTCACTCTTCCAGAAAGGCAAGATTTGTGGAGTGCACGACTAATAGTTGCCCTGTGGACAGATTCTCCCACCTGAGCTGTGGATCTCTGCAGCTCCTTCAGAGTTACCATGGACCTCTTGGCTGCTTCTCTGATTAACGCTCTCCCTGATTGTCCTGTCAGTTTAGGTGGACGGCCATGTCTTGGTAGGTTTGCAGTTGTACCATACTCTCCATTTTCGGATGATGGATTGAACAGTGCTTCATGAGATGTTCAAAGCTTGGGGTATTTTTTTATAACCTAACCCTGCTTTAAACTTCTCAACAACTTTATCCCCAACCTGTCTGGTGTGTTCTTTGGCCTTCATGATGCTGTTTGTTCATTAAGGTTCTTTAACAAACCTCTGAGGGCTTCACAGAACAGCTGTATTTAAACTGAGATTAAATTACACACAGGTGGACTATATTTACTAATTAGGTGACTTCTGAAGGAAATTGATAACTAGATTTTAGTTAGGTGTATCAGAGTAAAGGGGGCTGAATACAAATGCACGCCACACTATTCACATATTTAATTGTAAAAAATGTTGAAAACCATTTATCATTTTCCTTCCACTTCACAATTATGTGCCACTTTGTGTTGGTCTATCACATAAAATCCCAATAAAATACATTTGTTTTTGGATGTAACTAGGGATGCACCGAAATTTCGGCCGCCGCAACATATCGGTCGAAAATGGCCTTTTCGGCAATTTGCCGAAAGAGAGAAATATCCTATAATGGAGCTGAAAATGGGGTGGGGCTCCGCCCCCACGGCTCCGCCCCCACGGCTCCGCCCCACCCCTGGTGCCGCCCATCACGGGGGTGTCCTATAGCGCAGGAGAGGAGAGCCGCCGCCTGGTTGATTAGAGCACCGGGAACATAACAGCTTTTATTTCAATATCTGTGTGTTCCCCGCCACTCGCCGTCATATACAGCCCCTCCCCCTTGTCCAGGGAACTTTGATAGACTGATCACCCATGCCAGGATTGGACGAGTGATCTGTCTATCAAAGTGCCCGGACAAAGAGGAGGGGCTGTATGTGATGGCACGCAGCGGGGAACACACAGCTATTGAAATAAAAGCTGTTATGTTCCCGGCGCTCTAATCAACCAGGCGGCGGCTCTCCTCTCTCATCCCCTGCACAGGCTGGCTGCAATGGGGACACAGGCTGGCTGCAATGGGGACACAGGCTGGCTGCAATGGGGGCACAGGCTGGCTGCATCTGACGGGCACTGGTGAGGCTGCATTGATCTCTTGTATCATGTCTGCAGTCTCTGACCACCTCCTGTACCATGTCTGCAGTCTCTGACCATCTCCTGTACCATGTCCGCAGTCTCTGACCATCTCCTCAGTCTCTGACCATCTCCTGTACCATGTCCCCAGTCTCTGACCATCTCCTGTAGCATGCCACCAGTCTCTGACCATCTCCTGTACCATGTCCCCAGTCTCTGACCATCTCCTGTACCATGTCCCCAGTCTCTGACCATCTCCTGTACCATGTCCCCAGTCTCTGACCATCTCCTGTACCATGTCCCCAGTCTCTGACCATCTCCTGTACCATGTCCCCAGTCTCTGACCATCTCCTGTACCATGTCTCCAGTCTCTGACCATCTCCTGTATAAAAATACGTTTTGGTATCGGTCATTTTCGGTATCGGTATTCGGCCTAGTGTATTTTTCATTTTCGGTATCGGTTTCGGCACCAAAAAACCCATTCGGTGTACCCCTACTCTATATATATGTTTAGTTGCAGGTTTGTCCCCACATAGAATTGTTACTCTTTATTGCTTTCACTAAATATCCTATAAAGAGACCAAGTCACCAGCTACAACTTTTCAATTTACAGGATTTTATTGAAACATAAATGTACTTTATTATCACAGGTATTTCTGCCGACAATTTACACATTTATATTGCACATTCATATCATCCCTCTCAGATCTTACAATCTATAGCCAGCCACAGGAGGATTGAACCTTGGCTGCTTCAGCAGGGACAGGCCTGAGATTCAATCTATCCCTGGGCAGGCTGGTTGTACTGAAATCGATTGACTTCAGTACAACCAGTCTGTGGGATTTTTATTCAGGCAATCACTGCCGGCAGTGATTATTCTGTTCTGCCAGCAGGGAAAGCACCCCGCTGGCAAAACACAATAGCACTATGGGAGGGATTCCCCCATCTGTGTTGATGGGGGAAATCAAGCAATTTTCTTTCCGTTCACCCATTGTGGATGGAAAAGAAAGTTGCATAATCTATGGGCTGCTAAAGTCCTTAAGGTTGGCCATAGAAGTGTATTTTTTATTTATTTTTTCAATCCGGCAGTGGGCGGATTGGAAAAACCAAACGGAATCCCCATCCCCATCTGTTTACATAAAACAATCACCCTACACAGTTATATAGAAATGTAACAGTACCACACCAGTATTGTTAAGTAAAAGTAGTCAAATTTTATTACAATATCCAATAAAATAAAATATACCATAGATGGGACTATATTGCAAATGTAGAAAACACTTTACAGTAAAAGGCATTGCCACCCTTGGTGGCAGATGAGTGGGTGTAGCTGAGCCTAAGAGGCATTGCCACCTTTGTTGGTACAAAAAAGTGGTTACTGCCCCCACCTGTAACTGATCACTGGAGCAAGGAGCATTGCAAAGGCAAACAAATCAAAATAAGAAATTTCCACGCTCAACTTACCGACCAGCCTGTGACCAAACTATCCTGTCAAGAAGTATGTGTCAAAGACAGGGGTTTAGTTGCACACATTTACAAATGCATGCGTAAGCCACAGAGCCACGGCAAGGCACCCCATTTTCTGTGGAACCTAAGAGGCATTGCCACCATTGGTGGTAGATGAGTGCATGTAGGTGGGAGCAAGGGGTATGCTGGGCATGGGGGAGTGAGGGCAGATGAAACTTGGGGGGATGTTCCACTGGCCACACTCACCCCATGCCCAGGGTGGTAGCATCCCTCTTGGTGGTAGATGAGTGGGTGTAGCAGAGCCTGAGGCATTGTCACCCTTGGTGGTAGATGATTGCATGTAGGTGGAGGCAGGGGGTATTACCAGTATGCTGGGCATGGGGGAGTGAGGGCAGATGAAACTTGGGGGGACGTTCCACTGGCCACAATCACCCCATGCCCAGGGTGGTAGCGTCCCCTCTTGGTGGTAGATGAGTGGGTGTAGGTGGGGCCAGGGGGTATTACCAGTATGCTGGGCATGGGGGTGTGAGGGCAGATGAAACTTGGGGGGAAGTTCCACTGGCCACAATCACTTCATGCCCAGGGTGGTAGCGTCCCCTCTTGGTGGTAGATGAGTGGGTGTAGCAGAGCCTGAGGCATTGTCACCCTTGGTGGTAGATGATTGCATGTAGGTTGGGGCAGGGGGTATTACCAGTATGCTGGGCATGGGGGAGTGAGGGAAGATGAAACTTGGGGGGAAGTTCCACTGGCCACAATCACCCAATGCCCAGGGTGGTAGCATCCCCTCTTGGTGGTAGAAGAGTGGGTGTATTGGGTTGTGAGGCAGTTGATACAGAGGAAGGCGAAAAACCCCAGCAAAGCATGATCCAATGTGCTCCAGCTGGGGGAAAAATTCCTTCCTGATCCCCCGAGAGGCAATCAAATATTTCCTGGATCAGCCCTGTGTTGGTGGTAGATGAGTGGGTGTAGCAGAGCCTGAGGCATTGTCACCCTTGGTGGTAGATGATTGCATGTAGGTGGAGGCATGGGGTATTACCAGAATGCTGGGCATGGGGGAGTGAGGGCAGATGAAACTTGGGGGGAAGTTCGACTGGCCACAATCACCCCATGCCCAGGGTGGTAGCGTCCCCTCTTGGTAGTAGATGAGTGGGTGTAGCAAAGCCTGAGGCATTGTCACCCTTGGTGGTAGATGATTGCATGTAGGTGGAGGCAGGGGAGGGGGTATTACCAGTATGCTGGGCATGGTCCCCGGGAGTGAGGGCAGATGAAACTTGGGAGGTTCCACTGACCACAATCACCCCATGCCCAGGGTGGTAGTGTCCCCTCTTGGTGGTAGATGAGTTGGTGTAGCAAAGCCTGAGGCATTGTCACCCTTGGTGGTAGATGATTGCATGTAGGTTGGGGCAGGGGGTATTACCAGTATGCTGGGCATGGTCCCCGGGAGTGAGGGCAGATGAAACATGGGGGGAAGTTCCACTGACCACAATCACCCCATGCCCAGGGTGGTAGCGTCCCCTCTTGATAGTAGATGAGTGGGTGTAGCAAAGCCTGAGGCATTGTCACCCTTGGTGGTAGATGATTGCATGTAGGTGGAGGCAGGGGGTATTACCAGTATGCTGGGCATGGTCCCCGGGAGTGAGGGCAGATGGAACTTGGGAAGTTCCACTGACCACAATCACCCCATGCCCAGGGTGGTAGTGTCCCCTCTTGGTGGTAGATGAGTGGGTGTAGCAAAGCCTGAGGCATTGTCACCCTTGGTGGTAGATGATTGCATCTAGGTTGGGGCAGGGGGTATTACCAGTATGCTGGGCATGATCCCCGGGAGTGAGGGCAGATGAAACATGGGGGGAAATTCCACTGACCACAATCACCCCATGCCCAGGGTGGTAGCGTCCCCTCTTGGTGGTAGATGAGTGGGTGTAGCAGAGCCTGAGGCATTGTCACCCTTGGTGGTAGATGAATGCATGTAGGTGGAGGCAGGGGGTATTACCAGAATGCTAGGCATGGGGGAGTGAGGGCAGATGAAACTTGGGGGGAAGTTCCACTGACCACAATCACCCCATGCCCAGGGTGGTAGCGTCCCCTCTTGGTAGTAGATGAGTGGGTGTAGCAAAGCTTGAGGCATTGTCACCCTTGGTGGTAGATGATTGCATGTAGGTGGAGGCAGGGGGTATTACCAGTATGCTGGGCATGGTCCCCGGGAGTGAGGGCAGATGAAACTTGGTCAGTTCCACTGACCACAATCACCCCATGCCCAGGGTGGTAGTGTCCCCTCTTGGTGGTAGATGAGTGGGTGTAGCAAAGCCTGAGGCATTGTCACCCTTGGTGGTAGATGATTGCATGTAGGTGGAGGCAGGGGGTATTACCAGTATGCTGGGCATGGTCCCCGGGAGTGAGGGCAGATGAAACTTAGGAAGTTCCACTGACCACAATCACCCCATGCCCAGGGTGGTAGTGTCCCGTCTTGGTGGTAGATGAGTGGGTGTAGCAAAGCCTGAGGCATTGTCACCCTTGGTGGTAGATGATTGCATGTAGATGGAGGCAGGGGGTATTACCAGTATGCTGGGCATGGTCCCCGGGAGTGAGGGCAGATGAAACATGGGAAGTTCCACTGACCACAATCACCCCATGCCCAGGGTGGTAGCGTCCCCTCTTGGTAGTAGATGAGTGGGTGTAGCAAAGCTTGAGGCATTGTCACCCTTGGTGGTAGATGATTGCATGTAGGTGGGGGCAGGGGGTATTACCAGTATGCTGGGCATGGTCCCCGGGAGTGAGGGCAGATGAAACTTAGGAAGTTCCACTGACCACAATCACCCCATGCCCAGGGTGGTAGTGTCCCCTCTTTGTGTGAAGGAGGGCGGGCAATTGGAGCCTCAACCTCGTGGTAGGTGAGTGGAGAAGGAGGGACCATCCCCCACACAGAGCTCTGGAGGGAGGAGCCATTGTCCAGACTACAGCCGGGTCCCGGCATGTCTGTGTGATCTGCCTCCTCTGCTCAGGTTCGAAAGGAACTACAAGTCCCAGCAATCTCTGTCCACATGAGGAACTACAACTCCCAGCATGCACTGTGCAAGTGATGGGGGTTCAGCTCCCAGCCTGGAATAAGATGCTGTGGGACTACAGAGATTGCTGGGAGTTCCTTAGAGCCTGAGCAGAGAAGGCAGCCCCGGACACACAGACACGCTGTGACTCCTCCCTCCGGAGCTCTGGGGTGGAGATGTTTCCTCTTCTGAGTTTTCCTCACACTGAGCGAGTCCGTCCTCTGCTCTGCTATTTATCTGATCAGGTCTTGACGTCACAGGGTAACGGCTCCAGCTGTTGCACGCGTCACGTGACGTCAGCCTGAGAAGATGATTTCCCTTCTGATTGGCTACTCCAACCTGAGCCGTGACGTCGCTCTCTGCGCTAGTCACGTGTTGCACGTAGTAGGTAGAGCGAGTCCACGTGACTTCTCCTGAGGAGACGCCTGAAATCCTCCCTGCGGCTACTGCGCATGTCCGGCTCAGAGACGGTCTTGTAAAAAACGCCTCGAGCCATGTAGAGTCTAGACCGCCTTCACTCCATGTTTGATTCGGGGGCGTGTTAGTGGGGAGGGGTGGGCGGGGCTGCTGCCGATGTTGTAACCATCTCTCCGCCTCCCCCCGCGCGTGCCCGTAATGTTTATGGAGTGCGATTAGCTCCCGCGCCTGCGCTGTTAAGGGCAGTGAAGTGGCGCAGGCGCGCTATAGCCCCGCCGTCAGCTGTTTCAGGGACGTAGCCGCACCGGAAGTGAGGAGGTGAGGATTTTTTTTAAGTCGCAATTTTTTTTACAACACCGGCGGAACTTGAGGACTGGAAGGGGTTAAATTAAATTAGGAGTAGCACCAGCAATTGCAGGATTAATGCAGGAAGAAATCCTCAATTTATACAGAGGAGCACTGGTGTGCTGTATGATATGCACTGCATTGCTAATAACAGAGTACACATGGACAGGGTGACAGACAGTGGGGATGGGGGCATCTACACATTGTTAGCACACTCCATGTGTCTCCCATACCCCATACACACTCCATGCGTCCCCATACACTCTCCTATACCCCATACACACTCCATGCGTCCCCATACACTCTCCTATACCCCATACACACTCCATGCGTCCCCATACACTCTCCTATACCCCATACACACTCCATGCGTCCCCATACACTCTCCTATACCCCATACACAGTCCATGCGTCCCCATACACTCTCCTATACCCCATACACAGTCCATGCGTCCCCATACACTCTCCTATACCCCATACACAGTCCATGCGTCCCCATACACTCTCCTATACCCCATACACACTCCATGCGTCCCCATACACTCTCCTATACCCCATACACACTCCATGCGTCCCCATACACTCTCCTATACCCCATACACAGTCCATGCGTCCCCATACACTCTCCTATACCCCATACACAGTCCATGCGTCCCCCCATACACTCTCCTATACCCCATACACAGTCCATGTGTCCCCCCATACACAGTCCATGTGTCCCCCCATACACTCTCCTATACCCCATACACAGTCCATGTGTCCCCCCATACACTCTCCTATACCCCATACACAGTCCATGTGTCCCCCCATACACTCTCCTATACCCCATACACACTCCTATCCTCCATAGCAGACGCCGTGCATGCCTTATACACTCTCCTATAACCCATAGGTGTGCAAAGTGAAAGCCTATTGCATTAGGGTGTGTACCCCAAAGCTTTAACACACATGACTTTCTTTGCAGCTTCAGCTGCACTGGACAGGACAGGAAATGAATAGGAAAGTGCTCTGTGGTGAAAGGTTTCCTGTTAATTCACAAACTAAAACATAGGAAACAGTTTCCTATGCTTCAGTTATGAATGAACACAGTGAGTGTGTTCATTTAGAAAAGAAAGGGGTCAGTAAATGACATATTTACCAGCCCTTTCCCCCACTCTCCATTCTGAAACATGGGGGAAGCCCAGGCAAATGGGGGCAATCTGCACTGCACGCAGTAATTAGGGTGTGCCCAGGCACATGCCTATCCCTATACCCCATAGCGCACTCAATGCATCCCTCATAAACTCTCTCATACCCCATAGCGCACTCCATGCATGCCCCATATACTCTCCTATACCCCATAGCGCACTCCATTCATGCCCCATATACTCTCCTGTACCCCATAGCGCACTCCATTCATGCCCCATATACTCTCCTGTACCCCATAGCGCACTCCATGCATGCCCCATATACTCTCCTATACCCCATAGCACACTCCATTCATGCCCCATATACTCTCCTTTACCCCGTAGCACAATCGATGCATGCCCCATATACTCTCCTTTACCCCATAGCACGATTGATGCATGCCCCATATACTCTCCTTTACCCCCTAGCACACTCCATGCATGCCCCATATACTCTCCTTTACCCCATAGAGCACACCATGTATACCCCATATACTCTCCTTTACCCCATAGCACAATCGATGCATGCCCCATATACTCTCCTTTACCCCATAGCACAATCGATGCATGCCCCATATACTCTCCTTTACCCCATAGCACGATTGATGCATGCCCCATATACTCTCCTTTACCCCCTAGCACACTCCATGCATGCCCCATATACTCTCCTTTACCCCATAGAGCACACCATGTATACCCCATATACTCTCCTTTACCCCATAGCACAATCGATGCATGCCCCATATACTCTCCTTTACCCCATAGCACACTCCATGCATGCCCTATATACTCTCCTTTACCCCATAGAGCACACCATGTATGCCCCATATACTCTCCTTTACCCCATAGAGCACACCATGCATGGCCCATATACTCTCCTGTACCCCATAGCACAGTCCCATAATCTGACAAAGTGTTGAGTTATCTAACTTGTTTGCGCATGGGAGCTCGTCTAGTAAGACTGGAGTCACCCGCTATCCAAGAGCCTGATGTGTTAGTATTAGACCCCTTTCACACTGAGGCGTTTCTCAGGCGCTTTTGGGCTAAAAATAGCGATTGTAAAGTGCCTGAAAAACATCTCCCCTGCAGTCTCAGTGTGAAAGCTGCTTTCACACTGAGGCGATGCAAGAAGCATCTTTGGAGCGGTGAATAAACCGCTCCTGCCCACTGGCAAAACGCTGCTGCAGCAGCACTTTGCGGGTCATTTTAACCATTTTTCTAAACTACGGTAAAGCGCCGCTAGTGGCACTTTATCACCGGCGCCCCAGTGTGAAAGCATCCTAACGGTCGGATATTCCAAAGGAAAAAGTCCGATCGGATTATGTTGGCGGAAAATCCGATCGTGTGTGGGCTCTAGAGGGCTTTTTCCGCCGGAATCTCCGGAAAAGCTTCGGAAAAAATTTGAGAGCAGGATCTAAAATTTTCCGACAACAAAATCCGATCAATCTTTTTCTGATCGTGTGTAGAGAATTCCGACGCACAAAGTGCCACGCATGCTCAGAAGAAATTTGGAGATGAAAGCTATTGGCTACTGGCCTCTACGTAGTCCTGTCGTACGTTTTATACGTCACCTCGTTCGGAACGATCGGATTTTCCGACAACTTTGTCAGTCCGCGTGTGTGCAACACAAGTTTTGGACAAAGTCCGTCGGAAAAAATCAGACTGATTTTGTGGTCGGAATGTCCGACCGTGTGTACGGAGCATTAGACTGTGTGCTCATTAGGGCACGTCTCCAGTTGTTTATACCTTGAACCGGATGCCACTCAGTTACAGCACTCAGCTTATGGGATTTACTTACCAGCTACATGCTTAATTTCCCAACAGCCAGCATGGCATTTGTATTCACCCATGTATCTTAAGTCTTTGGGATGATGAGTCTAACTACAGAAGTGAACTGTCCGGCTTTGGATATATGTGATCTGCTCTATCTATCTATTAAGCCCTACTGGAAAACTTACAGAGGAAGTAAACTTCCATCTTTAAGTTTTAGTTAGTGTAAGTACAGTATCTCCTAAACATGTACAGTTTAGGAGATATTTACTGTCCATGCAGCCAGTGACATCACTGGTGCATGTGCGCTGAAGGAACAGGCGCCGTTTCTTCATAGCAGTGTGCCGTGACCGGTGGCTCCCACGCGAATGCGCTGGAGTGACGTCACCGCGGCTCCGGCCAGTCCCAGGGACGTGAACCCGGAAGGAAGACCAGTTATAGATGGATGCTGTCTCCAGCGATGACCTTGCATCGCTGGAAGGCTTTCTTTTGAGGTAAGTTTCACATAATGTGCTAGTATGTGATGCAAACTAGCACATTATGCCTTTGCCTTGCAGGTAACAAAAAAAAGTGCAACGGTTTACAACCGCTTTAATGGACTGTCGTTTTCCATAACCTTTGACTGAACGCTACACATTGGGCCCACTTGCTGCATTATCCCCAGTATCTAGTGTTGGATCTACCCATATTTACCTAATCCCGGTGAAGGGAATATAGCATTTAGTATTTGTTTTATTGCCTTATGGATTAATTTATCTCAAGCTATACGCTGTGACCCTGTGGGACACAGGTGACTGCGCTGTCAAACAGTGTTTTCACTGATATACGCAAGCCCCAGTGAGGGCATGTATGTCCCTGAACCCTGGTTTTTCAATCTATAGCGCTGAGAGCCACGAAGCAAGCCAGCCTCGATCCAGCGATGTTGCAGGAGAGTCTTAGCTGCCCGGGACTCTCCCTCCCGATTGGCTGAGACAGCAGCGCGGCGCCATTGGCTTCCGCTGCTGTCAAACAAAGTCAGTGAGCCAATGAGGAGAGGGGGCAGGGCCGGCCAACAGCTCCGTGTCTTAATGGACACACAGAGCAACGGCTCGGGTGCCCCCATAGAAAGCTGCTTGCTGTGGGGGCACTCGGCAGGAGTGAGGGACCAGGGGTGCTTGTGGGGAAGCCGAGAAGAGGAGGATCTGGGCTGCTCTGTGCAAAAACCACTACACAGAGCAGATAAGTATAATTTTTTTTTTTTTTTCATTTAAAAATAACAAACAACTGATACTTTAGTATCACTTGAAATAGTTTTATTTTTGTAATAGGACAAATGAATCCACAAGACAAGAGATATAAAGATATATATTTTTATTATTTCCTGAAGTTAAAAAAAACAATAAAAAAAATCACAAATTCGTGTTATTTCTGCACATTTTCCCGTTTCTGCACTTAAAGCAGAGTTCCACTCAAAAGTCGTGCACCGAGTGGAAGTTCTCCTCTTCCCCTCCCTCCCTGGAATCTTCTGGGACACGTCACAGGTCCCAGAAGATTGCCCGGCCATTCAAGACACGCATGGCAACTTGTGAAGCCGTAAGCTGTCACAGCCGGGTGCCCACACTTGCAATGCTGGCGCCACTGGGAGAAGAGAGGGAGAGAAGCGAGGCTCTGGGTGGCCCCATTGCTGGATCCTGGGACAGGTGAGTGTGTTATACATATGTACATATGTACATATTCTTCTACATATTTTTGGTAAAAAAAAAATCGCAATAAGCGATTATTGATTGGTTTGCGCAAAAGTTTTATGGCATTTTTATTAATAATTTTTTTTTTTTTTTTTTTACTAGCAATGGCGGCGATCAGCGATTTTTATTGTGACTGCAACATTAAGGCGGGCACATCGGACATTTTTGGGACCATTGTCATTTATACAGCAATCAGTGCTATTTAAATACACTGATTCCTGTGTAAATGACACTGGCAGTGAAGGGGTTAACCAGGGGGTGGCAGTGTAGGGGTTAAGTGTGTCCTAGGGGTGTGTTACTAACTGTGGGGGGCGTGGCTGTGTGTTAGTGAACACTGATCTCTGCTCCAATCACAGGGAGCAGAGATCAGTGTCACTTGTTGCTAGGCAGAACGGGGAGATGCTGTTTACTTCCGCATCTCCCTGTTCAGCCTTCCCGTGAGACGATCGCGGGTATCCCCGCAGTGATCGAGTCCGCGGGACCCGCGACCGGACTCACTGGGGTCCCGGGCATCGCACACGTGCTGGCAAGGTGGCATTCTTATAGGGATGTACCTTATGCCTGTCCGTGCCATTCTGCCGACGTACATCGTTGTGCGCCGGTCAGGAAGTGGTTAAAAGCCAGCAGCTACAAAAAGTAATAATAAAACACAAAAACGACTGGAGCTCCTCTTAAAGAAAGTTACGTATACTCATTCTTCCAACAGTGGCAGTGAGCAGTCCTTCCATTATACTGAAGGGGGTATCCCATGAGCACCGTCCAGTGCTGTAATACTAAAGAAGGGCTTATTCACATCATGTCCATTGAGCTGCATTTTGCTGCACACCTCCACACATGTATCCCATAGGAAACTATTGTATTCTATGTGCCCTGTTCACACCATGCATGTGTGTTGTTGTGCAGTAAACGGACACGGTGTGAAGAAGCTCTGTGCCGGTTCACACAAAGTATGATGACTGGCATTTTTCTGCACTGGAAGAACGCCGGTCACACAGTTGTCATCTATGTGCACTGTGTGCCCTGCAATGCAGCCTGGAGCCGCGGTAAAATGCAGACATGCTGCACTGTATCATAGCGCACAGGAAGGCACTACATGTTACTGTACAGCAGCTCATCACACTGCACTGTTCTATGGTCACATGAATGATGTGTCCCTATGTAATGTAATTTTCACATACAGTTCACACAAAAAAAGAAAGAAAAGGGAGCCGAGTGATGCGGTAAAACGTGCATCACTCTGCCTCCTACCGCTGGCTCACTGCGACCGGAATGGACAGCTGCCTGCACACTAAACCGCTCCAGTTTGATGTGTGGGCAGTGTGAACAGACCCCCAATAATCAAAATAAAATATCCCTCTTCCTGCTTACAGTTGGCCAAATGTGAACAATGTATATAGAAGCTGTCGCCACAGGGTGGCGCTGTGAACAGCATAATAGGCTAAGCCACATCCTTTAATTTAATAACATACAGTATACTAGGGCTTTGAAAGAATGGATTTCATAGGCATACTTATATAACATTTTTATTCTAGATATAACAACAACATATTAGACACACGAGATAAAATACATGTAAAAGTGATTAAAACCTTCAAGGATACAATGGCAGGAAGGCACATCATGAGAACTGTTTCCCAAATGGCCAAAGCACCAGGCGATCCTGTTGGATGCCTAGTGCTTTGGCAGAAGGGGAGAGACAGAGGGGAGGAAGCATGAGGAGTGGACACTGGAGCCGCCGCTGCTGTCTGCACTGTGGAGGAGAGCTATGCCCTATTTGTAATGCTGACCCATATACCCTGATGTGTGAGGCCGAGCTATATACCCTGTTCTGTGATGCTGAGCTGTATACTCCTGACACTATGGGTGGAAGCAAGTTAAATACAGGGGATGGAGTGGGTGGATTCTATAAGGGGTTGGGCTTATGAGAAGTGGGTGGGGGTCAAAAAGGAAGGGCGGGGTCTGGTGCCCCCATCCTAAAACTTCACTAGCTGCCACTGCTACCTACTACTCAGCATATAGGATTCTGAATAAAGGACTTGGGGACTCTGAACCCTGGAGCCCTCACAGCCTCTGTCCCACGTCACTTCCTCTTCATGTGTGATCCTGGAAGGCAGCATCTGCACTTAATGCAGAATTATACTCCCCTTCTCTCCAGCACTGCAGTGTCCCGAAGCTCCCAAGTGGCTGCTGACATCTTCGGATGGTCGGATTCTGGGTACCGATATTTGGACATTTTTATTGACAGCGACGAGATGACATCACTACAGCACATGCAGTGGGGTTCCTTCATCTTGGGACTGCCAAAATTGTACACAGAGCTGTGCATACAGGCAGGTATGGAACTTTAATACAGAAGAGTATATGTCTTTTCTGCATTAAAATCATATCCGTTTGACATTTTTTTCTCCTAAAGTTTCACTTTAAGAGAGAAGGAGGGCATATCCCTCCAACAAGGAATGACAGGGGAGTCAGCTGCTGGAACTATAGACTTGGAGTTGGAAAATACAGTTGCAGGATTACTCTGAGGACTGAAAAAAAACATTGTTCAGTCTCTGACTTTCCAGGTTGGGAGCCACTTCTCTAAGCTTCTAAGCTCAGCATCTCATAGTACCTTTGTTACTTCTATCACACTGTAGTATATTGGGAGATTTCTCAGGGTCACTTGTAGAAAATGTGATTTATTGGGAGATTTCTCAGGGTTACTTGTAGTAAATGTGGGTTATTGGGAGATTTTCTAGGGTCACTTGTACTAAATGAGGTTTAGTGGGAGGTTGCTCAGGGTCACTTGTAGTAAATGTATGTTACTAGGAGATTTCTCAGGGTCATTTGTAATAAATGTGGTTTATTGGAAGATCACTTATAGTAAATGTATGTTAAAGTGGGATTCCACCCTAAAGTGGAACTCCCGCTTTTCAGAACCCCCCCCCCCCCCTCCGGTGTCACATTTGGCACCTTTCAGGGGGGAGAGGGGTGCAGATACCTGTCTAAGACAGGTATCTCCACCCACTTCCGGGCATAAACTCCCACGAGAGTTTACGCAGCTTCCTGTCCCGGCGCGCTGTCTACCGGGACACACACATGTCCCGGCAGACAGCGCTGAAGATTCTCATTGCGCCACGCGACTCGCGCATGCGCAGTAGGAAATCGGGAAGTGAAGCCACTTCCTGATTCCCTCACCGAGAATGGCGCCGGCTACAGCAGAGAGCCGAGCGATCGATCGGCCTCTGCTGCCGACACCGCTGGACCCAGGAACAGGTAAGTGTCCATTTTTTAAAAGTCAGCAGCTGCAGTATTTGTAGCTGCTGGCTTTTAAAAAAAAAATTTTCAGTACAGTCCCGCTTTATTGGGAGATTTCTCAGGATCATTTGTAGTAAATGTGTGTTATTGGGAGATTTTTCAGGGTCACTTGCAGCAACTTTTGGTTTGTTGGAGATTACTCAGTCTCCTATATTAACAGATGGTTAGTTGAAATCTTGTTGCAGCGTCAGAATTTATCATACAAAATCACAGATGTTGACTAGTTTAACCACTTCCATACCAGGCCTATTCTGGCACTCTTTTCCTACATGTAAAAATCATATTTTTTTTGCTAGAAAATTACTCAGAACCCCAAAACATTATATACCGTATATACTCGAGTATAAGCTGAGTTTTTCAGCACATTTTTTTTGTGCTGAAAATGCCCCCCTCGGCTTATACTTGAGTCAAGCACTTTTCTGCAGCTGAGAATTACATTTTCCGACCCTTTTTTGTTGCCCCATATCTTGGGGCCACCTGGTGCTAGGAACCCCAAATTTGATGTGCAAACCCAACACTACAACATATCCAAATTTGGGGTTCCTAGCACCAAGTGGCCCCGAGATACAGGGCCTCAGATTCAGTCAACTGTGTCCATCTGCAGAAATGTCATTTCGGGATCCTTTGGGTCCAGAGACCCCAAATTTTGGCTGCAGCTAGGGGGCACTAGGAACCCTTAACTACCAAGTTTGAAGTTCGGGGACCTATGGCTGCAAATGGGCATTGTTGACCCCTTTTCCACTTACAGTAGCTGTGCATTTCTCACCCTAGGCTTATACTTGAGAAAATAAAACACTACACTCATCTAACCAAAACCTCCTCATCATTCCCAAATCCCGCTACAAATCAAAGGGGGAGCAGAGATTCGCTGTCCAAGGACCTCGGCTATGGAATGCTCTACCGACCAACATCCGCATGGAAGAAAACCATCAGGCCTTCAGGAAAAAACTCAAGACCCACCTCTTCTAAGAAGCTTGACAACAAAGCACGAATACAGCGCCTTGAGGCGATTCAGTTTGCATTGTTAGCGCTATACAAATTATTCATTCATTCATTCACTTGAGTCAATAAGTTTTCCCATTTTTTTGTGGTAAAATTGGGTGCCTCGGCTTATATTCGGATCGGCTTATACTCGAGTATATACGGTATGTTTTTTTTTTTTTTTTTTTAGCAGAGACTCTAGGGAATAAAATTGATTATTGATTGGTTTGCAAAAAAGTTATAGTGTCTACAAAATAGGGGTTAGTTTTATGGCATTTTTATAAAAAATTTTTTTACTAGTAATGGCGGTGATCTGCAATTCTTATCGTGACTGCGACATTATGGCGGACACATCGGAAATCCTACTCACGGAGCTCGCGCAGGGTCGCGCCAGTGGCGTGCACGTGACCACATGGCAGCAAATTCAAACGGATGTACAGGTACGCCCATTTGCGCAGCCGCGCCATTCTGCCGACGTATATGTACATGCGGCGGTCGGCAATCGGTTAATTATTATTTTTTTTGATCACTTTTATTCCTTGTACAAGGAATGTAAACATCCCTTATAATAGGAATGTGCATGACAGGTCCTCTTTATGGAGAGATCTGGGGTCTATAAGAGATAGATAAATAAAAGATAGATCTTTCTTTCCAGCCAAGTTCTCAGCTTTGTTTACTGTTGCCGGACATGACGTCATAAACGCCACTCCAATGGTCATAAAGATGACTGGGGACCATCTGGTCACCGGAAACCTCTATGATCAACTTCCGGCGGTGGCGGATTCATTCTCCTATTCACTGATCATACGGGCGAGTCGGGAGAAGCACCGGAGGGAGGGGGGGGTGTTGTCCCCTCACGCCACCTGTAAGAATGAACGAATGAACGAACGAACGAACGAGAGGATGAACTGACGCTATGATCATTCTTACAGTGCACAGAATCGCCGGCTCTAAAAGATATCCTTCAGATTCCCCACTCAAGGACGTCATATGACATCCTTGGCATGGTAGTGGTTAATAGAATAATTACAATTTTCATATATATATTTTCCTACTGTGAATAAATCACAACAGCATGACATTTCAACAGTTTTTATTTATTGGAATAATGTCAGGAATGTAGCAGAAATGATTATGTTGGCTGATATTATTAAAGTGTCAACTGCACAGTTTGGTCTGAAGTGTTTATTTAGTTCTAATTAAAAAGTATCCATATTTAGAGAGCAATTTCCAAACGGTCATTAAGTAATATATATGTCGCCACCTCAACAAAATTATACCAATACACCTGGTTTTAAAAGCAACAACAAAACAAATCAATTGTGTGTTTCTTCTGATGAAACTTTAAAAGAGGAACTGCAGTCTGCTCACATAATTTGTAATAAAAACTTCTTTGCCATTCTGAATCTTCCCTCCAAGCACTTTGTATATTATTTTATATATACTGCGATTCAGTACTTGCTAAATATGCTGCAGAAATCTCCCTCCACCGAGTCCGACTGCATCCATTTTAACTGTGGGCAGCTGAAGCTGCTGCCTGTTCACTTCCTGGATTTACACAGAGGCACACCTGCAGCTCTCATTGGTCCTCTTATGACTCATCCCCCCTCCCTTCCTGGCAAACTTTCTCATTATATATATATATATATATATATATATATATATATATATAAAGAGAGATAGAGAGAGGGGGGAGAGCGAGAGAGAGATGTGCTTGATGTCATAAGCCTAGGCTAATGACCAGACAAGAAACAGGAAGTGGGCTGTATAAGGTATTTACTGGTAGAAAATAAATGTTTTACTACCCAAAGTTAAAACAACACGGGCAGAAGATTTAATAGATGGAAAGTTGAAAAAATGACTGAAGTTCCACTTTAACTATGGGTGGAAATATTTGGTCCTTTTTTTAGAAGCAAACGAAATGAAGTTTCAAGCCAGAAGAAAATTAAAAAGGGAGAACTCACCCTTAAATCAACTTTGAAAACCATGTACTTAGCAGGAACTCACCGATTTTCTATAACCTTGGAACCTGCTTGCATTTGCACACATGATTTCTTCCATTCACTCCCAGATACCACAATATGTAATTGGTCAATGGTCTGGGAGAGGTCACCACAGCAAAAGGAAGTTATCTTACCAAAGTTATAAAACAATTCTAATTCTTCCCACTCTAACATCGAGCAAAAATCTTTGGCAAGAGTTAAAAAACTGCCAACTATAAAAAGATGAAAGGGAGAACTGGATAAATCAGCAGGAAAATCAGAAGCCACATTAATGTTAATATGACAATGAAACCATACTCTAAGCATTTTCCTTCAACCCCTCCCATATAGCCTTCAAGATGGCAGCAGCAGCTTTGGCTCCGGGGTCTGGTCGGTTGAGAGTAGAAGATCCAATGTAACTGGCCCTGCCTGCTCCAGCCGTCATGTGTTTTGTGTCTTCTGCAGCATCAGAAGCTCTCTGTAAAGAATGTCATTAGGTGACCACAGTACATTACCAGAGATTGCTCTTCAACATACCTTATATATGCTTATAAACGTTACCTTCACTGCATTGCTGAGGATCTCCATTACATCAGAGCCTGGGTCTTTAAGTGATTTCAGGACACTGTTTGCAGCACACAGAGAGTCTAGCTACAATACAAACCATATTGCGTAAAATATTCAGAGGCAAATGGCCAGAAATAAAATGCTGAAAAGGGTACTTACCATTGTCCTATCTCCAACCTCTGCTCCTCCATATCTAAGTGGGCACAAAAAGAAAAACAAATAAAGTGTACTGCAGCTTAGAATAATAACCAAAAGCAAAAAGGCGCCTGCTCCCTTATGAAATAAACAACGGAGCTGCCTTCCCTAAAGTAAAATACTATTCTAACATTAAACCCAAAAAAGGAAACAGCGCTAACACAACCTTATTACCATATGTTAAAATCAACCAAAAAAAGTCCATAAATAAATGTGGTATATCCCACACCATGAAATGTGATCTTCCTAAATTCTGGTGAGTGATCTTCCAGTAAAGCACCAAAAGCCACCACCACTGTGAGAAGTGAACACTCATTGTCACTTCAGTGACCGCTAAATGAATGAAGGTCAATAAGAACTTTGGGATATTTGATGACCCATCCAAATCCATCACAGTCTCCCAATAAGATCTTCCAATATTGTGCTACATCTGTCATTTTCCCTCCAAAAGGAGATGACCACAATAAAGTAAGCCGAAGAAAATATTATGGTATAGTATTTTACTGCACTAGATTTTGAGATAACAGAGTATTGCACTTAAGACCCCTTTCACTCTGGGGCGCTTTTCAGGCGTTTTAGCGCTAAAAATAGGGGCGGTGCGCTTGCAGGATGGGAAAAAAAGTCCTGCGAGCAGCATATTTGGGGCGGTTCGGTAGCGGTGTATACACCGCTCCGAAAACGCCCTGACCATTGAAATGAATGGGCAGCGTTGCCGAAGCGCCTGCAAAGTGTTTCGGCAGCGACACAACACGGACGCTATTAACCCTTTCTTGGGCCGCTAGCGGGGGTTAAAAGCGCTCTGTTAGCGGTCGAAAAGAACTGTTATAACAGCGGTAAAACTAGTGGCGCTGTACTGCCAACGCTCGCACTGCTCCAGTGTGAAAGGGGTCTTACAGTACATGTAACTATGCCCTGACTCGGCACAAATGTATACAGCTTTAATGATCTAAACGCCGCCACTTCTCCCTCCCAGGATCGGCGTGCGTTCCACCACCAGGACGTTCAGTTTGGACATGACGTCAGAAGTAATGACACCCGCGAGGCTTCCGTCTAGTTTCGCAACGTCTTCAGGAAAGCCACAGTGGTGGTGGCATTTGGTGCTTTACTGGAAGATCACTCAATAGAATTTAGGAAAATCGCATTTTATGGTGTGGGATATACCATATTTATTTATAAACTTTTTTAGTTGATTTTAATGTATGGTATTAAGATTGTATTAGCACCATTTCCTTTTTTGGTTTTAATAATTTACTGCTGCTTAGCGTAGGTGACCTGTTGTAATTACAAAAAAAAAAGGGGGGGGGTCCAGGTTTGTATCCGGCAGTGCTAAGTGTCCTGGAAAAAAATTGTCTACATATACCAGTCTTTGACATACAGGTCTGAAGTAAAAGTGCAATGAAATTGCACACTGACCTGTCAGTGTTGACACAAACTCTATTATTCAGGTCAACGAGTGCAGCACCACTAGTATTCCTTCCTCTGACACATTTCACCCTCTCTCTGCGATTGACAGTGCAGAATTTTTGAGACGAAGAATGACATTCGGGGGTTGCACTTGACCTGAATAATAACATTTATTTCAGTGCCAACATTGGAAGTGTGGCTCCATAGATCTTGTGACCTATACAATGAATGTGAGAGCTGATGAACTCTCTGGGAACTAATACCTGCAGCTGCTGCGTATGACAGATTTTTACAGCCTGGGGCGGTGTCATGCAGCAGAAGGTATAGTTTGGCCTGAAGCATACACAGCTTTTCATGACAACACAGCGGCATTTGACCACTGCCCTGCTCTGTCAGGATGTGGCAGTGAGAACACCACAAAGTCAACATCACAGACAACGTATAGTATATATTAGCAATACTAATATAGTGGGGGATTGCTAGGGCATTGGTTTAGTAGATTGTACTTATCAGACACCCCTGAATTAATGTCACTACTTAAAGATCTTTTATGTAATATTTAAAATATGAAAGTTTGTATCCTACAAGTCCCCATGTCTATGTAATTAGCATAAAACCTTGTACTGTTGTTAAACAGCAGCTGAACTATGAGTGCTGTTCCTAAAAAAAAGGCAAGCAGAGGGCAAAAGACTAATTACCAATAGTGCCTGGAGTCATTACAGTAGTGACATCACCAAATCTTGCTCCACATTAAGACTAGTAGTCAGAGGTAACAGTACCCTAAAGTGTTACTAAACCCAGGACCCTGCATTTACAATATCTTGTCTCCCCACAGTACACAGAACATTGAAATGCAATAGTTTTAGTAAATATAAACTGCTAAATACCTTTTCTCATTAGCAGTATATACAGTAGCAGTCTTGGGACTTCTATCAGTGTCTGGTTAAAGCTTGTAGAAGTGTTCATCTCACACTGCAGATATACAGCTATGAAGCTGTAAGTACAGGATTGCCTGGACAGTGTCACAAAGCAGGAAGTGCACTGCTATTTTTAAGGAAAAATTGCATACAAAAGGGTACATTTTTTCAGGGTACTGCCAAGGCAAAAATAGGATTTTTATAACAGCTTACCTGTAAAATCATATTCTTGGAGTACAACATGGGACACAAAGCAGCCATAGTAATTACTATGTGGGTTATAGGCCACCTTCAGGTGAATGACACTATCACACCCAAGACAGGATGTCCCTCCCTATATAACCCCTCCCACACAGGGAGTACCACAGTTTTTGTAGCAAAGCAATATACACATATCTCAAAAGAGGGGAGGGACCTCTGTGTCCCATGAAGAAAAGGATTTTACAGGTAAGCTGTTATAAAAATCCTATTTTCTTTATCCTACATCACGGGACACAGAGCAGCCATAGTAATTAGTGTGGGATGTCCTAAAGCAATGCCGTCTGAGGGGAGGGAGACACAGAAAAAAAAAGCAGGCCGCCATTGGACCTGAGGACCTATACCGCTGCCCGCAGCACACTGCGCCCAAAGGCGACATCCTCATGCCTTTTTACATCCACCTGATAACATTTTGTGAATGTATGGACCAAAGACCAAGTTGCAGCCTTGCAGATCTGAGTCATGGATGCCTGGTGATGCACTGCCCAGGAAGCACTTACTGCTCTGGTAGAGTGCGCTCTCACTTAAAAATTGGATTTTCCTTTTCAAACCATAAGCCTGGATAATAACTTGCCGAATCCACTTAGAAATAGTAGACCTCGATGCTGCCTGCCCCTTCCTGGGACCTTCTGGCAGCACAAACAAAACATCAGTTTTCCGTATCTGAGCTTTTAGATAGACTCTGACTGCTCTCACTACATCGAGTGCAATTACTTCTACGCAGAACTAGGTTCTGGAAAAAAAAGAAAGCAGAATAACATGTTGGTTCAGATGAAACCCTAATACTACCTGTGACGGATCTTGGATGCGTCTGCTGAGCATCTCCGCCAGACCTTACCAAGTAACTATAGACCTGTTAGTTTAACTTCTATAGTTGGGAAGATACTGGAGAGATTATTAAAAGACCACATAGACGAGTTCTTGCAGGAAAAAAATATGTTAAGCAACAGACAGCATGGGTTCATGAAAGACAGAAGTTGTCAGACAAACCTCATTTCTTTTTATGAGGTGGTAAGTAAAACCTTGGACAGAGGGGTGGCGGTGGACGTGGTATGCTTGGATTTTGCAAAAGCGTTCGATACAGTTCCCCACATATGGCTCATGTGTAAGGTAAGGTCTACAGGTTTGGAAATATCGGTTTGTAAATGGATAGAAAACTGGCTAAAAGACAGAATTCAGAGAGTCGTGGTTAATGATTCTTACTCTGAATGGTCTAAGGTTATCAGTGGTGTACCCCAAGGTTCAGTGCTGGGACCCTTACTTTTTAATATCTTTATAAATGATATTGGGTCTGGGATCAAAAGTAACATTTCTGTCTTTGCAGATGACACCAAGCTATGCAGTGGAATAACGTCCTTACAGGAGGTCTCCAATTTACAAGCTGACCTCAATGCTCTGTCAAATTGGGCGACTATGTGGCAGATGAGGTTTAATGTTGATAAATGTAAAGTTATGCACTTGGGGGCTAAGAATATGCATGCATCATACATACTAGGGGGAGTACAACTGGGGGAATCCGTAGTGGAGAAGGATCTGGGGGTTTTGGTAGATCATAAACTCAATAATAGCATGCAATGCCAAGCTGCGGTTTCCAAAGCGAGCAAAGTCCTTTCTTGTATTAAGAGAGGTATGGACTCCAGAGAGAGAGAGATATCATTTTGCCCCTGTTCAAATCATTAGTAAGACCCCATCTGGAATATGCAGTTCAGTTTTGGGCACCAGTTCTCAAAAAGGATATTGGGGAACTGGAGAAAGTGCAGAGAAGGGCAACCAAACTGATAAGAGGCATGGAGGAGCTCAGCTATGAGGAAAGATTAGAGGAACTGAATTTATTCACACTTGATAAGAGGAGATTAAGGGGGGATATGATCAACATGTATAAATATATAAGGGGTCCATATAGTGAACTTGGTGTTGAGTTATTCACTTTACGGTCAACAAAGAGGACAAGGGGGCACTCTTTACGTCTAGAGAAGAGATTTCATCTCCAAATAAGGAAAGGTTTCTTCACAGTAAGAGCTGTGAAAATGTGGAATAGACTCCCTGCAGAGGTGGTTCTAGCCAGCTCAGTAGATTGCTTTAAGAAAGGCCTGGATACTTTCCTAAATGTACATAATATAACTGGGTACTGACATTTATAGGTAAAGTTGATCCAGGGAAAATCCGATTGCCTCTCGGGGGATCAGGAAGGAATTTTTTCCCCTGCTTTAGCAAATTGGAGAATGCTCTGCTGGGGTTTTTTTTGCCTTCCTCTGGATCAACTGTGGGTATAGAATGGGGTATATGGGATTGTATGATTATATATATATATATATATATATATATATATATATATATATATATATATATATATATATATATATATATATATATATATATATATATATATATTTTTTTTTTTTTTTATTTGTGGTTGAACTGGATGGACTTGTGTCTTTTTCAACCTAACTAACTATGTAACCTGTGTCTCCTGTCCTCCAAATGCATCCGCGGCCTGCAGATTCGCCATAACCAGCCCTTAACCCCTCAATCACGAGACAAGCCACACAGGTGTTGAGGGTTAAACATCCAGAGCATAAACTGTTTATTAAGTTTCAAACATACACTTTTAAACACAGGTAGGGACACCCCCTTATCCTTGTCATAGAGGGGGTAGGGGGCAAGGAAAAACCAATGGAAACTCAACACTTGTATATCCAAACAACTACAGTTGAAACACATGAAAGGATTATGATAAAGCAGGCAGCCCCTCCTTACACATCCCCTGCTGGGAGATGTCTCCAGTCCAGACCTTTTGTCTACATGCCATGACCCAACACAATTAACACAGCAACAAGAGGGGGGTGGGGGTGGGGGAGAAGGGATGCAGCATTACATCGCATTATCTCAATGCCACTTTGTCCCCAAGTCTCTCCCAAGTCCATTCTGGGCCATAGTCTGTGGGTAGGAGGCCAACCCACAGCCCCTTCCAAAACACACAGGGCAGGGGGTTCTGTCACATTTCTCCCCTTTTAAAAACAGACTAACCAGGTCCTTGACCCTCAACTGGTCTGGACCTGCGTTAGTCACAAATTCCCACCCCAGGCAAACAGAAAAAGAAACAGTACGACTCTGGCGCTGGGGAGCAAAACCGCACATACGGTCTCCCGTGAATAAAAACATCCGCTTTAGAGCAGGACTGCCTGTTTGCACTCCCGTGATCCGGGGCCTGGTTGCATGTATTGGGGGGAGCTGAATAATCCTCTGCCCCGATACCAGCGCTTTAGCTGGTAGGGAGTGTAGGCTGGTAGTGCTAGGCCGCTGGGGAAGAAAAGGCGCTTGATTTTCTCCTGATGTAGTTACCAGCCGCTGGGGAGATATCTTGCAGGGACTATCTCCCGGACTCTCCATCTCTTTTTCTGATGCTGGGCAGAGACCAACAGCACTCTGCCCCGTAGCCAGCGCTTCTGCTGGGGGGACATGTGCAAAGGTAGAGTTCAGCCGCTGGAGAGGGGGAAGAGTTTTTTCCCCTCCCGGTTCTGTGACCAGCTGCTGGGGCGATTTCTGACAGGGGCCTTCTCCCAAACCCTCCAAAAACATACTGAGGGCTGGGCAGGGGCCAGCGGCACTCTGCCCCATAGCCAGCGCTTCTGCTGGGGGAATAAACACTGGGGTAGTGTCCAAGTGCTGGGGAGGGATAATTGCTTCCTCCACTCCCGGTGGGGATATCTGCTGCTGGCGAAACAGCTCACTGAGGTCATCCCTCAAATTCCCTGGATCTAACTCTGAGGGTGGGGAGAGGCCAGCGGCGCTCTGCTCCATCGCCAGCGCTTCTGCTGGGAAGGTGAACACTGGGGTAGTGTCCAATTGCTGGGGAAGTAGAATGGCTTTCTCCACTCCTGGTGGGGATATCCGCTGCTGGGGAAACAGCTCCCGAAGATCATCTCTCGGACTCTCCGGATCCAATTCTGAGGGTGGGCAGAGGCCAGCGGCGCTCTGCCTCGTAGCCAGCGCTTCTGCTGGGGCACCGGATCAGATACTCTGGACTTGCTGCTGATCACCATCTGCCTGCCTTCCAGCGCCCGTCTCAACTCCCCCTTCCAAGACTTTTATGCTATTAGCTTGTCTCGCTGCCTGGGGAACTTCCGATGCATTCCGGCATTCAAGCACTCGCAGTGCCCTCTGTATCATCGCCGCTTCTTCCATTGTGGTTAGAACGGGAAAAGGTAGGGGCACCCCTGGCCCCATTTGCTCCACATCTTCATGACTGTCTGCTTCTTCTCCCGGACAGTCCCAGGCAACGGGAGCCATGCCGGGCTGTTGATCACCATCAAACAGCCGCTTGTAGGCAATCTCGAGCTTCCATTCCTGCTCAACCAGGAACTCCAATTCCTCCAGGTCACATGCCTCTTCTGGGAGGTCCAGCACCTCATCTCGGAAGTCCAGGATGTCTTCCAGCCGCCACTCCTCGATGCTCCCAAAGTCTGGGTCTCCGTACATTTTTTGATGGAGCAGCCCCACGCTGCCGTAGCCAACGCCTTCTGTCGGGCTGCCATCTGCTGTACCTGGCCACAGTTGAGCCGCGAACCACCGGAGGGCTCTGTAGCTGGCGTCCAGCCTCATCTCCTCCCGGACCAATCTTCCGAGCTCCGTCTTTCACTCATCTCACGGTTGTTCCCTCAGAAACACCTCTCGTGCACGGTACTGCGTCCAGTACATCTCTGTAGAGGAGGGAAGGATCTTCCCCTGATGGTGCCGCTCGTGGCTTAGCATCTCTTGCCAGAGTCGCTGGCGGATCACATCCTCCCAGCCGAGCATGGTGTGCTCTGTCGCTGGTCCCCGATGTTGCTTCCGCATGCCTTGCAGCCTCCTCCCGAACTCCGCTCTCATGCTAGCTGGTCCCCGTATCACTCCTCGATGACTGCCCGGATCTTGAATCCCAGTGGCGATTTGGATGTCCCGGACTGCAGGAGACTTCCCACTGCTCCCACCACTGTGACGGATCTTGGATGCGTCTGCTGAGCATCTCCGCCAGACCTGTGTCTCCTGTCCTCCAATTGCACCCGCAGCCTGCAGATTCGCCATAACCAGCCCTTAACCCCTCAATCAC
Source organism: Lithobates sylvaticus (assembly GCA_028564925.1). Classification (NCBI taxonomy): domain Eukaryota; kingdom Metazoa; phylum Chordata; class Amphibia; order Anura; family Ranidae; genus Lithobates; species Lithobates sylvaticus. The sequence continues at coordinate 158,026,013 of CM053034.1, forward strand.
GAGACAAGCCACACAGGTGTTGAGGGTTAAACATCCAGAGCATAAACTGTTTATTACGTTTCAAACATACACTTTTAAACACAGGTAGGGACACCCCCTTAGCCTTGTCATAGAGGGGGTAGGGGGCAAGGAAGAACCAATGGAAACTCAACACTTGTATATCCAAACAACTACAGTTGAAACACATGAAAGGATTATGATAAGCAGGCAGCCCCTCCTTACACATCCCCTGCAGGGAGATGTCTCCAGTCCAGACCTTTTGTCTACATGCCATGACCCAACACAATTAACACAGCAACAAGAGGGGGGTGGGGGAGAAGGGATGCAGCATTACATCACATTATCTCAATGCCACTTTGTCCCCAAGTCTCTCCCAAGTCCATTCTGGGCCATAGTCTGTGGGTAGGAGGCCAACCCACAGCCCCTTCCAAAACACACAGTGACAGTGGGTTCTATCACACTACCTTAGGTAGAAAAGACGGGTGAGGATGCAACACCACCCTGTCCTTGTGAACAATCAAATATGGCTCTTTACTGGAAAAAGCAGCCAACTCTGATACTCTTCTAGCTGAAGAGAAAGCAACCAGAAAAAACGATTTCCTTGTCAAAAGGCTCAATGGAATATGCTGTATTGGCTCAAATGGCTGTTTTTGTAACACAGCTAAAATTAAATTCAAGTCCCATGGGTACAGGGGAGATCTAACTGGTGAATTTATATGCATTACCCCTTAAATAAAGGCCTGGATTACAGAATGTGAAGCAAGCGGTCTTTGAAATAACACTGATAAGGCCGAGATCTGACCCTTGATAGTACTCAAGGCCAGCTTCAGAAAGGCAAGAATTCTACCTATGACATATTTCCGAGGATTCCATCTCGTGGATTCACACCAAGAGACATAAGACCTCCAGACCCTATAGTAAATTACTCTGGAGGCCGGCTTCCTAGCATTACTCAGGGTAGAAACCGCTGAACCTGAAAGCCCTCGGTTCTTTAGAATATGGGCTTCAATAGCCAAACCGTTAAATTTAGCATTTGTAAGGTAGGATGGAACACTGGTCCCTGCGAGAGCAGGTCTGGACGCAGCGGAAGAGACCAATGGTTCCCTACTGCCATCCTTAAGATCTCTGCATACCAGGATCTTCGGGGCCATGCCGGGGCTGCCAGAATCACCCACTTCCCCTCCTGCTTGATCCTGCGTAGAAGACGCGGTATTAACTTAACTGGAGGGAAGCATAAATAAGTGAAAACTGATCCCATGGGGTCACTAAATGCATCTGTTCCGCATGCGAGAGGATCCCTTGTCCTTGACACAAATTTGATCAATTTCTTGTTGAATCTGGACGCTAATAGGTCCCCATCCGGGGGGGGCCCCATCTTTGGCAAATTGCCTGAAAGATGTCGGGGTGTAGAGACCATTCCCCTAGAAACAGCTGCTGACGGCTTAAGAAATATGCCTGCCAATTTTCTAGCCCCGGAATGAAAACTGCAAGGTACTTGCTTCTCTGCCCAAGGCAGAATATGGTTCACCATCCTTTGGGCTGAGTGACTTCTGGTGTCCCCTTGGTGATTGGTGTAGGCCACTTCCGTAACATTGTCAAATTGAATCCCGACGGGCCAATCCTGTAACCTGGACGTCCAGGCCCATAGAGCCAGACGTGCTGCCCGAATCTCTAGGATGTTGATGGGCAAGGTCTTTTAGACTTTGGACCACATCCCTTGGACCGTAGTCCCCTCTAGGACTGCTCCCCAGCCTGACAGACTGGCATCCGTCGTCACAATCTTTCAAGTAACTGGCATAAAGGATTTTCCCTTTTGTAAATTCTTGGCAACCAACCGAGGTTCTGACGAACTCTTGGGGTCAGATAAAAATCGGTAAGTCCAAGGCTTGAACCTTCTTTTTCCAAGCCGACAAGATACTGTTTTGCAACAGTCTTGAATGAAATTGGGCATAGGGGACTGCTTCGAATGAAGCCACCATCTTCCCTAATAATGTCATGCAGAGGTGGATGGAAGGGTTCTTCCTCACCCTGACCAACTGAACCAGCTCCTTTAAAGCGCTGACCTTTGAATGGGGTAAAAACACTTTTTTCTGGGCTGTGTCTATGACCAGACCCAAGTACTCCAGCCTCTTTACTGGATGTATGGCTGATTTCTTGAAGTTGAGGATCCACCCCAAGTGTTCCAGATACTTGACCGTGGTGGACACACTCTGATTTAGGCGAGTTATCGACTGATCTATTAGTAGCAGGTCGTCCAGATATGCCATCAATGTTATATACCAGGGCCTTAGCCTTGCCAGGAGCGGGGCTAGCATCTTTGTAAACAACCAAGGTGCAGTAGCCAACCCGAAAGGTAGGGCCACAAATTGGAAATGGTGACTCTCTAGCGCAAACCGTAGGAACTTTTGGTGAGCGTGGAAAATGGGTACATGTAGATATGCATCCCTGATATCCACCGATGCCAGAAGTTCTTCTCCCCGTAGGGTGGAGATGACCGAGCGGATTGACTCGATTCGAAAGGAACGGATGTTTAGGAACTGGTTTAGGTCCTTGAGATCTAGTATGGGTGACATTTCCACTCAGTTTTGGTACCGTGAAGAGATTTGAATAAAACCCCATACCCTACTCTTCTGTGGGAATCTCTATGATTTTTCCCTTCAGGCACCAAACGATCTAGCGCCAGAAACAAAGACCGTTAGGTTTTTGGGCACGTATGATTTTTAGAAAACGGGATGGTGAAAACTCCCAAAATTCCAGTTTGTAGCCAAGAGATACTACGGAGATGACCCATCTGTCCTGGATCTCTTCCTTCCAAGTCTCTGAAAACTGCAAAAGCCTTCCCCCCACCCAATCGAGCAGGGGCGCTCCTTCATAGGGAGGCCTTGGGTTTGACCTTGAGGTTTACCTCTAGAACCTGACAGTGGAGGCTGTCGTGACTGCCTGGAGGCTGTTGCCCCAGGTCCTGGAGATGAAGAAACATTTAAAGGGAGGATGTTTACTCTTCCTTTTAACTGGCAAAAGGGTACTTTTACCACTTGATATCTTCTGGATATATTTGTCCAAATCCTCCCCGAACAGCCATTCCCCATGAAAGGGGAACCCAGTCAACAGCCTTTTGAATGGTGACTTGGCTGACCAATGCTTTAACCACAGACTTCTGCGCCACTTCTCCTGGACCTGTTAAGTAGGCAAATATTTTATGACCTACTTCATTTGGTCCTTTAAGGATTGACAAATGCCAATTGCCACCACTGCAGGTTGAGTCACTGCACTGGCCATAGCAAAGGAGGTTTTAAGCAAAGATTCCAGTCTCTTATCTACTGGATCCCTAAACACCTGGACATTGTCCACTGGACAAGTTAGACTCTTATTCACGCAAGAAATAGCGGCGTCAATCGCTGGCACACTCCATTTCTTGGTGAATTTTTCCTCCATAGAATAAAGTAAAGAAAACTTTTTAGGCGGAAGAAAATGCTTATCTGGGTGCTCCCAATCAGCATATATAAGCTGTTCCAATAACGGGTGGAGTGGAAAAGCATGTAAAGCTAGGTAGGCTAAGATAGGCAAGACACCATTTACTCACATAGGATTGTCTTCACTTACCTTTTCCCTGCCGCAGGATACTGCTGGAGACCAGACAGACCCAATCTTCATCAATCACGGCGGGCCAAGTCATGACAGACCTTCAAGGACCCCTTTTACGGGGTCCTCTTTCCTGGACCTGTATAGCACCCTGCCAGAAAACCTTTAGGCATTCAGACGAAAGACCAAAGTCACCTCGTTCTTCTTCCACAAGCCTGGGTACCATCCCTTAGCCTCTTCAAGGCACCTTGAAAAGAGTCGGTTGCATAGCTCCTTGACCCAGTAAGGATCCTATAGCGGAGCTTTCTTTAGCACTTCTTTACCAGTGACCAACACCTTAGACACTGGCAAAAAAACTGAGGTACTCCCTGTGTGGGAGGGGTTATATAGGGAGGGACTTCCTGTCTTGGGTGTGCCAGTGTCCATCACCTGAAGGTGGTATATAACCCACATAGTAATTACTATGGCTGCTCTCTGTCCCGTGATGTACGATAAAGAATTAACATTTCTAAATCTTTCAAATAAATTTCACTTTGAGTTCAGGTCCACTTTTCCTGAAACACAGCTAGCTTACTTGTTGCTAGGGTCTGTGGAGCTCCACAGCTGCTTGTCAAATTTGCAGATGGATCAGGATGGCGTAATCTCAGCTATACTTTCAGCTTTCTATTAAAGCCCACAAACCATGACTCTGACACACTGACAATTGTCCCTTCAGATATTTCCCCCTTGCAGTCTTTGCCTTTTACCTTTTCATGGCTTCGATCCCAGCATCCATTGCAGCTGCCCAGGCCTCTGCTCCTGAGTAATTCTCCAAGGGCCTAGTTGCAGCCATCAAAAACAGACTATACAGCTAAAGGAACAAACTACATATTAGTAAATACACATCGTCATGCATGATGAAATCTAGAATTTCACATCTCAATTATAGACAATTGTTACTAATCAAGTCAATAATTCATAAAACTACAATTTTTCTGCTATGGCATTATAAAACTTGTGGGAACGAAACAAAATATAGGGGGTTATTTACTAAAGGCAAATCCACTTTGCACTACAAGTGCAAAGTGCACTTGAAATTGCACTTGGAAGTGCAGTCGCTGTAAATCTGAAGGGTAGATCTGGAATGAGGGGAAGTTCTGCTGATTTTATCATCCAATCATGTGCAAGCTAAAATGCTGTTTTTTATTTTCCTTGCATGTCCCCCATGGATCTACAGAGACTGCACTTCCAAGTGCACTTTCAGTGCAATTTCAAGTGCATTTTGCACTTGTAGTGCAAAATGGATTTGCCTTTCATAAATAACCCCCATTGTGTCAGCTATTTATCACATTTTATCGTTTGATTTCTAATGTGTTAGAGAAGTGGTGAATGGAAACTAACTTGTTTCATCCACAATGCGGCTGATAGTTCGTGAACACCCAATCTTCTGGAGGGGTGGAGGGTCCTTATTCTGGTGTAAGCTCACGTGTACAGAATTTCAGTTTTGGGTGGCTCGTTACATAAGCAGGCTGTTTTTTTTTACTGATAAAGGTCTGTTGCTCTTCTGCCTCTTTAGGTACTCTATATGTAAAATTAGACTGCCAACCAAGCTTGGTGGGGCAAGAGGAAGATAGACCACACTTGACATCTTCAGGAAAAGTTCAAATTTGCATGTAGCTCTAGCTGTACATATCTCTCCATCTACTTATCATTTTGACAAGGGGTGTCACAAGAACCAGACAAGTTAATAATGAACATCATACATTGCATCCTTCCAGCTTAGGTCCACCCCCTACTGCATTTCTCTCAAACAGGGCTTAAAGCAGAGCTCCACCCGAAAGGGGAAGTTCCACTTTAAGGTTTCCTCCCCCCTCCTCTTCCCCAAATAGAACTTTTTTGGGGGCGGGTACCTGGTTTCCTCTCCCCCTTCCTCCCCGCAGTCATCTGGGACACGTCACAGCTCCCAGAAGACTGTGGGACCATTCACAATGCACAATGCTGTGACAGCTTGTGAAGCCGCAAGCTGTCACAGCCGTGTGCCCACAGTTCAGACGCTGGCACCGGGGAGAGAAGACTGAGCAAAGGGACGGCTCGGGTGAGCAGATCGCTGGATCCTGGAACAGGTGAGTGCGTTTTTTATTAAAAGTCAGCAGCTACAGTTTTTGTAGCTGCTGACTTTTAATAAACACACAATTTACTGGAGCGCCTCTGTAATCGTAGAGATATTCTACCGCTACAATTAAACCCTGGCTGGGTGAAATACATTAGAGGGGTATTAGTAACAGATAGTCCGCATCACGGATTGTTCCAGTGGACAAAAGTTAAAGATTTTATTAATATGTACGGCTAAAAAAACACAGCCCTGCAGGAAAAGCTTAGTCAAAAGCTACCATTAGAGGGGTGGACCTAAGGTGAAAGGCTACAGTGGGGAAGATTTACTAAAACTGATGCACACAGAATCTGGTGCAACCAATCAGCTTCCAAGTTTTATTGTCAATGCCCAATTGAACTGAAGATAGGAGCTAATTGGTTACTGTGCACAGCTGCACCAGCAGTTTTAGTAAATCTTCACAGTGTGTGCTGCCTATCATTAAACATATCGGATTCTTGTGACATCATTGGTGTGCAGCCCATTGTTTGAAGAGCGGTATCCCTAGCTTTGCACCCGGCCAGCCACAAGTGAAGTGAAGGAATGAGTGGGCAGCATAGATGCAGAAAGATTTCAAGTTGTAATTTGGCAAGGGAATTTCACTGAAGGTACCCTCTGCCTATGCATTTGTCATCAGTTTGATTGGCTTAGGTTAGTGACAGATTTTGTTTTACTTACAGAAAGGGCTGCAGATTTCTAAAATTACAGTGCCTTGAAAAAGTATTCATACCCCTTGAAATTTTGTCATGTTACTAAAACTAAAACCGTAAATGTTTTTTATTGGGATTTTTGGCCGGTTCTCACTGCTGCGATGTCAGACATTGCATGTGATTCGCACCGCACTGCTGTGCAAATCACATGCAATGTATGTGTAATGCGAATTCCGCCATACAGATAGTATGGCTGAATTTACATCGCATTCGGACCAAACTTGTGCAGCACCCTTTTTTTGGTCTGCACCAGAATCGGATCCCATGGGTGTGAACACCCATGCAATACGATTCCTGTCTGAATTGACAGTTCGCACTGCGATATGCGAACCGATCTAGGGGTGTCACTAACTTTTTAGTACAAAGTCCCAGCGGTTCGCATATGGCAGTGTGAACTGCCTGCAGGAGACATGCGATGTGGGAACTCGTACTGGATTTGCAGGGTTCCTGCATCGCTGCAGTGTGAACCAAGCATTTATGTGATAGACAGGGAAGCTGGTCAGAGTTGATGGGAAGATGGATGGAGCCAAATACAGGGCAATATTAGAAGAAAACCTGTTAGTCTGCAAAAGACTTCATATGCCCACACTCATCATGGCAACGGCCAGAAAAGGATCAGCTAAATCGTAAGTAAAAAAAATACGATTACTATCCACTAGCATATACACATATAGTTTATGTGCGTTATTAATGCAGCTTGAGGGGATGCCTGGAAAAAAAATTATACATTTTGGTGGCCGGAACTCCGCTTTAACCTAAAATAGTAGTAGACATGGCACAAATTGGTATCTTTGTAAACAATCCTAATTCAGTTTGATCTTACCGCACCAGATGTGCCACCCATCTTCTCCAACAATACATTTGACAAAGCAGAAAGGAGGCGTGATGGCTGAGAGGGAAGATTTCCGCTGTGTATCCACTCACTGATAGCTGCAAAGATTCCACATTTTAGCATTTTGTGTGCCAAATCCATGTCAAATCCATGTTATACAGCAATACCCACCCTGCGCTGCCCGTGCATGTGTGTTTCCACAATCACCATCCCCGGAAGCTCGGTCTAAATCATTCAACTCATCTTTTAGCGCCAGTAGGGAACTGCACACATGCTTCAACACTCGCTGGTAGACCTGCACATTAATGGCTAAAATACAAGCAAAATCAGTATTTAAGTAACATTATAACATATCATAGTAATAAATAGCAAAAAGAAAGGCCAAAGCAAAAAAAAAAACTTCAACGCAGTCTTTTGTAATGATCAGTCTTTTAAGGGATTACTTTTGTAACTTTTCAGCAGTCATCAACTCTACCGGTAGGTTCTCCCTTCACTCTTAAAGCGGAGTTCCAGTCATATTTTGTGCTGGAACAGAAAGGATGTGCTGGAGCTGCAGAGTGTCCATAGAAGGGCAACTAAATTAATATGGGAATGCAAGACATCAAATATGAGGAACGACTACAAGCGCTAAATTTGTTCTCCCTGGAGAAGAGACACTTGAGAGGGGATTTGATAGGATTTGATAGCGATATACAAATATCTCAATGGTGATTCCAGCGTAAGTATGAAACTTTTCAGTCTCAGGGAGTGTAAGAGGAAATGGGGCCACATGATGAGTCTGGAAGAGGGGCGGTTTAATCTTCAGCTGTATAGGGGTTTTTTCCACTGTCAGGGCGATAAGGATGTGGAACTCTCTTCCACAATCGGTTGTGTCAGCAGGAAGTATGGATAGTTTTAAAAGACCCTTAGACGTGCATCTTTTAGCAAAAACAATATAGGGGGATATGGGAAATAATTTTTTTTTTTTTTTTTTACACAAACACACTGAACTGGATGAACTGTTGTCTTTATTCAACCTTACCAACTATGTAACTATATATTTTTGATTATTAAAAGTCAGCAGCTACAAAAAGTGTAGCTGACTTTTAATAAAAGCCACTCACCTGTCCCACAGTGCACTCACCAGCGTTCTCCCTCAGCGGCGCCGTCATCTCTAATGTGGTCACCTGGCTGTAAAAGCTTGCGGCTTCAGAGCTGGGTGCGCACTGCACTCTGTGACTGTCATATGTCCCAGAAGACTATGGGAAGGAAAACTTCCACTTCCTATTCCTATTGCCTAGACAAAACCTGTCAAAATTGGGTACCTGCAGGAGCAGCAGGAGCCATTTGCTACCCCTGCTATCAATCTAATCCAGTGACAAGGGAGCAGGGGCTGAGCAGCATTGTATGTGTCAAGTGCAGCTTGGGATCGAGCCCGCAGGGGTAGTGCCGGTGGGGGACACCGTAAGAGAATCAGGGCTGCTCTTTGCAAAACCATTGTATAGAGCAGGTAAGTATGATATTTTGTTGTTTTAGAAAAACAAAATCTGAACCTTTAATATCATTTTGAGCACGGTAGGGATGTCTCTAGTCAACCAAACTACTGGCTCCTATCATAGAAGTGCATTTTGCACAGATCTTTAGAAAATCTGGTAAAGAGTTTAGTATCATCATGGCATTTTTTGATACTTATCCTCCTTATGCAATTATTTTAAATTATGTATACATAGATGAATACAGGGGTCCACTCTAAACACAACACACAGCTTTACGCACCACCGGGCTCTGTTCTTTCAGGCTGAGCATTTTCAGGAGGACACTGGATAGTGCGCGTCTGACCTGTTACTTGAACACATTGGACACGGGGCCATGCATGAGCAGATGTATCCTTATCTGTGAAAACAGTACAAAAAGGGAAATTAGACAATCGGGTGAAATAGAAGAACTGTATCACTCTGGGACTATAATCAATGCTAACAAAATACACACAGATGACTGTTATTACCAAAGAGCCGCACAAGCTCTGCTGTTGTCTTCATTATGGTGAGAGAGACGCCACTCATTTCAAGAGCAGTCATGAAAGATCCAGTCATTGCTCGTTCTATCCGTAGCCCCCGACTCTCTAAAAAGAAAGAATATCAAATAGAATTGTGGACGTACTTTACTGATAGAACGATCAGATAGGGCAAATATTACTTTTACTAACCCAGTAGGCGTACAACTGTACTGGCTACAATCTGCAACTCCAGACAAGATAAGCCTCCCAAATTATTCACAATTATGATAATGGAGTCACCTAAAAAATACAAAAAGCTATCAAAGAAGAAATGCACACAGATATTGTGATAATCTTTAATTTAACTTTTTAGTATGTTAAATAAATAAGATTGGTCACTGGTTTGGGCCACTGTACATCTTGTTTCTTTGTTGTACAACTGAAAAAAAAATTTTCAATAAAAAATTACTTGATGCAAAAAATAAAGATCAGCAATGGTGCCTCTACAAAATCAGCAAACACAACTGTTTGTTGTTTCTTTCCATTACATAGGGTAAAGATGCCCTTTTACTTTATTTGCAGTTCACTCACTTATGTGTAAAGGAATGGAAAGGTAAGTATGCATCTAACTTTTTTCTTTTCAGGTACACCTACACACCAGAAAGTGTAAGGGAATCTTGAATTTTACTGCAGGGTCCACTTTCACTGTCCTCACTGGTCCTACATACTTGGCTTCCAGGCCTTTACTAAAATTACCATAGAATATAGTTCACTGTATAGTGACGATAAAGCAGAACTAAACCTTTAAAGCCAATGGAGCTGCACTTTTAGTCTCTGATGGTGTTGCACATATGATCAGCTATGACACAAGCCATTTGATTGCTTGACAGCTCTGGTGAGAGCTAACCTAAGCACACTAGTAACGGTTAGCATTCTAGGCATGCCTTGAATGTAACTGTTATGGGAGACAGTTAAATTGATGGGTTTAGCTCTGCTTCAAGAAGAATCTAAAGAGTAGAAGATACCATTCTATATGTAGCTCTCTGGTTGACCATAGAGTGAGAGTACAATACAAAGCCAGCTCATTGCTCATACTCACCTGGCTGCAAAACCACTCTTGATTTGCTGGCTTCATTGGTCATGTGATCTATCATAATCCTTACAACCTCATCACAAGACATCATCTGTTAAATAAAGACAGAATAATGGTGCAGAAACCAATGATCTCAATTTGATATATATTTTTTTACTTTGTATATCCATGTATTTGTCAGATGTTTCCAAGTTGCTAAGACTGTTGACTACCAGTGCCAGACTGAGACTGGAAACCAGCCAATGTCAGGATTCGTATTGATGGCCATTTAGAAGGCAGTCTGAACTTTGCCTGTATGAGCTGGAGCAATCTACAAGACCCATTTGCTGTTTATTGTGTAGGATTTATCAAGTGCTATGAGCTATCCCTCTGAATAGGTTTGCTATACACCCCATTCAGCAGAACAGTCTGAGCGTAAACCCCAAAAATGCAGGTAGGTTTCTTTAGTGAACATATTAAAAAGGAAAACCGTGGTCTTTTTTATGGTTTGTAGATAGTTATGTGAAAATGTGCAACCCAATATAAATAATTATATCTACAATTGTTACATTTGAAAAACTGTATACAGTTTGTAAATAAATAAGTATGGGGCAGTCATATTTCCATATTATAAATGCAGGCTCTGCTTCCTACCTACGGGTCAGGTCTGACAGTCTATACCATCATTAAGGCCTAATGCACACAGGACATCAAAAATGCTACTTTTACAGACGTTTGACGTTATATTTTTTTCTGTCTCTAAACATCTCTCTCTCTCTAATGAACGCGTTTCACGAGCATGCGCATTTGGGTGTTCTCACAAGTCGCGCTCCTTTTTCAACAACATCACACAATGTTGTTGAAAAAGGAGCGCCACTTGTGAGAACACCCAAGTGTGCATGCTCGTGAAACGCGTCCATTGCTGATGACGACATCCCCCTGAGCCTAACTGCATCCTGCGCTTCAAGACTCGTTTTGAGGCCACCTTCTGGAGCCGGCTTCACCATCAACACGGAAGTGCCAACGAGTAACAAACAAGGATGGACCCAGCTTAGCGCTGGGGATACGTTTATCCTGAAATTTCATACCATGCCTGACCTCTTACTATTAAATGTGAGTGTTACCATTGAGTGTTATTAAAATTTTTCTTGCTTGAAACTACTACACCCAGAGGCACCTCTCTACATATTTTTTGTCTTAGCACTTAAGCTGCCTCAAGCTTTCTTTCACTCTGTGCGTTCAGCTTTCATACAGTTTGTGTGGCACGGTATACACCCAGCAGATATCTGTTACTTCAGCCCAAATTAAAAGGTGGCATAGGCTTTCCTGACCCAGCACTATAGTACACGGCAGTCCAGATGACTAGAGTAGTGGACTGGTGTAGACACCAGAATCTTAAACTATGGGTCATGTGGGAGCAGGAAGTGGTGGGTGCACCACTTGCAGGGTTGCCATGGGCAGGTAAACAATACGTATCTCCCCTTACCAGTCACCCACTAATGGGCTCTGTCTTAGCCGAAATAGGTAGGTTTTTTAAATTGGCTTCAATGGAGAGCTTCCCCTCTCCTATGATGCCGATAATAGGACATCCAAGATTTCTACCTTCACTTCAGCTCATTATCACCTCAAGGCCAAATGCACGCCTCTTAACTCTTAGGTGGCAATGGCTGGCTTGCAACGTTCTTCTTATTACATTAAACCTTCACGGTTTAATGTAATAAGAAGAATAACTAGCTGAACCTGTCACCAAAAAAAAAAAATTATGTAAAAATAATGCACTCTTTTCCATTTTCCACTGGCAATGTTTACTCCCCAAAAATCAAATCCAGCATTGTAACCCAATTGTGTAGGACCACGGCCTAATCATTTCACACTCAGCCAAAAATACAAAATAGTTTTATTTTGAGCTAGGTTTTAATTATTAACAATTCCTGTATAATGACACATACAAACAAGAAGGAGGACACCTATTATACACACCTTGTATCTTTGTACCCCAGCCTCACCATGTATACCTGCACAAACAACAAAACTACAGCTATGAATTCAAAAACAGACATGAATAAATATACATTTGAACAAAAATTCTATTACCAGAACTATGGAAAACAGCCAATCAGTTCACTAGGAATCAGATACATGTAGATTTGACTGAAGGCAAAACACTTTTGTGTTCAGCAGGTATAGATAAATTAAATGTATGTTAGTGGCAGTTTAAAAAAATAAAATAAAATACATAACTACGTATAAATCAGGGGTCTAAAAATGGAAGCCCTCCAGCTGTTGCAAAATTACAAGTCCCATGAGGCATTGCAAGGCTGACAGGTACAAGCATGACTCCCACAGGCAGAGGCATGATGGGACTTAGTTTTGCAATAGCTGGAGGGCCACCAGTTTAAGACCCCTGGTATAAATACGTCAGTTTTTAATTCAATGGAACAGCAGACCATAAGGTCCCTTTCACACTTGTGCGACTTGGGACTGCAAAGTCACATGACAAGTCATACTCCATGATTTTCAATGAGTACCATTCATATGTGTGTACTACTTTGGTCCGACTTTGAGGCGACTCGAGGTCGCTAGACCTCAACATTACACAGGCATTGCTAAGAGTCACGTCAAAAAATTGTGGCAAAATGACGGGACTTTCAGGTCGCATAAGTGTGAAAGGGGCCTAACTGGTCATACATGCTCTATCGTTTCCAATGGCTGGCACCACAATAATTATGTTCATTAGCAGTGTTTCTTCAGTTCACACCTGGTATTTCTGGTACTGTGACTAGTCTTGATATTGGTATATTTTGCGGGCCTTTAATAAGAGAAAGGGTTACTTGGTTCTTAGCAAGGGGATTCTTGCTACACAAAGATGTTTGGATCAGAGATCCATAGTTTTTCCCTGCACCCTTTAAACTTTAAAAAAAAAAAGAGATGTTATGTTTTTGCATATCCTTTTAAAACCATATACCCTGGAATTCATAAAAAGTGACACTCTTTAGAATGCGGCTGTGCCTCCACACCACAAATGTTGGTGCCTCCAACAAATTCATATACCTGTTGGACACTGGACCCTCTCCATGCTTAGTACCTTCTTCCCCAGCCAACCAATGACTCCTTCCCAGCTCCATTCAGCTGGGTAATGACACCAGCCAGCATCCATGCCCATGTGTTTACCTTCAGCTTTCAGCTGGGGAATCTCCTAGTTGGCAGCTGAATGGAACTGAGGAGGAGTCACTGGTTGCTAGGCTTTATAGCAACAAATGAGCCATATGCGAGAAGCTGTCATATTTATGACAGCTTCCCAGCACATACACGCCCCACTCTGAGCAGGATCCCCCCCAGTCCCCCCTTATACTCACCTAAGCTCAATCCCGTCCCAGTGATGTGCGCTCTTGCCGCTGTCTCCCTCCTCACTGGGCAAAACCATTGCACAGAGCAGGTAAGTAAAACACGTGAAAGTTTAATGTAATAAGAAGAAGAACTAGCTGAATCCGCCACCAAAAAAAATATGTCGTAAATGCTTTCATCTCCCCATAGTAGCTTATATGCACAATCAAATCCAGCATTGTAATCCAATTGTGTAGGACCACGGCCTAATTTCCCCAAAAATATTAATGAAAAGTATTTTCTTACCTAATCCCAATTCAAACTCATCTGCTGCAAGTTGAAAAGTAGGTCCTGATCCTGGCACACTGCATGGAGATAGACTGACACCCAAGGTACCTAGAACAACAGAGGAGAGACTAATAAAAGGTGAATGCCAAGAAACAAAATGTTAGGTTTTTACTATAATAAAATGCCAACTAATAACATACAACTGATATAAGCAATGTCTCATAGTTCATGCTAGCTCTGGTATAGATGCTACAGCACCACCTTGTGACACATATTGGATACAGCACTTTTATGAAGCAAAGGGAAAGGTCCTTTGTGAAAACACAACCTGACTCATCCTAAAATGAATATTTTGAAAAAGAATTCCCTGTGATACATACCTATGCAGCAGAAATTCAGGCACCCACAAAGGCTTGTTAGGTTACCATATGTCTAGGTCAGTTCCCAGCCCATTTAGCAGAAATCATATGACTATATGCCAATATAGTACAGGAAAACAGGATGGGGGGGGGGGGGCACCAAAATGTATTTTTTTGCTATAGGAGGCTCCGTTCGAAAATGTATTCTCACTTCCTGTCATGCTGAAATTTTGACAACACAAGAAGTGAGGAAAACTCTCTAACAGCAACACAGAAATAAAAATAATTTTCTTTAGTACGGAGGTAATGCTACATTTTTATTTCTGTCTGTGTCCCAGATGCAGATTTACCCTTATTTCCTGTCTAGTAAAAATGTCAACAGGACAGGAAATGAGGATAAATCTCTCAGAGTCCCAGATAGTAGTTAAAAACTGAATCTGTACCAATGCAGCACTTACAATCAAAGAAAGGAAGCTGTACTATTGGTTTCCACAATGAGAAGCGCTCTATGAATGGAGGACAGTTGGATGAATGAAAGGTTCACCTCTACCATTCATAGACTACTTTTCACTGTTGAACCTGATAGTATGGCTTCTTCAAATGCAGCAAGCGTGCGAAAAGGGCAGACATAGTCAACACTTTTGAAAAGTACCTGTTACAGGTACAGCCGCTCTTGTTTGCAGCTGACTGCCATCCACCCAAAATTGAAAACTGAAAAGTGTTTGTTTTCCCTAGTCTAAATTGCTATGGTATGTGCCAACTGAACCATCTCCACCCAAAAACTGAAACACTGCTATCTGCTTTGCTTATGTGTCTTTAATAATTGCTGGTATGTTATTTTTGCTTAACAGTCTGTAGACCCGTCCACTTTACAATGCTTTATTATCTCCCTTGTCATTATATATATATATATATATATATATATATATATATATATATATATATATATATATATATATATATATATATATATATATATATTACACACACACACACACACATTATATATATAAAATATATATACCTTGACCTTGTTTTCTCCCACCTTTGCACTCCATGCAACCTCTCTAACTATCCATTCCCTCTCTCCTATCACCACATTATTAGTTTCACTCTCTCTCTCTCCTCCACCTCCTCTCCCTCCAACCGCCCAAAAATATTACCCGCAGAAACCTATGCCATCTCAACCCTTCTCTTCTCTACTATCGACAACCTCTAGGACAAAAACCCTATCCTGCACCAACCTAGCCACTTCTGTCTACAACACCTCACTTCTAGCCTCACTGGATTCACTGGCCCCCCTCACTACACACAGAATCAGGCCCCGACCCCTTCAACCTTGGAAAACAGATACTAGAAGTCTGAAAAAATCTCAGAGAGATTTCAACCAATATAAATCTGCCCTCCAAAAATACAATTCCAGCCTCCTCACTGCCAATCAGACCTATTTTATCACTCTCATTAGCAACTTATCATCCCGTCCCCGTCAACTCTTCTCTGCCTTCAACTCTCTACTTCGTCCTCCACCGCCTCCACCCGCCAACTCACTCACTGCCCAGGAGATCGCCAATCACTTCCATCAGAAGATTGATGCAATTAGTAAGGAGATCTCTCCTGTTCCGATACCCTCCGCGCTTTACACTTTATGCCCACAGGCACAATCATTACTTAACTCTTTCAACCTCACCACTATAGACGAGGTTGCTAAACTACTTGCTAATGTCCACCTTACCACCTGCCCTCTGGATCCTGTTCCCTTGCAAATGCTACGTTCACCCTCTGGCTCTATGCTACACTCTCTAACCCACATCTTCAATCTCTCTCTCTCTTCTGGCATCTTCCCTAACTCTCTAAAACATGCACTTGTCAGACCCATACTTAAAAAGCCCTCACTGGACCCATCCAATCTTAACAACCTACGCCCCAACTCCTTGCTCCCCTTCTTATCCAAACTCCTCGAACGTCTGGTCTACAACCGACTGAGCGTCCACCTCGCTGATAATAGCCTTCTTGTTCCCTTTCAGTCTGGATTTTGTCCTCAACACTCCACAGAAACTGCTCTCCTAAAACTAACAAATGATCTACTAATGGCCAAAACCAACACTATTCTGTACTCCTACTCCTGGACCTCTCTGCTGCCTTTGATACGGTTGACCACCCCCTCCTCCTCAAATAACTCCATGACTGGTCTCCGTGACTGTACTCTTTGCTGGTTCTCTTCCTACTTATGCAACCGCACCTTTAGCGTTTCTTGCAACTCTACTTCCTTTCTCTGTTGGGGTCCCCCAAGGTTCTGTTCTTGGACCTCTCCTATTTTCAATCTACGCCTCCTCCCTGGGTCAGCTGACAGCATCCCATGGCTTCCAATACCACCTCTACACTGATGACACACAAATCTATTTCTCTACCCCTCAGCTCACTCCCTCTGTCTCCTCACGTATCACTAATTTACTATCAGATATATCAGTCTGGATGTCACACCACTTCCTCAAACTCAATATATCCAAACTTATATTTTTTCCCCCATATGCCCCTTTCCCTGATTTCTCTGTCAAAATCGATGGCACAACTATAAGCCCATCCCCACATGCCAAGGTTCTAGGTGTAGTCCTGGACTCTGAACTCTCCTTTATGCACCACGTCCAATCACTGTCCAAATCCTGCCGCCTCAACCTCTGCAACATCTCCAAAATACGCCCCTTTCTAACCAATGACAACACAAAGCTATTAATTCACTCGCTGGTCATCTCTCGCCACGACTACTGCAACTCCCTTCTCCTTGGCTTACCTCTACATAGTCTATCACCTCTTCAATCCATCATGAATGTTGCTGCCAGACTCATCCACCTTACCAATCAATCAATCTGTCTCTGCCACTCCTCTCTGTCAATCCCTCCACTGGCTTCCGCTCAGCCAAAGAATTAAATTCAAAATACTAACAACTATGTACAAAGCAATCCACAATTTTGCCCCCAGCTACATCACTAGCCTAGTCTCTAAATACCAACCTACTCATTCTCTTCGTTCCTCTCAAGACCTCCTGCTCTCTAGCTCCCTCGTCATCTCCTCCCATGCTCGCCTCCAGGACTTTTCGAAAGCCTCTCCAATCCTATGGAATGCCCTACCCCAATCTGTCCGCTTATCTCCTACTCTATTAGCTTTTAGACAATCCCTGAAACCCTTCCTACCCTACCCACACCTAACAACAACTGTTTTTTTCATTTTCTCCATCAGCTCACCCCCTCTAGTTATTGCCTTTTGTTTCCACTTGACCCTCCCTTCTAGATTGTAAGCTCTAACAAGCAGGGCCCTCTGATCCCTCCTGTATTGATTTGTATTGTAAGTGTACTGTCTGCCCTCATGTTGTAAAGCAATGCACAAACTTGGCGCTATATAAATCCTGTATTATAATAATAATAATAATAATAATAATAATAATAATAACCTCCACAGCACCAGAAGATGACAGCTGCAGGGGGAATCTGGGGGGGGGGGGGCAGTCTCCACCACAAGGGCCATTTTTCATTCATTATATTTCCCTGGTGCCAATTTAAAAATAGAAACATTTTAATGAAATGTATAATTTCCATTTGTGTAGCTGGTCCATCACAGATGTTTAGGGAGAGTATGTTGTTTTGCTCACCAATTCCAGTTGCAGCTTGTCTGACAAATGAAGCGATTTCTTTCAAACTTTTTCCTTCTTCAGCCAGAGCTCCAGCAATCTAAATTAACAACAAAACATGATAACACAATACCTAAAAAGTGGCTTCCACTTGTGTTTGCCAATCTCAAATTAGCAAGTGCTCCATTTATACATCTGTACAACAACCCCTACACCTCTCTGGTTATGCAATTATTTGTATGTCTGCTATACTGAACAATTCTTGTCACCAGTCCATGTTGTCAAAAATTAGTTAATCTTACTTTATGAATCAAGACAATTCCACACAGGCCCCGCCTTCCAGCCTTGCTTGGTGAGATGAAAGCACAGTCATCTGCGATCACTACCATCTCCACTTCAATACCTTCCCGATGTACGCGCTCTAAAGCCAAGCCAAAGTTCAGGCGATCACCTGTGTAATTCTTCACCAGGAGGAGCACACCGGCTTGGAGGGAGACAGAGCAATGGAGAAGACACATTAGAAAATTGAAATACAACAGATAGTTTGTGTTTTTTATTTTACTAAATTGCACACTATTACAAGCTAAAAGAACAACTCAACCCAGACACAAATCACATATTAAAGTGGATGTCTAGGTTTACTTTCACTCTATAAAGTTTGTTTGGGCCAAGCTGGCCCACAGCAACTATTTCCTTCACTAACATGTGCTGCCACTGTGCGCGCTGTATAAACTGTATGTAGCCCCCGCTACATACAGTATACAGCACTGCATTCTGGGTGTGAGACAAGACCTTCCTGTCTCACACTCGGAACAAAATAGTGTCAGGCTCAGCAGCATTCAGCCATGCATTTTTTGCATTAAGATAAAAAAAATTTGGCATCAGTATTCCTCCTAACCCCCTCTTTTACTTTACTTTACCTGAGCCATCATTCGATCCAGTGCTGTGCCTGCCTGCAGCTCTTCTCTCCCCTCACCTCCTGGTCTCTTGCTGAGGCAGCGGAAGCCATTGGCTCCTGCTGCTTTCTGTCAAAGCCAGTGACGAGGGAGCACAGGGTGGGGCCAAGTCCCACTGTCTGTGTCTATGGACGTAGGCAGTGCAGCTAGGAAGCAAGCTCGCACGAGTGCCCCCATAGAAAGCGGCTTCTTACGGAGGCACTTACCAGGAGGGGAGGAGCCAGTAGTTCCGGCAGGGGACCCAGGAAGAGGAGGTTCAGGGCCCCTGTGCAATTCCATTGCACAGAGCAGGTAAGTATAAACCAGTTTGTTATTTTCAAAAAATAAAAAATAAATGCATTTACAATCACTTTAGGGATGCAGGTGCCATTATATATGCCCAGACAGATTGACTGCAAATTTTGTCCACTTAATAGGCAGCCACAGTCTGAATCAAAAAGATTACTGAACAGTGGGATTGTAAGTAATTATAACCTTTACTGATAGTGCTGGAGAGGTGGAGGAGACAAAGATTGGTATCCTCATTTTCTAAATAAAGATAGTAAAAAAAAAAAAAAAAAAAACACAACAACAGGTGGAATCCAATTTATTTGCTATGGGCAAAACATTGTTTTTAGAAAATTACATTTATTGGTATTGTACACCAGTGGCCTAGGCATTGAATACGATGTAGCACGATAAGCCTGCATATACACAGTGGGACAACTTAGAAAAATAAGGCAGACAAAGCCATTTATTAGTACCTGCTCCAGCATGGGCCACTGTCCTGACTGCAGCTACAATGCTTCCAACTGGTGGTGATGTGAATACAGGACCAGCAATAACTCCCGTGAGCATTCCCCGACCAACATAACCTATTAAAATGAAGAGCAAGCCATCATTTTAACAATCAACAAGAAGCCAATGATATATTTGCAGTATGTATTATTCTGAAAAAATTACCTGCATGAGCTGGTTCATGCCCAGAGCCTCCTCCAGACAGAAGCGCCACGTGTCCCTTTATATGACTGAGATCTGCACGTAGTATGACACGATGACCTTCTAGCACCTTCAGGTCAGGGTTGCAACTTGTGAGACCATGCAGAACATCATCAACACAGCCAGGTACAGAGTTCAGGAGCTTCTTACTGACCTAACGCACAGAAGTAGATCATACTTGTTATGGCGGGATAATGGACAGTGTGCAAGTTACTGATGGTAAAATGATCAAGGTAAAACAGGTAATGAAACTAGAAAAGATAATGCATAAGACCAGACACAAAGGGGGAGATTTATTAAAACTGGAGCCCTCAGATTTTGGTGAAGCTGTTCATGGTAGCTAATCAGCTTCTAACTTCAGTTTGTTCAATTATGCTTCGACAATGAGCACATCGGTCCATTTAGACATGCGATTTGACATGTCAAATCGCCGCCTATTGCCAGCAAAAGCACCGTCTGAATCAACGCGATGCCGACTTTGCGGTGCCACACCGATTCTCAAAAGTAGTTCCTAAACTACTTTTGGTGACTTCGGGAGCGATTCAATAGACATCTGTGCAGGAACCCACACAGATGTCTCTGAAATCACTCCCGAAGTCAGACCGAAATGCGGGTTTGAAATCGAGTTCAGCTGAACTCGCACAATTTCAAATCCGCCTTCAGTGTGAACCCAGGCTTAGGCACGGTTTACACCAGTGCGACTTCATCGCAGACATCCCTGCCTGACTTCATCGCAGCTTGTCATGCGACTTTAAACTCTCAAGTGGTATTACAAGTCGCGGCAGTGTGAACCAGCATCTAAAACCTGAGATTTTGCATTCTGCAGTTTTAGTAAATCTCCCCCGAAATCTTATACCAGTGTAACGATGATGTATGAAGTGCATTTTAACCTAAAATAAGTAAAGCAGCCATAGCTGAACAGGTATTGTATACAAAACAGATAAACATGAATAATGGAAGACAGGTTACAAACCTCCATATTCCTAGGGTCTGTTAGGTAGGCCTAGTATGATCTGTAATAACAAATACAAAAAAGATCATACAATATAACATAATAATAAATATCACATACCACTAAAATTATATTATACATACATACATACATACATATATATATATATATATATATATATATATATATATATATATATATATATATATATATATATATATATATATATATATATACACACACACACACACGAACTTTCCTGAAAATTTGGATGTTAAACCCAAAAATAATAAAACACAGTACTCAAATTGTTATGTATACAATTTTTTTTTTTTTTTTTTTAAATAAGGTTATTTTTATTAAGAATTTTCAAAAATACAGAGCGAGAGATCTAGGGATCAAATTTGTACACAGAGTTATACACGTCAGAGAATATAATTGTAACAGAATTGTATGCAATAGATATATGAGTAATAAACAGGTTTGTAAGCAGTTAAAGTGGATGTAAACCCAAATTTTTTTGTTTCTTTTTTTTTTATGTCATAATGTAGAGAATACGATTTCCTTTCATTTGAGCCCAGTCTTGCCACACAGATTTACTCGAGGCCTGAGCAATCCTCTTTTATTGTTCAGTTAGAGAAATCTTGACAAAGTCTTGAAAACTTTGTCAAAATGCCCCCTTGCTGTAAGTGACAGGTGATTTACATATCTCATGCACTAGCCTGAGTCAAGCATGGTGGTGGGAGTGTCATGGTCTGGGGCTGCATGAGTGCTGCCAGCACTGGGGAGCTACAGTTCATTGAGGGAACCATGAATGCCAACATGTACTGTGACATATTGAAGCCGAGCATGATCCCCTCCCTTCGGAGACTGGGCCGCAGGGCAGTATTCCAACATGATAACGACCCCAAAGAAACCTCCAAGACGATCACTGCCTTGCTAAAGAAGGTGAGGGTGAAGGTGATGGACTGGCCAAGCACGTCTCCAGACCTAAACCCTACTGAGCATCTGTGGGACATCCTCAAACAGAAGGTGGAGGAGTGCAAGATCTCCAACATCCACCAGCTTCGTGATGTCGTCATGGAGGAGTAGAAGAGGACCCCAGTGGCAACCTGTGAAGCTCTGGTGAACTCCATGCCCAAGAAGGTTATGGCAGTGCTGGAAAATAATGGTGGCCACACAAAATATTGACACTATGAGCCCAGTTTGGACATTTTCACTTAGGGGTGTACTCACTTTTGTTGTCAGCGATTTAGACATTAATGGCTGTGTGTCGAGTTATTTTGAGGGGACAGCAAATTTACACTGTTATAAAAGCTGTAGACTCACTGTCACATGAAAATATATAATAGAATATTTAAAAATGTGAGGGGTAGGCAGGTGAGGTTGTGAATTTTTTTGGTAGGCAAAAAGCCTCAAGCCCTCTTTCTCTTCCATTTTCCTCCCCTCAAACCCACCAAGAGAGGGGTATAAAAAGAAAAGAAAAAGACAAATCATAACTTGGTAACCTTGTAGGAAAAAAAAAAAAAGGAATAAAAAATAAAAAAAAGTTGTACACTGCAGTTAACCACCAAGTACGTTAAGGTTTTTAATAAAACAACAAGAAATAAACAAAAAATTTGATAAAATAGAACAAACAACCTCTGCATGTCTGGGTACGAGAGTTGTAAGGTGGTATTAAGTCACAAAGCTGAGGTTCTGTATACAATAACAGAACTCTCAAAGCACAAGATGCAAATTACCATGATAATTATACATGGAATGTGCAGTTATTGACCTTCAACAGCATTGGCACCATAACGTCAAGACAATGACAGCGCAATGCAAAGCAACAACTTTAAAATGTACTTGTTTCAGTATAAATGGTATGGAGCAGGAGGTGGACAGCAGGGGGAATTTAGTGACAGGAAACATGAAAAAGAAGAAGTTAAACCAGACTAGCAGAGTAATGAACACAGAATGCATAGCAATGGGGGACAGAGGCCAAAATGCTTATAGATGTGGGACACCCAGGACACGTTAAGTGACAGCGGCCTGACAAAGCATTATGTACAGTAACAGGAGTATGAGAGTGGAATACTCAGGGACAAGGAATTGACAGATCAGAATGCACAGTGATAGAGGACCAAGAGCAGAAAGATCAGTGACAGGGGGTGGATCAGAATGCACAGTGACAGGGGACTGAGAGCAGACTACACACTGACATGGAAATGACAGATCAGACTACTCAGTGACGGGGGACTGACATATCAGACTACTCAGTGACAGGGGCTGAGAGCAGAATGATCAGTAACAGGAGGCTGACACATCAGAATGCACAGAGACAGATAGCAGAATACACAATGACACAGGACTGACAGATCAGAATTCACAGTGACATGGGACTAGCAGTTCAGGTTGCACAGTGACAGGGAACTGGAGCTCATAATGCACAGTGACAGATAGAAGAATACGTAGTGACATAGAAATTACAGATCAGAATGCACAGTGACGGGGGACCGAGGGCAGGCAGCGACGGGGGACCGAGGGCAGGCAGCGACGGGGGACCGAGGGCAGGCAGCGACGGGGGACCGAGGGCAGGCAGCGACGGGGGACCGAGGGCAGGCAGCGACGGGGGACCGAGGGCAGGCAGCGACGGGGGACCGAGGGCAGGCAGCGACGGGGGACCGAGGGCAGGCAGCGACGGGGTACCGAGGGCAGGCAGCGACGGGGAACCGAGGGCAGGCAGCGACGGGGGACCGAGGGCAGGCAGCGACGGGGGACCGAGGGCAGGCAGCGACGGGGAACCGAGGGCAGACAGCGACGGGGAACCGAGGGCAGACAGCGACGGGGAACCGAGGGCAGACAGCGACGGGGAACCGAGGGCAGACAGCGACGGGGAACCGAGGGCAGACAGCGACGGGGAACCGAGGGCAGACAGCGACGGGGAACCGAGGGCAGACAGCGACGGGGAACCGAGGGCAGACAGCGACGGGGAACCGAGGGCAGACAGCGACGGGGAACCGAGGGCAGACAGCGACGGGGAACCGAGGGCAGACAGCGACGGGGAACCGAGGGCAGACAGCGACGGGGAACCGAGGGCAGACAGCGACGGGGAACCGAGGGCAGACAGCGACGGGGAACCGAGGGCAGACAGCGACGGGGAACCGAGGGCAGACAGCGACGGGGAACCGAGGGCAGACAGCGACGGGGAACCGAGGGCAGACAGCGACGGGGAACCGAGGGCAGACAGCGACGGGGAACCGAGGGCAGACAGCGACGGGGAACCGAGGGCAGACAGCGACGGGGAACCGAGGGCAGACAGCGACGGGGAACCGAGGGCAGACAGTGACGGGGAACCGAGGGCAGACAGTAACGGGGACCGAGGGCAGACAGTGACAGGGGACCGAGGGCAGACAGTGACAGGGGACCGAGGGCAGACAGTGACAGGGGACCGAGGGCAGACAGTGACAGGGGACCGAGGGCAGACAGTGACAGGGGACTGACAGTTTACAATGCATAGTAAAATAAGTCTGACACAGAATAATGCCCAGTAACAAGGGACTGACAGTGCTGTTATGGACAGTGACAGGACTAAAGGCAACATTTTTCACAGTGAGAGGAGAGCGGCAACACACAGGCTGAGCCGCTGGGACTGCCATCAATCAAGGCAGCTGGCAGATCCAGACTAGGGAAGTCGGGATGACTTGGTGCCTCGACTGATGGCAGCGACGTCAGCGGAGAGCGGACTACAGACTGCTCTCCGCGGCAAACGGGTCACAGGAGTGCAAAACGAATTGCACTCCTGTGTCCCATAAGAAAACACCCAGCCTAAAAAGCTCAGGCTGGACTTCTTTTAGGAAGACAAAGTAATCCATGCATGGAGGAGGTGCAACATAGACTGACATAAACCGTGACAGAATTGAATAGGCTGCAGAAAGACAAAGTGTAATCACAAAATGTAGTCAACACAAGATTCCTTGTGACAAAGGGTGCTTCAGTACAAGATGCACAGCGCTAAGAAGCCCATAAAACAGAATATACAGCAATAAAAAAAGGTTTAAACCCTGGATACACAGTAGCAGAAGACTATGAGGGCTGAAGCATGCAAGATATATAATTTATTACACATACATACATACACAAATGCAGAGAAGGAGACAAAACTTACTGAACAGAGTTAAAAAGGTCACATTCAGAAATGGGAAACTTCGGTGAAGAAGCAATTGCTGAGGAACTTTACACCTGGTTCAGAGTATGAAAATTTTGACACGTGACAGTAAGATTGGCCAAGAGTTGTGCAACTGGCTACAGTGCATGCTGGGTAGTTTACAAAGCTCTTCACAAAAAGCCAATTTTAATGCTAAAATAAAAGAGCAAATAAAAAAAAAAAGCAAAAATAAAATAAAAAAAGTTATCAATTAGTTTGAGTATGCAGATGTACAATCCCATACATAGCTATGACTAGGTGTGTTTTCATATGTCCTCCAAAATATGCAACTCATTGGAAGCCGGGTGCAGGTAAGGGCACTGGGAAAAAGTCTGCAGTTTGTTACCTTTGATACTTGGATCATTTATTAATCTTCAATTAGTCATTGATAAGATAATTGATCCACACATAACTACCCACGTTTTCTATATTTTTTTTTTTTATGTTTTCTATTTAACCACTTAAGGACTATTTTATGATGTGTTTACAAGTTAAAAAAACATTTTTTTTTTTTTGCTAGAAAATTACTTAGAATGGCGGTCGTTGCAATACTTTGTCACACCGTACTTGCGCAACGGTCTTACAAGCGCACTTTAAAAAAAGAAAAAATAAGATAACAGTAAAACAGTTAGCCCAATTTTCTTTATATTGTGAAAGATAATGTTACGCCGAGTAAATTGATACCCAACATGTCGCGCTTCAAAATTGCTCGTGGAATGGCGACAAGCTTTTACCCTTAAAAATCTTCATAGGCGACATTTAAAAAAATTCTACAGGTTGGTTGCATGTTTTGTGTTACAGAGGAGGTCTAGGGCTAGAATTATTGCTCTCGCTCTACCGATCACAGTGATACCTCACATGTGTGGTTTAAACATCGTTTTCATATGCAGGTGCTACTCACATATGCGTTCATTTCTGCACGCGAGCTCGGTGGGACAGGGCACGTTTAAAAAAAAAAATTGTTTTTTTCTTATTTATTTTACCTTTTATTTTATTTTTTTTACACCGTTTAAAAAATAAAAATAAATTGTGTCACTTTTATTCCTATTACTAGGAATGTAAACATCCCTTGTAATAGAAAAAAAGCATGACAGGACCTCTTAAATATGAGATCTGGGGTCAAAAAGACTTCAGATCTCATATTTACACTAAAATGCAATAAAAAAAAAAAAAGCTGTCATTTAAAAAAATAAAATAAATGGCCCTTTAAGAGCTATGGGCGGAAGTGATGTTCCCCTTACTCGTCTCCATGCACAGCCACAGGAAAGAACCGATTGCCCCCGCCGCTGCCGACGGCTCAGGTAAGCAGCAGGGGGCACCGGATCGCGGCGGGAGGTGTGGCCCTCTCCCGCCGCTGATAAAAGTGATCTTGCAGCGAATCCGCCGCAGAGACCACTTTCATCTTTCACAGCTAGATGCTGCCATAACGATAGCCGTCCTCAAAGTAGGGACGTACATCGGCGTGCGGCGGTCCAGAAGTGGTTAAAGGGAAATACCAAAACTATAATGAACCTGTCTCCAGGCTATGTACACTAAAGCAGTAAAAACATTTTAAACCCAGCCCTCATTCACCTCTGTAGGCATAGGCATTGTGGAAAAATTAAAGAGAAGCTTCAGTCAGATGCGCGAAAATTAAAAGTCAGCCGCTACAATAACTGTAGGTGCTGACTTTTAATAAACAGACACTCGCCTGCCCAGGGATCCAGCGCTGTCTTCATCCAGTCCAGTTTCTGCACTGGTCTTCAGTCTTGGAACTGGCATGTTAAATGTGGGTCGCCAGCTGCGATTCCTTGCAGCTGCTCTGCACTTTGTGAATAGTCCCACAGTCTTCTGGGACCTGTGATGTGTCCTCGAAGGTTGCAGGCAGGGTGGGGGGGGGGGGGTGCAGGTTTTGAACTTCCGCTCAGATTGCCTAGGCGGCCTGAGTGAAGGTGGGAGCGGGTACCTGTAAAAACTAAGTACCCACCAAAAAAGAATATAATCCAAATATGGGGAGGAAGAGAAGGAAGACATTCAACATTAATCTTCAAAGTTCACAACAGAAGCACAGAAATGTTATCTTTTTTTTCTATCTGAGTAGATCTTGGCAGTCTGTCAGCCTTCTAATGTGAGCACACAGCAGCCGTTTCTATGCCAGCCTGATACATTCTGCTGAAGAGTTTGAGCTGTGAAAAACAGACTCGCTGGATGGATTACCAGATGCAAATAGAGGAAAGAAAGCCTAAAAAGTAAACTAATACAGTTATCACATCTAACAATTGGTAAGCTGCAAAAAACAAAAAAAAATGTTTGCTTTTGGAATTAATACTGTTTTGAAGAAGATTGTACATTATATTGTTTAGTGAATAATCATCTTTAGAGGTGAGTGGTTGTACCGGTGGAGCCTTGGTGCCTTGAGCCGACAGTAAGTGGGATAAATGACACTGGGTGTTGTTCAACCTGGAAAAGAGGCTGCACTGGATAGGTGACCGGGTGAGTGTGCGGGGGAAGCATCAGAGTTGTAATGAGTATTGCAGATGGAACAGCTCTGTTTATATTCTTCTCTGGATGGGGACTACCCTTGTATTTTGCGCCAAAACTGGAAGACACAAAACGGGTCAATTCGCAAACGTTTACCGCATGTGATAACATGGTCATGCGTCAAATTTGCATAAATTATCGAATGCGGTAAATAAAGTCCAATTAAAAAAAAAAAAAAAATGAAAAAATGTGCAGGTAAATAGCGTCATAAAAACCTGTGTTTTTTTTTAGGGTAACAAAGTGTTTGTTGCCCTCAAAAAAAAAAATTGATTTTTTTTCCCTTAAAGCATGTTATACAGCAGAGTGCCTGTGCTATGTAATTTGGCCCCCTGTATCACCTGAAATACCTGGCTGATCCTGCCTGGTTTTGCCCTCCCCTTAAAGGCTGGGTTCACACTAGTGCGAATTGGATGTGGGAATTCGCAACAGCAGGAGATTATGACCGGCTCTCTATGGATCCAGTTCACGCATCTGTACAGCGGCTCCGGTGCAATTTGCACAGGTACGCTGTGCATCTCGTTCCGTTTCAGGTTCGAATTCAGCCAATAATTCGGGCTAAAACGGTGAATGGAGACGCACCGGACTCCTGCTGTGAGCCGCTGTATGCTTATATGTGAAGCCAGCCTTAAACTGACCACGATGTATCATGGCTGCTGAGCCCTGACACTGTGGTCAGTTTACATGCCTCCTTCAGCCACTGCTCTCCTCTGTCCTCTACCCCCTCCCTGCCTGTTAGCTCCGTCCACTCCCCAGCCCTCCCCTCCTGCAGCTTTCATAATGCAATAACTGTGCTACAATCCCCTCTGCTATATTTTCCGCTGACAGCTGAAAAAAAAGCCGGCAATTAAAATGTATGAAAAAAGAAAAAAAAAGGGGCACCCCCCCAATGAATACCAGGCCCTATAAAAATAAAAAAAACACCCAGTGTGGGGTCACCCCCCAGGATCCAAGCAAGAAGAGCCCCCCCCCCTCCCCCATGTTGAGGGCATGTGGCCTGGTATGGTTCAGGAGGGTAGGGGACACTCGCTCGCCCCCCCCCCCCCCCCCCCCTTCCTGACCTGCATGCTCGGATAAGGGTCTGGTATGGATTTTGGGGGGAACTTTTGGTGTGGGGTTCCCTTAAAATTCATATCAGACCCAAAGGCCTGGTATGCATTGGGGCAAGGGACCCCACACTGTTATTTTAACATTCATCTGATGTGTCATCCGTTGTTAAGGACATGGCGGCCGACTTCCATGACGGCTCCTTAGCAACCAGCTCTATGCGGTAAACTACCGCATGAAAAACCTGCATTAATTACCGCTCAATCGAACAAATCCCTTATATTGTAAGCTCTAACAAGCAGGGCCCTCTGATTGCTCCTGTATTGAATTGTATTGTAACTGTACTGTCTGCCGTCATGCTGTTGGCGCTAGATAAATCCTGTATAAAAATAATAATAAGTACCGTATTCGTTATTTAGCGCTAAATTCTTAGTGAATTGCACTTTCAAAACTGATTTACCGCAATCTCTATTTCACTGCATTTTATTGATCGTTATTTATCTCTTAGAGAGTTCTTCCTCCACCATCGGGCCAATTAGAAAGCGCAGCGTGCTACACGCAGTAGGGAACCAGTTGAAAAGGCTTCACTACCGGGTTCCCTTACCAGGAATGGCAGCTGCGGTCCAGACATTGTGTGCTCCCTGCACAGGTAAGTGTCCATATATGAAAAAGTCAGCAGCTTCAGTATTTGTAGCTACTGACTTTTAATATTTCGGGGGGGGGGGGGGGGGGGGGGGGGGGGGGGGGCGGACCTCCGCTTTATTCACAAAAGTCACATTGATTTTTTTTTCCCACTTTCTGTTGTGTTTCTAGGAAGTAAAAAGATCTCCAACAAGACACCATGGCATAAATACATCTGACAAGGTTTCCAACCAGTTCCTGACAATTGAAAAAAAATAAAAAATTATATACAGTGTGTGTGTTTGTATGTATGTATATATATTTTATACACACACACACACTGTACTTCACTCAGAGAGGCTGTAATTGATCCCAGCAGAGGTGATAACACAATTAGTATTCCGATTTGAGCAGGTCCACTTTAGCTAACCTCATTTTGTAGTATGTATTATGGCTCTGGCTTCTATAAACCCAGGACTACCTTCTCCTCGCCGGTCCTCCTACACACCCAGGACTACCTTCTCCTCGCCGGTCCTCCTACACACCCAGGACTACCTTCTCCTATACACCCAGGACTACCTTCTCCTCACCTATCCTCCTATACACCCAGGACTACCTTCTCCTCACCTGTCCTCCTATACACCCAGGACTACCTTCTCCTCACCTGTCCTCCTATACACCCAGGACTACCTTCTCCTCACCTGTCCTCCTATACACCCAGGACTACCTTCTCCTCACCTATCCTCCTATACACCCAGGACTACCTTCTCCTCACCTGTCCTCCTATACAATCAGGACTACCTTCTCCTCACCTATCCTCCTATACACCCAGGACTACCTTCTCCTCACATATTCTCCTATACACCCAGGACTACCTTCTCCTCACCTGTCCTCCTATACACCCAGGACTACCTTCTCCTCACCTGTCCTCCTATACACCCAGGACTACCTTCTCCTCACCTGTCCTCCTATACACCCAGGACTACCTTCTCCTCACCTGTCCTCCTATACACCCAGGACTACCTTCTCCTCACCTGTCCTCCTATACACCCAGGACTACCTTCTCACCTGTCCTCCTATACAAATCAGGACTACCTTCTCCTCACCTATCCTCCTATACACCCAGGACTACCTTCTCCTCACCTGTCCTCCTATACAATCAGGACTACCTTCTCCTCACCTATCCTCCTATACACCCAGGACTACCTTCTCCTCACTTGTCCTCCTATACACCCAGGACTACCTTCTCCTCACCTGTCCTCCTATACACCCAGGACTATCTTCTCCTCACCTGTCCTCCTATACACCCAGGACTACCTTCTCCTCACCTGTCCTCCTATACACCCAGGACTACCTTCTCCTCACCTGTCCTCCTATACACCCAGGACTACCTTCTCCTCGCCTGTCCTCCTATACACCCAGGACTACCTTCTCCTCGCCTGTCCTCCTATACACCCAGGATTTCAATTCTAACCTCCACCCCGCTGTCATACAGCTGTGTACCTTGTCGGCTAGCTGAAGCCGCTCTATCCTCCGAAGCACTCTATCTCCCCGCCTGCACTCTATGGTGTCTGGGACGCTCACTGTTCCCTTTCTCCGTACGCCATGGGGGCGCTCTAGCAGTGCTTCCCCCTCTCTCTGCTTTCCGCTTCCGGTTCCGCTAAGTGACGGCCTGTTGCGGTGTGTTTTCGCGCCTGTCGCTCAGTAAATCGCCGCGGCAGGAGCTCGGCCCGCTTCCAACATGTCCTACAACTACGTGGTGACCGCACAGAAGCCCACTGCGGTCAATGCCTGCGTGACAGGTCAGTGTGAGCCCGGGGAGGGGAGGCGGTGCTCTCCCCGGCCAGTCCATGGAGTGTTTCCTGGTGCGGGGCTGTAAGCGGTGTACCCTGTAATGTTCTGTATAGGGGGTGATATTCCCGGCCTGGTCTCCCGCCCTCATTACATTGACAGTGCCTGGGGTATGGAGATAGGCTGACCTTGGTCTTCATCCATGGTGTGCTTCCTTCCTCCTCATCCTCTGTACTGACAATCTGCACAGGTGTCATGGTCACATGGCTGCAGGTGATGTCCCCGGCACATGTGTGGTGGATAAAGTGTCTGGGAATGTCAGCCAATGTGTGGCAAATACATGTCAGCCCACTGCACTTAGTGAGAGTTACATGTAGGGCTCATTTAGACATGCTGAGAATGTTGAATGCACCTAATGCGTTTACATGGCGTTGAATGCTGGTCAGACGCCCCTCTGTGTTGGTTTTCTATGGATTTCCATATTGGCATTTACATAGACATCAGTGGAAGCATTAAAGTAGTTGTACACTCCCCCCCCCCCCCCCCAAAAAAAATGCTCCTGTTCCTTTTTTAAAGCATGACCAGTAGCATAGTGTTGTTGCGGTGTAATTTGTCCCTTTCTGTGATCTAAAACACCTGGTTGATCCTGCCAGTTTCTGTGTCCCCCCCCTAGTGTGCTAACCACAGTAATCATGGCTGCCGATCCATGATACTGTAGTCAGTTTACGTGCCTCTGACATCCCGCTATGTGTACACATTCCCTCCCCCCTCCTGACAGTTCTGTAGCCTGTGTGTGAGAGCTGATCTCCTCCTGCCTCAATTCCAGTGTAATACATCAGTGGTTCTTAACCCTGTCCTTCTGTACCCCTAACAGGCCATCTCTTAGCGAATATAGCTGTCCATAATAGCAAACCATTGTCTCTTCTTTAAAGCACCTGTGCAAGATAAAGGAAAACCTGTTGGGGGTACTTAAAGCGGTTCTGCACACACTTTTTTGCCTAGATCTCATTGCCTTCCAAATCTGGCAAAGAGTGCTAAATGGACGTGTTTTTTTTTTTATTTTTTTTACCTTGTAATTGCTGGCCCGGTCTATGCACCCATTCCTCTGTCTCTGCAGGTGTGGTTGGGGTTTGTGCAGGGATCCACATCACCTCCTGGGATCTGGTGTCATTCATCACAGGAGTCAGTGCGGACAGCCGACGCAAAATCTCGCGTGATTTTACGGACGCCACCCGTTGTTATGGCAACATAGTGGTTTTTACGCCGCTCTGCGCTGTTGTCAGTGCACATGCGCGGGAACCAGCGAGGCCTGGAATGGGAACAAGGAAGTGATTGCTTGTGGGCTTCAAATGCCCACAAGCATAATGGAAATTAAGCTGTTTTTATTTTAAAAGTGCAGATTTCTGGACAAAACGGACATGGATACACGACAGACACAGCAAAAGTGAGTTTAAGGTTTTACTTAAAATACTTTTTAACAGGAGAAGAAAAAAAATTGTGTGCAGAACCGCTTTAAGGACAGGGTTGAAAACTACAGTATACATAACACAGTTACTTGTATCCTCTGTTTTAGCAAGATATTCAGTATAGTATGTCAGTTTTTTTATTTATTATAATCCTAAATACCTTTTTGCACAGCTCCTCTGTGCAGTCACATGATTTCCCTCTGATAGCTGGCTGACATCAGTGGGGAATCTCAGCCCCTCCCGCTCTTAGATCGAGGAAGGAGAGCAGATTGAGATCATGTGACTGCACAGAGGAGCTGTTCAAAAGGTGTTTAGGATTATAATTTAAAAAAAAACACACACTGCACTTTATATCTTGCTAAAACAGAGAGGATACAAGTAATTGTGTAGGGTGACTTTACAACCTCCTTAAGTGCGTGGGGAGCGTTAGTCAGCCAAATAAACATTGGAGGAATATTGATGCAATGCAAACACAACCATGTGAACAATACTGGGCACTGCCATGCCTTGCAATTTTGACAGGTGTTCCTGGAACTTCTAAAGTACCCATGAATCTGCTTTTGAAGTTCAACATGGGGGTCCCTACAACTTACTTGACAGGGCTCAACCCCTCCCCAACCTAGGTGAGTGTAGGTGTATGGCCCTGAACACGGCTCCAGCCGCATTTACAAACCACTCATTCATGCAGCCAGAATACATGTGTGAATGAGCCCTTGGTTATTGGGTTTCCTTTTCTTATTTTTTTTTTTTATCAGCACTGTTGGGGGTGGGGGAGTGGGCTTTGGTGAAATATCAGGTGTCCAAACAGACCCCTGATATCTCACTTTTGAGACAGAGAAAGTGATTGACCCAGATTTCTCATTCTCTTTTTCCTGCAGCCTCAGCTGCACTGCAGGATGAATGATCAGGAAGTACTCTGTACAGAGGCTTCCTGTTCATTCACAAACTGAAGCATAGTAAACAGTTTGGGACTAGCAGTGCACCTGAGTTGCGATCGTGTGCACTGCTCTATGCTCGCTACACATCCCATAGTAAACATAAAAAGAATGGGGACATGAGGTCAGATCGCAGCAGCAAGAAAAAGAGGAATTTGGTGGAGGCTGAGAGCAATATGAGGAACTTCTGTGAGTTAAGAATGCTGCAATAAAATTTTTCCTTTTTTTTTTTTAAATCAGAGTTTAATTTAATTTTAACCATTTGACGACCGCACTATTGCAAAAGGACAGCTACAGCGCGGTCGGCTAGTTCTGGGTGGGCATCCTATGACCCCTGCGGCGTCCAGTTGGTCACAAATCGGGGTAAGGAGCCAGTTACAGCGGCTCTTTACCACGTGCTTAGCTGTTTCCAGTCATAGCTGATCACAATGTAAACACACTTGCTGGGTATCTGCATTCCCTTTGGAGAGAGACTGTAACCAGCTAGTGTGAAGGGACATCTGCACTGATTATCAGTGCAGCCCCAACAGTGCCCACCGGTGCTGCCTCATCAGCGCACATCAGTGAAGGAGAAAAATTACACAAACTAAGAAACTTTTTTTCAAAAATGTTGGTCTTTTTTTTTGTTTAGCAAAAAAAAGCCAGTGGTGATTAAATACCACCAAAAGAAAGCTCTTTGTGTGGAAAAAAAAAAATGAGAAAAGTTTTTTGTATGGGCACAGTGTTGCATGACTCTGCAATTGTCATTCAAAGTTCAACAGCACTGAAAGCTGAAAATTGGCCTTGGGTGGGAAGGGGGTTAAGGTTCCCAGTAGGCAAGTGTTTAATGTGTACTATGCCAGGAGTTAAAGTGGAGCTCCACCCAAATATGGCACATTTGGCATGTCACTTCTGCTCGGGCGGAAGTTCTCCTCTCCCTCCTTACAATCTTCTGGGACACATTACAGGTCCCAGAAGATTGCCTGACCAATGGAGAGGAGACTCGCGCATGCGCAGTGTGCACCCGGCTGTGAAGCCCGAAGCTCTCACAGCCAGGTGTCCACAATTGCAATGCTGGTGCCGCGGAGAGGCGAGGTTTACCGCAGCCACATCGCTGGACCGTAGGAAAGGTAAAAGTGTGTGTTTATTAAAAGTCAGCTACACTTTTTGTAGCTGCTGACTTTTAATAAACACAAATCTGTAAAACTCCACTTTAAAGTGATATTAAACAAACAAAGGTTCGCTGCCATTGATCATTATAACAATATGTGTATAATGATCAGTGGCAGTAACCCACTGCATAAAATGTCATGTAAAGACCCTTGAGGCTGGGTTCAGAATGGATTTTTTTCCCTGGAATCACTTGATTTGTCTCGCATTCTGTTTTGATTGGACGCAGATGACAAAAATAGAACCGTAAAAGGTATTAACCATTCCTTATGCTCGCCAAAATGAACTAAAATAAAAAACAGGTCCTGAAATGACCACTATATGCCTGTCCTGATGTGTATGGCACCATTCACACATGGATGTTGTTGGTGCAGTGCATTCAAAAATAAAATCAAAATGCTTGGTCAGAAAGAATGCTTCGGTGGGGGGGGGGGGGGGGGGGGGGGGGGGGGGGGGGGGGGATCCAGGGTAGGGAGTTTGTAGTCTTGGTCAGGAGTTTTCACACTGCACTGGCTGTCCTATCAGGATGCAGGACCCCTGACCCTCTGTTTGGCCCTGTGCTGATCACATGCACTCTCCCAAGAAAAAAACTCTAGCAATGCACACCAAACTGAGCATGTGCAGCCTGACTCCACTAACTGTCTTATCTAGACATGTTCTGGGAGAATCAGAGAAGACAGGATGAATCAGCCTTTTTACACAATGCAGATGATTAACCCCTTAGGTCCCACAGTGAGTATAACAAGCATGCTTTACTGCATATACAGACTGATTTTACTGTTGTGGGTTTAGTAACACTTTTTAAAGTAAGCTTTTTCATGAGAGAAATCTGAAAAGCTGACCACCTTACCTTCTGACTTGCTTCTGGGAGCCTTAGGCTCCATTCACACTTGTTGACTTGTCATGCCACTTTGGACACGTAGTCGCATGACAGGTCGCAGACCATGTATTTTAATGGAAGCCGTTCAAATCTATGCAACTTAAAGTCGCAGCGACTTTAAAAAGGTTCCTGCACTATTTTGATGTGACTTCAGTGCATTATAGACTGCAATGTAAACGCTCAAAAGTCCCATCTTAATGTTATCAATGTGACAGTTGTGCAGCAGTCAAAGCTGCATCCAAGTTGCACCCATCCAAAATTGCATCAATGTTGCAATATAAAGTCTCAATGGAAATTGCACGACTGAAATTGCTCAAGTTTGAACGGAGCCTTCAGTCTTAAGTTGTGCTGCACTGGTTTTGCAACAAAATCGCCTGGTTCAGGCCTTGGTGTATACCTTCCTTTGGTTACATACTTTTATGGGTGGGTAAAGGCCTGCTACGAGTACAAAACAGCAGTAGAAATCGAAGGAATGAGCGCACTGGACATAGGACCCTGCCAGGATATTTTTGTTGCAGAGGCTGTCAGAACTGCACAAGTAAAAATCTTGTGAGCAGGCTAGGTAAGTAATAGCATGTAAGCTACACTAGGGGAGGAAGGTATAGTTAAAGGGCAATTAAAAAAAAAAAAAAAAAAGTTGTCTTTTTTAATATTCGCATTTTAGTTACTACTTGTAGGGCAGTGATGGAAATCTTTTTTCAAACGCTAGTAACCACCAGAAAGAAAAAAAAAAAAAAAAGCCTGCCTTCCATGATTATTTTTATTTATTTATTTATTATTTTATTTTTTTGTGCTTCTGGGTAAGAATGCCGTCTACTGTCATGGTGTCATGTTGTGCAACCTCCCTATGTTACCTGATTGTTTATGGGTGAGGCAGCAGTGTGCTTGGAGAAAGTGAAGTACTAGTACATGAACCTGCTCTCAACTGGCGCTGCATATTTGCTTTTTAAATGGTCCCTACGCACATAAAAAGGTCTTTGTACCACCTGCTTATGTCCCGATGAAATATGATGTCTGTCATTTTACAGATCTCAGATACAGGGAGAAGATATTATTTTCTGCATTTCTGACGCTGTTAAGTTTGTATTACACTCTTGGCAATGGGGAATAAACATACCTAGATCAGCACAGGCATCCTCTTAGGCTGGATTCACACCTATGCAGTTTTAGTGCTTTTTGCATTTTGCAGATTTGCACTACAGTCCATTTAACATGGTTTCCTATGGAACACGTTCTGTAGTGCAAATCTGCAAAATGCAAAAAGCACTAAAAATGCATAGGTGTGAATCCAGCCTTAGCTGTTATTTTTAAAGGATTTTTTTTTTTTTTTTTTTTTTAAATCTGTATTTTGTACTAGCAACCTCCTAACCTGTAAGCATCATGATACTTGCAGTGGTAAGTAGTTATTGGTCTCCACGGCCACGTGAGCATGCTGACCAATGAGAATCTCTTCTGAGCTGCCCTCTTCTGAAACATAGTCCCAGAAGAAAAAAGAGATTTTCACTGGTTAGGGTGAACTTTGATTGCTTGCCATTGCAAGCCTTATGATGCTTATAGGCTCTGGGGCTGCTAGTTTGTTTATTTATTTTCATCTTCTGTAAAAGTAAACTTACCCTTTTAAGGCCCCTTTCACACGGTCGGACCGTTCAGATCCGCCTGTCAGTTTTGACGGCGGATCTGAACGGGCGCTCCATGTTAGTCTATGGAGCGTTGGATGTCATCCGATCTCTCCATAGAGACCAGCGGCGTTCGCAAGCCCCTCCCCGCTCAGTGAGCGGAGAGGGACTTGTCATCCGCCGGTTCAGCGGAGATCAACGTAGAGATCTCCCGCTGAGCCGGCGGACTCCGTGGAAGCGGAGTCCGCCTTGTGTGAAAGGGGCCTAATGGTTAGAACAAAATTGATGCTGTCTTAATAAATTAGTTGAAGAGTTGTTGCTCATTTCTAGTTTGGCTTTTTTTTGTTTATGCTCAGCAAAAAATATGGCAGTAGTCTGTTTTCTATAGCCAACACCTTTTTTATTATTTTCTTGTTTACTGGTAGTAGCCACTTTCACTGGAGTGTATACAGTATCTTAACTTTTCATTGCACGTGCACTCACTACACTTATTTTGCAATCGACTTTGCAGGTCATTTTACATCTGAGGATGACCTGAATCTTCTGATCGCAAAGAACACACGACTGGAGATTTATGTTGTAACGGCAGAGGGTCTTCGACCTGTGAAAGAGGTTGGGATGTATGGCAAGATTGCAGTCATGGAGCTTTTCAGACCCAAGGTAACCTTGTTTATTCCATTATTGATTTTTTGATGCCTAACGATGTGGAATGTGTTGGATGTCTTTAAAAGGTTGTAAAGTAAGTCCACATTGAGGACATATGGTAAAGATTTACGCTCACTTCCTGTCTGTCTCCCATCTGCCATTGTTAGAAGTACAGGAAGTGAGAAAATCTTTTCTGAACGAGGCCCAAATAGCAGTAAACCTGACATGTATTTCAGCCCTTCCACTTTAATTGACCCCCCCCCCCCCCCCCAAATTACTCTTACCAATAATTCCCTTTTCCCTAAACGTCTTTCAGGAAAGCACCAGAGAGAGTGGCTCCTTCCACTTCACCACAGGCAACACCAACTTTAAAAGGAGGCTTTTCCCCACAGCTCGTCAGTTTTTGTGTTTCAGGGGAACACCCAGTGGGGAGTCAGGAGCTCTTGGGTGCTGTCCTGAGACCAGGTTTCCTGCTCCACCATCACCTTTTCTTTTTTTCCTCCAGACAGCCCGTTTCTCCCATACCACATACAGAGGTGGCTAATGTATGGGCTCCTCCTCCCTCTTCAGCTTGGGGAGAGCCTGTACTCTTCCTACGTGTGCCGCTCTAGGCAGCTGCGAGGCCAGCACAGGATTTATTGTTTTTTGTATCGACCCGTCTGCGTGGAGTGCAGGCCGCCGCCATCTTGTTGTGGGCAGACAGTCTTGCCCACCGAAAGTGAGGTATCTGGCAAGGGGTGCGCTCCTAGAGCAGGCACGCAATGTCGCTACGCTGGAAGAAGCACGGAGGTAGGAACAGGTCTGGTGCCTACTTATGGCGCAGCAGTGCTAATGGAGTCCGGAACCGGCGTTCTAGCCACAGATGGATGCTGCCGCACCATTATGGAGATGGCTGCGACTGCAAGTGGGACAGGCACAGGCACCAGCAAGGCCCAGGTAAGGGGTGCATGTAGGACTGCCCTGTTTACTATAGGGTCTCTCTCCTTCTTTTTTTTTTTTCCCCTGGTGGCCGGTGCCTGTCTGGGCTCATCGAACTTTAAATTTTTTTTTTCTGTGCACCTGTAGTGAGCCTGTTGAGGAGTTAGGATTACTCCATGTTTTTTGTCGTTATGACAGGCTAGAAGCTCTGACAGGCTAGAAGCTCTGGCGGTCAA
The DNA here is from genome assembly GCA_028564925.1 of Lithobates sylvaticus. Lineage (NCBI taxonomy): Eukaryota > Metazoa > Chordata > Amphibia > Anura > Ranidae > Lithobates > Lithobates sylvaticus. The sequence goes on from CM053034.1 coordinate 158,064,801, forward strand.
AAGGAAATGCTCTTCATGTAAAGCAAAGTTACTTGAGGGTTGGAAGAAGACTCTTATGTCAAATATGCATTGACTCCCTGGTGAATGAAAAAGCTTCTTCTGCATGCAGAGATTTAATCGCATCAGTTAGGAAAGAGCTGGATGCAACTATTCAATCTTCTCTTGCAAATCCATCCCTAAGTCGGCCATCTACCTCAGGATCCTCTCAGAGCTCACAATTGATCCCGGCGGTGGAGGCCGAGGTGGGTCTTCCTACCCAAGAGGGACGTTCCCCCTCTCGTTCCAAAGAGGTTTCGGAGGAAGGGGCAGAAGATGCGCCCTCAAAGTACAAACTGTCTTTAGAACAAGTAGATGGTCTGTTAAAAGCAGTTGACGCCACATTGGGTTAAGACGAAGAGAAAAAAGAATGATCTCTGCACGACCGGATGTACGCAGGACTTAGTGAGCCAAAAAGTGGCACTTTGCCAGTACACTCAGTAATCTCCGCGGCCATTAAAAAAGAATGGGCGGAACCAGAGAGCACATAAAAGGCCTTTTCTTTTCCTTTTGATGAAGACCCAGCGGCACTTTGGAACAAGGTTCCTAAACTCGATGCAGCCTTTTCCCAAGTATCCAGATCAACTGACCTGACATTTGAGGACATGGGAATACTGAAAGCTCCCATGGACAAAAGGATGGATCATCAACTAACGAGGGCTTGGCAATCCATCATGGGCAATTTTAAGCCAGCTGTGGCTACTACTTGCATATCTAGAAATATGGAGTACTGGGTAAACTAGCTAAAAGCCCACATTCTAGCGGATTCACCCAAACAAGAAATCCGTGATTCTTTCTCAACCCTGTCAGCGGTGGTAGCCTACATTGCAGATGTGTCGGCAGAATCGATAAGGATGACAGCAACATCTGCAGCCTTAACTAACTCAGCCAGGAGAGCTCTGTGGTTGAAGACCTGGCTGGGGGATGCGGCATCCAAAAGTAAACTGTGTGGTATTCCGTTTATGGGAGATCTTTTATTCGGTCCTGATTTAGATTCAGTTCTAGATAGGATAGCTGACAAAAAGAGATCTTTCCTGGTTAAGAAAAAGCAACCAGCTAAATGGCTTTTTCGGTCTCAGAGGGCTCAGGAACAAAGCAGCAAGCCCCAGGAGAAAAGAAGAAATTGGTCATTGCAGAAGGGCAAAGGCAGAGGGAATATCCTTTTCCATCCTCCTGCGCCAACTAAACAAACGCAATGACTCTTCATTGCCGGTGGAAGGAGGGCTTCAAGAATTCATCCCTCACTGGACAAGCGTGACAGAAAACCAATATATTCTAAGCATGTTGTCCCAGGGATACAAAATTGAGTTTTGGCTCCTCCTCCAGAAAGATGCTTTGTAACAAACCTACCAAGGGTCACAACAAAAGTCCTAGCTGAAGAACCTGTTGAAGGATCTGATGCAACAAGTCAGTCCTATACAGAAAACTTTGCATGGACTTGATCTTCACTGTCAGGAATCTGTTTACCAGGGAGTGCTTTGTGGCATCGATCCACTTTAAGAGATGCATACCTGTATGTTCCTATAGCCTCTCAGTCCCAAAAATTCCTCAGGCTGGCAGTAAATATGAGGAAGGAGGTGCTGCATCTACAATTCAAGACCCTCCCTTTTTGGCCTTTCATCCGCCACACAAATCTTTACAAAGCAGCTATGGTAGACAAATCAGGAGGCATCGGTCAGAAAGGTTATGTCAGCCCTCGGAACCTTAACCTCAAGGATGCCAGCCATTCAATGGGCGAGGTTCCATTTCAGGCCACTCGAGTTTCCTCTTTAAGGGTATGGGACCACAGTCCAGAAACCTTAGAGACAAAAGTAACGATCCCCACCAGGGTCAAGAGGACCCTTTGGCGTTGGAGAAATAAGGGCTTACTATGGTCTTTCCCGACCTGAAAGAGGAGGAAAGACAGATGCCAGAAGGTGGGGATGGGGGACCCACTGGGATCAGAATTTAGCACGAAGTTTGGTCCCGAACCAAGGCAGAAAAGTCCTCAAACTGGAGGGAGTTAAAGGCAGTCACTTTAGCATTGGCTGCCTTATCTCCAAACCTCCAGGGGTCTCATGTGCATATTTTATCAGACAACGCCACTACCGTAGCATACCTGAACAAACAGGGGCATAAGAAAGAAGCAAAGCTCTTCAGTTGCTGTCAACAGAAATCCTGGAGTGGGCGGAGAAATATTTACTCTCCTTGTCAGTGGTCCGTCTCAAAGGCACACTAAACGAAGTGGCAGACTTTTTGAGCAGACAAATTCAGGAAGCAGAGTGGAGCTTGAATCCAGAAGTTTTTTCATTGCTCACCAGGACGTGGGGACGTCAGCAGGTGGACCTGTTTGCGTCAAAGGAAAACTCACAACTCCCTCAGTTCTTTTCTCTTCACTGAGACGGCTGTTCTCTAGGGCTAGATGCCTTGGCAAATCCTTGGGACTTTCGGCTGGGTCATGATGCCTCTCATGCCTTTGCCCATGAGATTGTCATCGATCAGGTAGAATGTACTTTGTTTTTCTTATTTTGAAGGAGGTTTTCGTAATGGCTCTATAACTTCAACAGATGACTTGGGTAATCCATCAGTCTATAGTGATCTTGGAGGCTTTGTGGTCTTTATTCTCTTCCTGGAATATTTTTGTTTAAGATCTGGAGATATTGGAGCAACCACCTCCTCACCACCAGCTTGTGAAGGGCATTGAAAGGGGGTTATAGTGGAAATTTGATTTCACTTTAGAAATGTAGGAAGTATCTAAGAACAGGACAGTTATATACTGGAATATGTTAAAGTAAGAATTTTATGCATGGAGAGAGCCTGAATATCTCCCACCCTTTCGGACAGGGAGATGGCCAAGAAGAAAGTCTTCTTGAATTTAAAAAAGAGAGAGAGGCTCGTGGGTGCTTCTGTTAAACCTTTTAATACCCAAGAGAGATTCCTGGAAGCAACTTTTTGTCAGATGGATGGTGTTGGTCAAGAAGTTGCTCTCATGTAATCTAAACAAATCTGTCAGTCTGAAATAAAAATAAAAAAAAAGCAGAGAAGAAATCTGGACTTCTGGGTGCTTGTCCAGACCCACTTGAAGAAAGTCAGAATCAACAAAGAATTTGAGGTACTCAAGGGACCAAATTCCTGTTGATAACATTGTAAAAAATTTTCCAAATATGCCCATTTCCTTACTCACTTGATGGGTAGAGATTATCGGAGAGACAACTTCTTGTGGGGATCTCCTATTTAAACACCAGGCGATCAGTCTGAGTCTGTACTGCTGAATGCAGAAGTTGTCCCTTCAGCAGAGGTTATATCTGCATGGGAGAGGAATTGCTTTTGACACAGACAGGCACTGAAATAGTATAGACTGTGTTCTTCTGTGTACTTCTGGGCGATCAAGGATTATCGACAATGACTTTTGCCTGCCCCTTCCAGATTTTCTTTAAGGCAGGCAATACACGGTGCAAATTTTTTTTGCTGCAACCACAAGGTTGTAGGAAAGAAATTTTGCACGATTACCCCATCAACACAGAGCGATTGTCTGCTCCCGGCAGGTGGGGAAAGCTGTCCCTGCCATGAGGACAGTGTTTATCGCCAGCAGCTATACTATCTGCTAGCAATAATCGTAAGAGAATCCAGCAGGCTGGTTGTACCAAAGTTGATCAATCAACCAACTTGGTACATGCAGCCTGCCTGTTAACGGTTCAAATATTGGCCGGTTCAGCAGGAACCAGCTAAGGTGTATGGGCGGCCTAAGACAAGTGAGAGACTGGGCAGAGGGGGAAATGCATAGGTGAGAACAATATCCCACCTTTTGGCTAAGGGCATCCAGCCCCTCCAGAAGGCTGCTCATTTTAAGGAAAAGAACCTTGATAGAACCTTATTACAAAATATCAATCTTGGGATCTGTTGGAACACCACAGAGTTCAGACACCATTCTGCTTGATCCAAGTCCCCTATGTCTGAGAACTTTGGTACGGATCTTCTTCTTTTCCTCTCAGATGTATCACTTTTATAGAAAGCACTGTATATGTTATGCCCAGGTACAGATCTTTTGGCTTAAATCCCGTAACAAGAGACTCCTTATTTCGCTGCTGAATCGCAAAGGCCACTGATTTGGTATTGTCTGAAAAGATTCTCCTGTCTTTGGGAGAGACGACTTACAGATTTGTATTTGTCGTGATTTGAGATTGGGTTTTGTTTTTTAGTAAACTCCCTTCAAGTTTGTCAGGGACACTCGCCAGACCATGGATTTATGGAATTGTGGCAGAAGATAGAAGAATGTATCAAGGGATGCTACAGTACCATTCCAGAAGCTTAATCTGACTGAAGGGCTCCCCTGTGAGTCTTTGCCTAGGCTACTACAGGACTGAAAGCTGTCATAAAGCCGAGAATAGACATGACCTCTAGAAGGTGCCTTGGAATAAGTGTTTGACAGAAAAGGATTTAACTAAACTATTGAACCTCTGACCAACAGACTAGAATTCTAGAAAAAAAAATTCTGCTTCAGTGCACCTAAAAGAGAATAACTCAACTAGATTAAGAAGAAGAAAAACATAATTCAAAATCCCCATTTTTTTTTAAATTTTAATTTAATTTTTTGTCGGACCAGAACTTCTGTGCGTTCCATGGAGATTCTAAAGTAAGGAGTAGCCAGAAACCATGCAAGGTGCCAAACAGCTGCATCCGAACATTGCTGAGGCTCTTGGCCACCATTCTGAACTTGAGATATAGAGAGTTGAATGACTTCCATTTAGAACTTGCTGCTAAAGCCTGGGTCTGCCTGACCTCTGCAGGGCTTATGCCCAGGAGCCAGCAGCCAGGTCACTGGCCCCCTGTACACCCAGTCTTCTGCATCTACCTCAACCTGGGACCCTGACTAGCTCCCTCTCCTGCATCAGGGGAAAGATGGGACCAGCTAAAGTGGAGCCCCCACCTGACGGTCCATTGCAGAACTTCCTTTTTCTGCCCCTGCCATGGACAGGAAATCCCTGGGAGGGTGTTGATGGATTAACCCCCTTTCCTGTCCCTCATAAGTGGGCAGTCTCTCTGGTGTATTCTTACTTAGTGAAAACTTTTTGTCTGGACATAAACTTTAATATTTGTGTATTATGAAAGAAAATTATAATGTGCATCCATACCATAACCATTCAGATAAATTGAAGTGGTATTAAGCTCAAGACCAAAAATGTAATCTATTGCAGCTTACCAATCATTAGATGTGAGGCACGGGGGGGGGGGGGGGGGGGGGGGGTGTGGGGGGGGGGGGGGTGGGGGGGGGGGGGGGGGGGGGGGGGGGGGGGGGGGGGGGGGGGGGGGGGGAGAAGTATTCAATGTATTAGCAGATTTAGAACCACTAAAAAAATGAAGCCAAACTCCAGCTAATACTTTAGCAGTTACAATAAACAGGTTTATTTCCTTTTGGGATAAAGGTTTTCCATGAATAAATAAAAGCTGGTCATTTGACTCACCCCTGCCAGTGTTAAGTGGTTTGTCTCTTCCGCGTAACCGTGTACGTTCTGCTGGAGAGTTTGTGCTGTGAAAAACAGACTTGCATTTGCAGGCTGCGCCACCAGGTGAAAATAGAAGAAAGATCCTTAAAAAGGACGGTCATAACATCTAAGAATTGATAAGCTGCAATATAATATTTGCTTTTGGGTTTAATACTGCTTTAACAATATGGATTTATATTACATATGTGCTAAATGTTCTGACTACTGGAAGCAGCATTTTGTGTTTAATAAATCTGTTGTACTTAATTTGTACTGTTATTAAACCATTTGTTTTCTATCAAATATGCAGGGAGAAAGTAAGGACCTGCTCTTTATACTGACAGCCAAGTACAATGCCTGTATCCTTGAATATAAACAAACTGGGGACAGCATTGATATCATCACTCGAGCACATGGCAATGTTCAGGTATTGTTGAAAACTGAATGTGGACTTAGCATTGACAACCTTTTTTGTTTTCTTGCCCATTTATTTTATATAATTTTTTATTGACTTTAGGATCGCATCGGCCGGCCCTCTGAAACCGGGATCATTGGCATAATTGACCCTGATTGCCGAATGATTGGTCTGCGCCTTTATGATGGTTTGTTTAAAGTGATCCCTTTGGAGAGGGATAATAAGGAGTTAAAGGCTTTCAACATTCGATTGGAGGAGCTTCATGTTATTGATGTCAAGTTCCTCTATAGCTGTCAAGCTCCCACCATCTGCTTTGTGTACCAAGACCCACAGGGCCGTCATGTCAAGACTTATGAGGTCTCCCTCAGGGAAAAGGAGTTTAGCAAAGGTCCCTGGAAGCAGGAGAATGTTGAAGCTGAGGCATCCATGGTGATTGCAGGTAATTTAAAGATTCCTATGAATAATAAAGGTTGAAACTCGTGTTCTGTTGAATTGTCTTTGACTTGTGTCCTTTTTGAATTTTTTAAGATAAACATAAAAAAGCCTAAAAGCCTTGTGAAGGTGTGTTAATGTTTTAAAAAAACTTGTTTGTTCTGATATATACTGTATGTATGTGATGGGAAACTATATTTTCTCATGACTTCCTGATACTCTCCTTTCACTAAGGTCTATCTGAAAATAGACTCTACAGTCTGTAGTATTGTCAAATATTCACAATCCACCTAGTAGAAGTAGACCATGTAATCTGTGTTTAAGCTGTAAGTTATCCTGTAACTGAACCCCCCTGCAATCTCCCTTCCAGAAGCCTCCCTGAGTTTTATACTCTACAAGAATGGTGATTTTTTTTTTTTTTCCCCCCATGAATGCACAGAAGCAGCAGCTCCCAATTGGGAGACTTTGCAGGAGTGTCTGCTCCCACTGAACAGCACAGTGACAATCTGACAAAGGTGATGACCTGATAAGGCAATAATTGGCAATCCGGTAATAGAACAGGTCTGACATACCCTTGCCTGCAATACAAGTCTGGATGAGGACACTTGTGATCAGGTGTTTGGCTGTTACTCAGCTCTGCCAGGATACTGCAGTGCAGAAGCATAATTTTCACTGCGAAAACTGTATTTTAATGTGGTTCTAAAGTCCAAAAGGTTTTTACCTTAATGCAATCTCAGAGTTAATGTGACCCTTTAAAGGTTTTTTGAAAAAAAAAACTGTCATACGTACCTGCCCTGTGTAATGGTTTTGCACAGAGCCCCCCTGATCCTCCTCCTTTTTTCAGCTCCTCCACCTGTTCTCCTGGCTCCTCTTGAGTCAGTGCCCCCAATAGCAAGCAGCTTGCTATGGGGGTCACTGGTGCGTGTTCACTCATGAGCCCCACTTTGTATGTCCCTAAGACACACAGAGCCTTGGCTTGGCCCCGCCCCCTGCACTCTCATTGGCTCACTGGCTGTGATTGACAGTAACAGGAGCCAATGGCTCCCGCTGCTGTTTCAGCCAATAAGGAATTAGTTACCTGGCAGAAACTCGGCTCTTGTGCACGTTGCTGGATCGAGAGGGAGCTCAGGTGAGTATTAGGGAGGCTGGGGTGGACACTGCACACAGTTTTTTACTCTCCTGCATAAAATGAATGAAGGTAAAAAAACATTGAGCCTTTAAAACAACGTTAAGGTAAAAAAAAAAACCTCTGCAAGTGGCTCCTCCCCCAGCCACCCTAAATGCTTTCCTGAAACCGATCTTGATTCAGGGGAGGCTCTCTTGGCTTTCTCTCTCCATTGATTCAGATACAGCACCGGGAGCCACTGGCTCCTGCTGCTACCAATCGTCTTGTGGACACACAAAGTGCCCTCATAGGCAGTCGGCTTGCTATGGGGGCACTTGGCGGGGGAATAGCCAAATGTGCTGGCAGGGGACCTGAGAAGGAGGGGGATCGGGGCTGCTCTGTGCATAACCATTACACCGAGCAGGTAAGTATAACATGTTGTTGTGTGTTTGTTTTTTGTTTTTTATTATTATATTTAATATACTTTTTATTTTATTGACATATATTTTTTTATTATTTTTTAGAATCCCTTTAAGTCCATTCCAAGCAAAAACTAGTTAAAGATCCTAAAATGTACAGGACTATAAAAACATATATAGGTTTGAGTCTCTAATTGTGTACTAATCCATGTGACTGGTCTACTTTTAAGACCAGAAGTAATATTTCTATTTTTGGAGAATGCTGCCTGGCTGAAATTTCCAGATGCCTTTTTATAGTGCAGAGGAACAATGGTGGCAAGATTTTTACTGGAAAATTGTCAGACCTACTTTTCTGACTATTAGGCTGCATTCACACCTGAGCGTTTTGTAGCTTGAAGCCTGAAGCTACAAAACGCTAGAGGGGAAAAAATACATTATTCTCTATGGAGATGGTTCACATCTCCACTCCAAAACGCCTGAAGCCCTACGCCTGAAGCTCAAACAAGTTCCAGACCCTTTTTTGTCACGCGAATCGGGCAGATTTGGACGTTTTTATTCTTTTTACATTGGTGACCTTTTGCTCTGCACAAAATTCGCTGCAAATCGCGGTAAAAAACGCCGCAAATCGCGGTAAAAACCGCAGCAAATCGCGGTAAAAAACGCTGCAAAAAATGCTGCAATTCGCGCGATTTTCTGCCTGAAAAGCTACGCTCAGGTGTGAATGCAGCCTTACAGCTGTAAACAAGAGTTTACGCTCACCTCCCACACTGCCTGTATCTTTAAAGGTGGGGTGTCCAGTCCACATACCTTTTGGTTATATGGTAGAGGTGTGATGGACTGGTCTCCACAAACTTTTGGCTATATAATGTATTACTTTCCTACCCACCTCTTGACCATCACAGGTCACAGTAGTTTTTCATATGTTAGCACATGTATATTAAACACATGTATGTTAAAAATAAACTGAGGGCAATACCCATGTGAGTAACTTTTGAAAAAATATGGATTTCCTAAGATTTTATATGGGAGAAACTTGTTTTATTAAATCATTTAGCTGGATTAGTGTTTTAACTGTAAATTGTGATGTTTATTTGTATAGAAGCAGTACATGTATGAGATCTGTATATGTTTTAGTTCCAGAGCCTTTTGGAGGTGCCATTATTATTGGACAAGAATCTATAACTTACCATAATGGAGAAAAATATTTGGCAATAGCACCCCCTATTATTAAGGTGAGTAGCTTTTTTTTTTTTTTTTGTACCATTGTCTGGTTTTGGGGCCAATAGGAAATTTGATAAAAAGATTATGCTAAAAAGTCAATAAGGCCTGGTTCACACTAGTGCGATTTCAGATGCATCTTGAGTTGCTGAGAATTGCATGACAAAGATAATCACATTGATTTCAGTGGTGCCCAATTCATATCGATGCAACACAACTGTGATATGACTTTTGGGGAAGGGACCTGTGCTACTTTGTTATGCAGCAAGATTTTGTGCCCCAAAGTACCCCCACTCATGCTCCAAAAAAACTCAAATGTAAATAAAAACGCAGCCCAGTTTTTGACAAGTCCTTTTATTGAAAAACATTTTATAAAATGTAGATCCATTGTCAAGCACGTCCTTCAGTGATGTATGTCCACATCAATCACGAACGATGGCTACAGACGTACAGGAAAAAAAAAATCATACCAACACCTTACTGGATTTGCTGGGGTGGGGGTCAACTGTCCCCGGGTCATCCCACTCCCTTTTGACCTCATTGACCCCATCCCAGTAAATCGGGTCAGGTGTCTGCAGTTTTTTTTTTTTTCTCGTATTTGGTCAATGATATCACAGCAGGGTGAGGCCACCCAGTGACATTACCGGGGTTGTCCTCGCCCCTTGTGGTGTCATTGACCCCCCCCCCCCCCCCCACCCTTTATTTACTTGGCTGTGGGGGGCGGAGCTGTTGCCCACCATTCATTGTGGTTGACGAGGACTTGCATCTCTGCACAACATTATTAAGGATGGATCTATATCGGGGGGGGGGGGGGGGCATTTTTTTTTTTTTTATTTGAGATCTTTTTAGTGAGTAGGAGTACAATGTACCCCATACTCATTAACATGAGGTTGGTGCCGGGATCTGGGGACCCTCTTGTTAATGGGAGCTGCCAGATTCTGATAGGGCACCCCACAACCTCCGTACCAGGGTTGTGGGTAAGACGCCCTTGTCCTCCTCAACATGTGAGCAAGGTGTTTTGCGGGGAGGGTTGCCAGCTCCTGAACAACCAATGACTGTCAGAGCAGGGATGTGTTGCTGGTGGTTAGGATGCCAGCAGGTGCAGACTCCTTAACCAATGACTCATCCCTGCTGGCTGACAGCAGGGATGAATCCAAACGCAGTAGTATCAAATAACACAACCAAGCTCTACTACATAATCGCACTGAAAATCTGATCAAATCGCAGTTGCACTAGTATGAACCTAGTCTTAAATGTTTTGTTTGTTTCAGCAAAGCACAATTGTGTGCCATAATCGTGTTGATGTGAATGGATCAAGATATCTTCTTGGCGATATGGAAGGACGTCTTTTCATGTTGCTGCTCGAGAAAGAAGAGCAGATGGATGGAAGTGTCACTTTAAAGGACCTAAGAGTTGAGCTTCTTGGAGAGGTGAAATAATCCTTTTTTTCTGTATTGTAATAAGATATTTTTGTTATCCTAATTGGTTGTTTGTATGTGATTTTATATTCTACTCATCCTTTTACAGACCTCCATCGCTGAATGTCTCACTTACCTGGATAATGGAGTAGTGTTTGTGGGTTCTCGGCTTGGAGACTCACAGCTAGTTAAGGTATGTGTGTTGCATTTGTAACTTGCGCTTCATCATCATTGTTTCATTGGTGTCTGTGGGGGTGTTGTCCAAATCTGAATGGATAAACTAGTCTTCCATACTCACTATGGACCTCCATACTGTTGTTCTTTAACAGTTTGACTTCTTGTAATGATAAACCTGCAGCCTTTGTGTCTCAGGCTTGTATCTAAAAGACATATTTTTCTTTCATGCACTACACTGTCTTGCTTTTGGTCTCTGTGGGATACCATGCTCTAGTAACCTAGTAGACAGGCATTCCTTCCCTAAAACCTGTTTTCTTTACTGTTCATTGAGGAACATGGGATTCAGAGATTATTGGGCTATACTGCCCAGCACAGGAGGATTTGGACACCTGCAAGCAAGTGAGAACAGTTTAACCAGTGTGTTTGTTTTCTTCCCTTTTTTTTTTTTTTTTTAAGCTAGCAGATTTTCCCTACTGTTCAAGATTTTCTTTTTCTTTTTTCTTTCAATAAAGATTTTTCTTAAATGCTTTAAGTGGTCTCTTGGCTATCTAGCTTGCCTTATCGGCAATCATTTTGAAGGCCATACCCTGACCCCGCTGGACTAGACGATTGCAGGGCTTACTTGGAATGTGACATTTGGTCATCGTTCACTGCTTGTGGGAGTCTATGCCCGGAAGTGGGTGCAAATACCTGTCTTGGACAGGTATCTGCACCCCCCTCCCCCCTGAAAGGTGCCAAATGTGACACCGGAGGGGGGGGAGGGTTCCGATGAGTGGAAATTCCTCTTTAGGGTGGAACCCCGCTTTAAATATATAATCTACAGTACATAATATCAAAAGCTCTGTGTACAAAGGGCCAAGCCTGAAATGCAATATTTAATGCCTGTGATCCTCATGCCCTCAGATGGTACTACATTAAAATGGTTGTTAAGCCACTGAAGTAAAAAGCTCCCATCCTCTCTGTATTATAACAATAGGTTCCCCTGTGCCGTGTTATATAATAAATATGCTCATCTGTATCAATAACACATTGGCTCCCAGTGCTCAGGTGCCTCCTCTCTCCTCTGCATGGCTGACCGTTCCAGTGGGCGAGGCCAAGCACTGATGCTGACGTCAGCTGGAGAGAGAGCCGAGGAGTCACGCGATCGCAGGGAGTCGCTGTATTATTGATACAGATTATTATTATTATATAACACAGACACAGGGGAACGTATTGTTAAAATACAGAGGGGATTGGAGCATTATATATTTAATAGGAGACGGAGGGGGAGAGGACACAGGAGACAGAGAGCAGGGCTGCGGATGACAGAGGCACGTAAACTGACCATGGTGTTGGGTCTCAGCCTCCATGATATACTATGGTCAGTTTACAGGGTGGAGGGTATAGCCAGGCAAGATCAGCCAGTTTTTTTTTTAGGTGTTACAGGGGGCCAAATGACACAGCACAAGCACATTGCTGTATAACATGATTTTAAGGAAACGGGATCTGTTGTGTTTGTTAACCCAAAAGAAAAAAAAAAACGCTTTTAAAACAGGCATGATTCTGCATGGGCTCCGGAATGCTTTCAAAAATCACTGTGAACATAATTCGCCATGCCATCAAAAAATGCAAGATCCAGAAACGCTGCTGTCTTTTCTGGGCCAAAGCTGATTTAAAATGGTCTGTTGCAAAGTGGAAAACTGCTCTTTTTGGCACCGTGTCCTCCAAACTAAAAAGGAGCAGGACCTTCTGGCCTGTTATCAGCGATCCATTCAAAAGCCTGCATCTCTGGTGGTATGGGGGTGCATTAGTGCATATGGAATGGGCAGCTTGCACATCTGGAAAGGCACCATTAATGCTGAAAGATAATTTCAGATTTTAATGCAGCGTATACTCCTATCCAGACATTTTTGTCAGAGGAAGACCTTGCATATTTCAGCAGGACAATGCTAAAATGCATACTGCATCTATGACAGCAGCATGGTTTCATAGTAGAAGAGTCCAAGTGCTTAACCAGCCTTTCTGCAGTCCAGACCTTTCACAAATTGAAAATATTTATTGTATGTTGAAACAAAAAATACAACAAAACACCCAGGACTGTTGAGCAGTTACTCCTATATCTGGCAACAATGAAACAACATTCCTCTCCCAAAACTCCAGCAACTGGTCACCTGAGTTCCCTGATGTTTACAATGTTAAAAGAAGAGGGATGTTACACCGTGGTAAACCTAACCCTGTCCCAACTTTTTAGAGAGATGTTGCCATCATCAATTTCAAAATTGCCTTATTTTCTTAAATTGGTAATTTTTCTCAATTTAAACATTTGATATGTTTTCTATTGTGAATAAAATATGCATTTTGAGATTTTCAAATCATTGCATTCTGTTTCAGTATTCAGTTTTTCTGTTCAGATGTTCACTAAGCTTTTCCAGGTGGATATTTAAGCGTCGGGGTCCATCAGGTGGTTCTTTGAACTGCTAACTGTTGTTGTGGGGGCCTGTTAGTGTTTTATTAATGTTGCCCATCTTTCTTTCTTTCCTTTTTTATTTATTTATTTATTTTTATTTTTTACCATCTAAGTAACCTTCAGTGGAATTTATTGAGAGGCTCGGGTCTCGCCCCTCTGTGTTTGCCAGTGTCCAAATTCTTCTGTAGGGAGCAGTATAACCCAATAGTCTCTAAATATGTTATCCCTCAATGAGAAGAAGCTTCAGTAAGTCCAAAAATCCAGTTTTATTCGCATACTAGGACTCCTACCAGTGCAATATCCCTCTTCTTCTTTCAGTAGGTGGCTACATTGTAATATTTTATTTTGGCAGTAATAAAACCACTCTTATGACGGCATTGGGAGATTTATCATCCATGCACTGATTCACATGATGAAAACTGACCTGTTGCCTGGGAACAGAATAATTACTTTTTTATTGTGTGTTCGAGTTACTCGGGCCAAAAAGTCTCAATGTAAAATAGATATTTGTAAATAGTTTTTACCAGCAAAATACTTTTGGAATTGTTTTCAGACAATGTTTGTTTTGTTTTTTTTTCTAGCTAACTGCAGACAGTAATGAGCAGGGCTCTTACGTTGTGGCAATGGAGACTTTCACTAACCTGGGCCCAATTGTGGACATGTGTGTAGTGGATCTTGAAAGACAGGGACAAGGACAGGTGAGATTGTCTCTCCCGTAATTCTTCATGTTAATCTTTTGGTGTCTGTTCTTGAGGCTAAATCACCGTCTTTTATCTACAGCTTGTTACCTGCTCTGGAGCGTTCAAGGAAGGTTCGCTGCGAATCATCAGAAATGGCATTGGCATTCATGAGCATGCCAGCATCGACTTACCAGGGATCAAAGGTGCTGATAAACCCCATAGCGGGCAATAGAGTTTAGACTAGGGATTTTAGTACACATGAACTGGTTCTGAACATTGATTTTTATAGATTTTATTTGGCATATTTGGATTTATCTTTTCATCTATTTTACATAATGTCAGATTGTTCGTGTTAGCTGCACAATTTGTTGCCTCTACTGTTGTGTAATTTTCTGTGCTTCCTTTATCAGGCCTGTGGCCTCTCAGAGTTGCTGCCAGTCGTGAAACAGATGACACATTGGTCCTGTCTTTTGTTGGACAGACCAGGTGAGCTGTGAATTGAGAATTGTTTTCCCTAGGCCCCTAATCGCTATTGGAAGACTAAACTGTGACTTGTTTGCAGAGTTTTAACCTTGTCTGGAGAAGAGGTGGAAGAGACTGACCTTGCTGGTTTTGTTGACGATCAGCAGACCTTTTTCTGTGGCAATGTGGCACATCAGCAGCTCATTCAGGTAGGAGACCCTCTTTCTTCTTTTTTTTTTTTTTTTTTAACATTATACTTAAACTTCTTGTGGATCAGCTTGTTCTTGGTATAACATCTCTGTTTATACCTATACAGATAACCTCAGCATCAGTGCGTCTTGTGTCTCAAGACCCCCAGAGCTTGGTGAGTGAGTGGAAGGAGCCCCAGGGTCGTAAAGTTAGTGTCTGTTCCTGCAACAGCCGTCAAGTTCTACTTGCTGTGGGAAGAGTCCTTTACCATCTAGAAATCCACCCCGGAGAACTTAGACAGATGAGGTGCGTCAGTAAAATTATTTTTCCTTCTGTTACACTCTCCTCCCTTCTGCTACTCTCCTCCCTTTCTCCCTGTTTCTCTTTATTAACCTTACTATATTTTTACCTTTTTTTTTTTTTTTCTTTTTTATACTGGTGCATTTCCATAACACATTTGTTTACGGCACAGCTGTACTGAAATGGAACATGAAGTTGCCTGTTTAGATGTGACCCCGCTGAAAGGCAGTGACACCTTGTCCTCGCTTTGTGCTATTGGCCTCTGGACTGACATCTCTGCCCGAATCCTAAGTTTGCCAGATTTTCAGTTGTTGCACAAGGAGATGCTGGGGGGTGGTAAGACAAGTTTACCTTCATGTAGTTGAAATATTTGTGTTATTTTTCTTAATTTTCTATGCAATACAACATACAATATTTTCTGCTGTGATCATCATTTTAGAAAGTACCGTATATACTCGAATATAAGCCGAGATTTTCAGACCCTTTTTTAGGTCTGAAAGTCCACCCCTCGGCTTATATTCGAGTCACCGCCGTCTGCCTACATGAACAGCTTGTCATGCAGACAGACGGCGGTGTTCAAAAGCCACGCCGCCGCCTCCCGCCCGTCCGTGATAGGCGGACACTAATTTTCCCAGCAGTACAGTGTTCCGCCTATCACGGATGGCCTGTCATTCTCATCTCATGGACGAGGATGAGAGAATGTCCGTGATAGGCGGAACACTGCACACTGACTGCTGGGGAAAAAAGTGTTCCTCCTATCACGGACGAGGAGGAGGCGCGGCTTTTAAATTTGTAATGGCGCCGTACACGCTGTGGGGGGACAGAGCGGGACCTCATCAGCGGCACGGACCCCGGACACAGGACACAGGACCCGCGGATCGGCACAGGTAGGCTGCAATGGGGACACGGGGTCTGTACAGGGGACATGCAGATGGGCATTGCTGACCCTTTTTCCACTTACAGTAGCTGCTGCATTTTTGCCCCTCGACTTATACACGGGTCAATACGTTTCCCCATTTTTTTGTGGTGATTTAGGGGCCTCGGCTTATACTCGGGACGGCCTATACTCGAGTATATACGGTATATCATTTTTAATTCTTGATGCTGAAAATTAAGTTGTTGCGGAAAATAATGGTCACTATAGCTTAGTGAAATAAGGCGACATTCTTTCACTGTGTTGTGCTCTGTATTAAAGTTCTAATTTTTTCTCTTTTTCCAGAGATTATTCCAAGATCCATCCTTATGACTTCATTTGAGAACAGTCACTACTTGCTGTGTGCCTTGGGTGATGGTGCTCTGTTCTATTTCAGCCTCAACACAGAGACAGGTAAATAGAGAATTATGATGTAGCTGTAATGTTCAACAGAGAAAAAAAAAAAAAAGTGTAAGCATAAGGTAGTGCTACTTTTTATAAAACAAATTGGAACAAAAATTCTATATAATATATCTGGTCTCCCTCAGTACACAGAACATGGAAATGCAATAGTTTTAGTAAATAAAAACTGCTAAATACCTTTTTTCTTCAGCAGTATATAGCAGTCTTAGGAGTTTTCATTCTACTCTGACTGTCCTATGAGGATGTAGGGCCCATGATCCTCTGTCTGGAAAGTGCTGATTGGACCTGTGCTGATCACATGCACCCTCCCAAGGAAAAAAAAAAAAAACTAGCAATACACACACAAGCTGAGCATGTGCAGAGTGACTCCAAAGGCTCTGTCTTATCTGGAGATAGATTGGGTATAATGGAAGAAGGGGCGGATCAAAGAAGACTGGATCAAATAGCCTTTTTACACAATGTGGCAGATTAACGCCTTAGGTTCTACAGTGAGTAGAACGAGCATGCTTTTCTGCAGAAACACACGGATTTTACTGTTGTGGGTTTAGTAACACTTAAAAATAAAAAAAATATTATTTCCCTTTGGGATGACTAAAGTATTCTGAATCTGAAATTCCCAATTTGAGGTGACGCTGTGACCCCCTACAGATCGAACATAAGTATATTCTACACCTTATCCACAGTGCTAGTATTCTAAGGGGATTAAATATCTCTGCCATTTATACACTGCACAGGGTTTTAAGTCCATTTACCAATTCTGCGCTGACTTTGACCTACCACGCACCTACCTGTTTTACTACTATCAATTCCGACATGCTGTCCGTGTGCAAATTGGTTAACTGGACACTCCTATTAGAGTGCCTTCACTGAATGACATGTTAAGACATCCAGATCCTACCAAACTTATCTCCACATATTATGCTGCCCTCAACCACAGACTGTAATCCTAGATTCTGGGTTGATCAGGTGAACTGGACCTCCTTTCACGGAGGCCGACTGGTCTGAATTTAGTGACGCGTATAAGTCCTCAGTCATATCCTCTAGGGACCGCATTATACAGCTTAAGATCTTTCACTACTCCCACTTCACTCCTGCCAAGTTATATAAAATGGGGTTGTCCCTCTCCGCTGAATGTTTTAGAGGATGTCGCCAAACTGCTGATTTCCTACACTGCTTCTGGACCTGCCCCATGGTTCAGGACTTTTGGATAGATATAGGTTCCTTTATTTCCTCTGCACTAGGTCTTCCAAACATCATGAATCCCAAGAACTGCCTCCTGGACATTTTTGGTGACCCACTTATCCCCTCTCATGCTAAAAATACACTGCATCTTATATTTTTATGTGAAGAAGGACATTTTATTATCATGGAAGGGATCGCAGTCTCCAAGGAGACCCCTATGGTTGAAATTAATCATCGACCCTCTTGCCTTTGTATAAACTCACATTTGAGACTCAGAAAAGAGATAAAACATTTCATAAAATTTGGGTCAGATGGATAGCTAGCCCTTTGACTCTCACCCCATGGTCAATATGCTAGCGATATTCTTTGGTTGTGCTAACCACCCTATTCATTTCAATTACTTGACTCGAAACTCTGTTACCTGTAATAGTTTCTTGTAACTAAATCTTTAGTAACCACAAGAGATGTGTGTGATGATGATCAACTATTATCATTTATTGCTTGTTTGTAGTGGTGCACCGAAAATTATCGGCTGAAAACTGTGTGTTTGTCATTCGGCCGAATGACAAAAACAATCGATACTGAAAAGGGGGCGTGGTCCGCCCCGGGTGCCACCTATTGCGGGAGTGTCCCTCTGGCACACCCAGTCCTCCCCTCCCTCCCTCTCCTCGTTTTCCGTGTGTGTGTGTGTGAGTAGGTGGGCAATCTATTCCTCCCTGAGTCGGGCGGGAGGAGGCCGCGGTGCATTGTGGGCAGTGTAGTCCAGAGGTGAGAAATGTTTGCCTGAATCTTACACCTCAGAGGCCACGAGAAAGATGAATAACATTCTTAACCA
The DNA here is from genome assembly GCA_028564925.1 of Lithobates sylvaticus. Classification (NCBI taxonomy): domain Eukaryota; kingdom Metazoa; phylum Chordata; class Amphibia; order Anura; family Ranidae; genus Lithobates; species Lithobates sylvaticus. The sequence goes on from CM053034.1 coordinate 158,082,913, forward strand.
CAAGGTGAGGGTGGTATATAGTATGAAAAATGCAAGCTTTTGACAAGGATCTATGATATACTTACCTGTCTGCACATAGCTCTTTGGCTTACTGGATAAAGTGTAGTAATCCATAGCAAATAAGCAGAATTAAGATTTCACCGATCTGACTTCAGTAAGCTGAAATCTGATCTTGCTGTTATTGCTGCTCTTTGCGTTTTCCAGTTGTCCTTTGTGTTGTCTTACTGAAAATCTCTGCAGTCTCTGACCATCTCCTGTACCACGTCTGCAGTCTCTGACCATCTCCTGTATCATATCTGCTAGAGGTGCACCGCATGGAAATTTTGCTAATACTATTAGCAATGTGTTGTATAAAAATGTATACGTTTTTTATTTAAAATATAAAAAATACATTTTTATATAAAAATATGTTTTTAAAAACAGTCATTTTCCGTTTCGGTATCGGTTTTCGGCCTAGTGTATTTTTCATTTTCGGTATCGGTTTTCGGCCTAGTGTATTTTTCATTTTCGGTATCGGCATAAAAAAAAAACCCATTTGGTGCACCCCTACTTGTTTGAGTGCGTAGCCCTTTTCTGTGCATTGTGTTGGGCAACAAATTTACTTTTTCTTTTTTTTTTATGTATGCAAGTTTTTTTGTCTTTAAAATCCATTATACATGTCTTTAAAAAAGAAAAAGTATATTTTACACCTCGCTTGATCACGTGTGAATTTTTTTTTCCCACAATATGCGCTCTTAATAAAAGCGCTCTATGCCAATCCTATGTATGAGAGAAATGGTAATCTGGCCTGCAGGGAGTGGTGTTTTCACATAAGTCATAAAAGATGAAAGATTTTCACACACAGATGGATGTTCCTGAAGATTAATGGTGAAAATTGAGGGCATGATGAGCACATATTGTGGACATTTTTTTCACGTGTGATTACACGAGGTGTACGACATGCTTATGATGATTGTTTGATCTGTAGGGGTCACAGCACCACCTCAAATTGGAAATTTTTGTTCTAATTTGTTTTTGCATTCTTTTTTTTGTAAGGTGGCAGTGGTGTTGTGTGTGTGTGTGTGTGTGTGTGTGTGTGTGTGTGTGTGTATGTATATATATATATATATCTCTCTCTCTCTCACTCACTCACTCACTCACTCACTCTCTCTCACACACACACACACACACACACACTCTCTCTCTCTCACTCTCACTCTCACTCTCACACTCACACTCACACTCACACTCACACTCACACACACACACACGTTGCGTCTCCTGGGTGCAGAGCACATTTAGGTTTATGAAGTGTTGCTTTTATACATCAGTTTATTTCGGAATGTTGTACATTAAATACAGATTTTAAATGTTTACTCTTATCAAAAAGAGTATATTTTCAAATATATTATTTCAAATATATTTAGAATATATATTCTCAAAACATGTGGTTTGTTTAGTATTCAAGTATTAGAAGTAAAAGCAAACAGGGTCACTTATCCAGCGCTCGATAAGAAGTTAATTAAACTAAGCAGCTGCTGTAATCAAATATAACGTTAAGGAGAAAGCAAAAAAGTTCCAAAGAAATAGGTTCTTCCTAGCTTAAGCAGTGCTCGGAGCGCTGCTTAAGCTGTAAAGCACCTATTTCTTTGGAACTTTTTTGCTTTCTCCTTCGTATTCAAGTATTGTTTTCACTGTACTAGTTTAAAACTGTACCACTAAATACATGCAAATGAGAAGTGATGTTAGATTTCCACTGTCTTGTTAGAGGATCTTTGCTTAAACTATAGAAGATATTGGTATCAATATATAAATGTCTTTAGCATTCTTGTGGTCTAATTTAAAGTAATTTCTTTCTTTGTTCCAGGTCTTTTGAGTGACAGAAAAAAGGTCACATTGGGAACACAGCCCACAGTGTTGAGGACGTTCCGTTCTCTGTCCACAACAAATGTATTTGCTTGTTCTGATCGGCCGACTGTCATCTACAGCAGCAACCATAAACTTGTTTTCTCCAATGTTAACTTGAAGGAAGTCAACTATATGTGCCCATTAAACTCAGAGGGTTATCCTGATAGGTAAACCTTTTCTGTTACTATAATGGTGATAGGACATGCATTACCTACAGTCCTAATTTTACATAAACAATTTGTGACGGAAGCAACTGTGATACCTTAGTGGCCCCCCATTTAGCATTGGAATATGCTGGTTCCGATGGTTGTTAGTCTTTTTTATTGTTGAAAATATATTTATTGGTGTTTTTCAGTAAAAACATTGAAACAGTAAACAACCTGAGGAAAATACAGTCAGAAAACGGTGACAGGAATACATTTACAGGAAGTCAGCCAATGGCTATCGCCCACAGCTGACTCCTGCCAATAAACTGGGTAAAATCAGGAAGAAAACGTGTTCTCTGATTTATTGATCCTGGTCATTGAGTAGTACTCATGGTTCACTACATAAAGTAACATGTATGAGTTAAAGTAATCAAAAGTAAAAAAAATAGAATGGCAGAGGAGAGAGGGAAATACAGGGGGTCCCCGAGTTACGAACTCGTTAGGGACTGCCCGCCTGTACGAAAGTCGGAAATGTTCGTAAGTCGGCCGCGCATGCGCAGACCGTCAAATACGGACATTTCCGATGTTCTGTCTAATGCCGTTCTGCGCATGCGTGGCAAATTACGGACATTTCCGAAGTTTGGCGGCATTTTCCGAGGCTACGTATGGCCGTGCATGCGCAGAACGGCCGGAAGACGGCGAAAAATGGCGGAGGGTCCCCGCAGCACCCCGTTCGTAAGTAGGGGTTGTTCGTAGGTTGGGCGTTCGTCCCCCTGTAGAGGGAAGAGGGGAGGGAAGGATTATTCATAGGATGACAAGTGGGAGCAAGGTGAAGGGGAGCGTAGGGAAGGGTTAGAGAATGGCCCAGGGGGGGGGGGGGGGGCTCAATGTGTCCCTATGTGCATGTGATCTTATTCAGTAAAGTGTCAGAAGAGGAGAAGCGGAGCCAGATCAACCACAGCGTTGTAAATTTAGCATACGTGTCATTGTCAAGGGCCATCTCCTCCATTCTCATGGTGTCGTTCATAGTAGAGACCCACCGTGACAATGGAGGAGTAATCTTTATTTTCCAATATGCAGGTATAATGTTAGTCTTTTTTAAAGTGCATCGCTAGAGATAATTTTTTTGTAGAATGGTAAAGACTTGGGTCCTTTGTTAGGTTTTTATTACGGCCAGTGTCCCCTTTAAGGGAAGTTCACAGCTCTATTTGTACTGCTGACCATTGCCACTGAGAGTGAAAGTAGGGGAAAATACAAGATTTTAGAATTGTCCCCAGGACAAGAGGTATGGGGAAATCCTTCAAACGCGGGCACCTGAGGAATTCCTGTAATGTAGGGAGATTTTCTCTAATTCCCTCTTGTGTATGACACTAAATGAGGGAAAATTTCCCCATTGCTACATTGAGAGTAATAGCTGTTTTTTAAACTTTTTCTTAATCCAAAACAATTGTCTGTAAATACTTTAAAACTGTGTGACGACAATGGTATACATTTTTTTTAACCTATTTTGGAGGGTCATCCTTTTTGTCAAAACTCTCTACAAAATAAAGTGCTATCATGTATTCATAGAAAATAAATCAACATTAAAGCTAATTCTGTATTTTTGCTACGTTCTGTTCTTTACAGTTTGGCCCTAGCTAACAATAGCACACTAACCATTGGTACTATTGATGAAATCCAGAAACTGCACATCAGAACTGTACCACTCTATGAATCTCCTAGGTAGGTCTGTTGAAGAGATACATTAGAAATGGTTACATGTAATGGGTAAACTTGCACTAATTATGGTTTTCTCATGCTTGTAGGAAAATTTGCTATCAGGAGGTGTCGCAATGTTTTGGCGTTCTGTCTAGTAGAACAGAGGTTCAGGACGCTAGTGGCGGAAGCTCTCCTCTACGACCAAGTGCAAGCACTCAGGTGAAATTATGTTCCTGGTCATTTTTATATACTGGCCAGAATAGCCTTCGGCAAAATAAATTCATGTGGATGAGTGTGGAGCAGTTGTGCAACAAGTGTTTTTGTTCAACTTGTAAAGAAATATTGGTGCTATTATCTGATTATGCTATAAACACACCTAATACTGAGCAAAGGAAAATGTATAGCTGGTAAAAAGGTTATACGTTGCTATCAAACAGATTTCCTTTTGCATCTTTGAGTGTGTTATATACAGATGCTAGAAGGCTTTATTCAGTGGCCAGTGTGTGTAGAACATTGGTGCATGTTGCTGCAACCCAAAGAAGCCAATTTGGAAACTGCAATTAAAGGAGAAGTGCAGCCAAAGCTCGTTTTGGCTAGACTTCTCCTATGAACCACAGGAGTGCAATTCAGTGGGGGAAATTTTTTGCGATTTGGACAAGAATCACACCACGTTCCTATTCAATTTGCATGCGATTTCTTGCAGTGCGATTCATTCATTTTGTACTGACTCAAATCACACCTCAAAGGATTGGTCTTGGTATTGGGAGCATTTGGGTGTGTACCGATACTCGCTCAAGTGCCTGGTATCGACACCGATGCCAGTATCCATATTTTCAGGAGGAGGTCAGCAGTGACAGTCTACATGCTTCTTTAAATACAGGTTCTCTTAATTACACAAGTAAGGACTTATCTGCTGTTATTTCTAAACAGAATGTATAGTGGTGTTGTAAATATTTTCTGTCTTAATTTTTAATAGTTGGCGTTAAAACAAAACATTTTTTATTATGCTGTGTATTTTGTAGTCCAGCAATATTATATGACTAATATAGAGCATATTACCAGTCTGCAGGTGCCACTCTAAAGCTCATTTTATTCATACAGGCAGGCCCGAAATAGCCATAGGGCATACCGGGCATTTTCCCGGTGGGCTGCTTGTTCTAAATTCAATCCCATTCCTCCACTCCTCTCCCTTCGGTCATCTTCTTCAACTCCCTGAGTGCGAGGCAGTGCCGAGCGAGCGCCATTCAGCACCAGCCATGGTTGCTCGGTGACAGCTGCAAGGCCGCCCCCAAGGACGGACTGACCATTCAGGCTCCTGGGCTGAGTGCCGAGGGCTAGAGCCAGTAGGGGGACCTATGAGAGGCTCCTAGGTGGACGGGGCAGGATGGATTCAGTGGCTGCAGGATGGATGGTGTCAACAGGCTCCGGGTCCTGAGAGGAGAGGGAGCCGAGGGAGGAGGACTACACTTTCTGCACTGGGTAAGTGTTATTTGCTGTGACGGTGGGAGGAGGGACCGGCAAGCAGCTAATAATCGGAGTGTGACAGCATGCCTTCAACACGGACAGGGGTGAGACCACTCTGAGAGGAAACCTGTGTATGTGGGTGGAGAATGTACTGTACTTCATACAGTATAATGGTGGGACATAGCAGACAATACTGATCTCTCTCTCTCTCTCTCTCCTCTCTCTCTCTCTCTCTCTCTCTCTCTCTCTCTCTCTCTCTCTCTCTCTCTCTCTCTCTCTCTCTCTCTCTCTCTCTCTCTCTCTCTCTCTCTCTCTCTCTCTCTCTCTCTCTCTCTCTCTCTCTCTCTCTCTCAAAATTCCAGTATATATCCCATAGTTTGACACTAACTTTTACGCAAACCGATTGCCGACCAGCCGCTGCCATTATACTGCGGTCCCTATTTTGTATACATACTAGGGCTAGTTACCAGCATGTCTTTGCAATGTGGGAGGAAACCTACAGAAGCACAGGGAGAGCATGCAAACTCTATACAGGGGGTGTCTAGTGTTTCTCTTGGGATTTGAACAGACAATTTCAGTAGTGCAAGGCACTGCTAACCACCAACTTTTCTCTTTTTACAAATTTCTAAACAAAGACATGTAGCATTCGATGGTGCAAGGTGAAATTTACACCCAATTAAATGACTTATTGCCGTGTCTCATCAGTTATCAGATGGCTCCGTCCAAAGTTTCAGGGACTCGGATTCTTTCTGAAAATTATTACTGATGCCTCTTTAGACAAGTGTCCCAAAAATTGTCATTTATAAAATGTTCATTTGTTAAACCTTTTGATTGATTTAACGGATGATGGCCTTCAAAGAAAGTTGCTGGGTCTTTCAGTACAAGCAACATACACTGTACGATCGTCCAGCTAGAGGCACAATTGTGAGGTCAGGCACTGATGTACAATAAGACATGGCTCGCTATCAGTGTTCTAATTCAACTCAAAAGTATTGATATAGCTTTGTGCACAGGGGCACAGTCTCTTTGGAACAGAAAATGGCCTTCCGCAGACTTGCCACAAAGTTAGAATCACACAATTTACCGTAACTTATTGTGTATCTAAAGGCAAAACTTTTTTTTGTTTTTTTTAATTAGATTTATATTTTTTATTGCTGTCTGAGTCCCTGTTGGGGAGTTTCACTCTCTCTGTTTGTCCCTTATAAGTGAAAGTGATCGAAAATCCCAAATTTTGGGTTGTCACTAGAACAGGAATAAAAGGGAAATTTTCCTATTGTGACAGTTCTGTTTTTGTAAAAAAAAAAATATACCGCCCTGTTACTCTCCGGAATTAAAGCTGCTAGCACCAAAAGACAAATCATTCTGAAAAAATAAATTTTTTTTTTTATATATATATTAGTACATGTGCTGTGCTAGTATAAAATGATTCAATATATACACCATATGTACCACAATTTGCATATTCCAGCTACAAAACATTAATAACCTTCAGTGCATAAATGCAGAAAGTGTCACGTGCATACAAAAATGGAAATATATAAAACCGAGTTAGTCCCAATAAATGGTGAAAAAAGTCTGTTCGTTCAATCCCAGTGTTATTCCATTAGTTGTGAATAGCAACCACGAATATCCACCACCACAGGGGAAAATGCGCTTACCAGAGATCGTGGACCCAGATACCAGTGGCACTGAGTCAGACAAGCTGACATAAGCGTACAGTGGATATAAAAAGTCTACACACCCCTGTTAAAATGTCAGGTTTCTGTGATGTAAAAAATCGACAAAAATAAATGATTTCATAACTTTGTCCACCTTTTTAATGTGACCTATAAACTGTACAACTCAGTTGAACAACAAACTAAAATCTTTTTAGGTGTAGGGAAGTAAAAATAAGAAAACAATCCTAATATGGTTGCATAAGTGTGCACACCCTTAAACTAATACTTTGTTGAAGCACCTTTTGATTTTTTTTACATCACTTTTTTGGGTAGAAGTCTATCAGCATGGCACATCTTGACTTGGCAATATTTGCCCACTCTTCTTTACAAAAACACCCCAAATCTGTCAGATTGCGAGGGCATCCCCTGTGCACAGCAGTCTTCAGATCACCCCACAGATTTTCAATCTGATTCGGGTCTGGGCTCTGGCTGGGCCATTCCAAAACTTTAATCTTATTCTGATGAAGACATTCCTTTGTTGATTTGGATGTATGCTTTGGGTCATTGTCATGCTGAAAGATGAAGTTCCTCTTCATGTTAAGCTTTCTAGCAGAAGCCTGAAGGTTTTGTGCCAATGTTGACTGGTATATGGAACTGTTCATAATTCCCTCTACCTTGACTAAGGCCCCTGTTCCAGCTGAAGAAAAACTGCCCCAAAGCATGATGCTGCCACCATCATGCTTCACTGTGGGTATGGTGTTCTTTTGGTAATGTGCAGTGTTGTGTTTGCGCCAAACATATATCATTTCGGAATTATGGCCAAAAAGTTCAACCTTGGTTTCATTAGACCATAACACATTTTCCCACATGCTTTTGGGACATTTCAGATGTGTTTTTGAAAAATGTAGCCCGGCTTGGTTGTTTTTCTTAAAAGGCTTCCGTCTTGCCACTCTACCCCATTTTCCAGACATATGAAGAATACGTGAGATTGTTGTCACACGTACCACACAGCCAGTACTTGCCAGATATTCCCGCAGCTCCTTTAATGTTGCTGTAGGCCTCTTGGTAGCCTCCCTGACAAGTTTTCTTCTCATCTTTTCATCAATTTTGGAAGGAGGTCCAGTTCTTGGTAATGTCACTGTTGTGCCATATTTTCTCCACTTGATGATGACTGTCTTCACTGTGTTCCATGGTATATCTAATGCCTTGGAAATTCTTTAGTACCCTTCTCCTGACTAATGACTTTTAACAATGAGATAGTTCCCTCTGATGTTTTGGAAGCTCTCTGCAGACCATGGCTTTTGCTGTAGGATGCGACTAAGAAAATGTCAGGAAAGACCTATTAGAACAGCTGAACTTTTATTTGGGGTTTATCAGAGGCACTTTACATGATGGCAGGTGTGTACTGACTCCTATTTAACATGAGTTTGAATGTGATTGCTTAATTCTGAACACAGCTACATCCCCCGTTATAAGAGGGTGTGCACACTTGTGTAACCACATTATTTTATTTTGGATGTTGTCTTCGGATCATCATCCTGGTGTTATACGCTTATGTTGGCTTGTCTGACTCAGTATTGCTGAGATCAGATCCACACTTTCTGGTAAGAAAATTTTCACCCTGTGGTGATGGATATTTATGGTTGCTATTCACAACTATTGGAGTAACCCTGGGATTGAACTATCAGACTTTTTTCACCATTTATTTGGACTACCACTGTTTTATATATTTACATTTTTATATGCACGTGACACTTTCTGCAATTATGCCCTGCATGTTTTGTAATACTTCCAATTTTCCCAAGAGAACTATGCTAGAACAGGCTGCCATTTTTAATGAGCTGTAAGTACCCCCTATGGCATTTTTAGTTGCTGTGGTTTGAGAGCTGGGCTTTGAACATTTAAGCAGCTTTCACATGCCTGTGTCTTGAATCCCACAGGCATTGTCTTCCAGTGTGAGCAGCAGTAAGCTTTTTTCAGGAAGCACCTCTCCCCATGAAACCTCATTTGGAGAAGAAATCGAAGTTCACAATCTACTTATCATAGACCAGCACACTTTTGAAGGTAAAAAGTTAGACATTAGTTACACCTACTATACATAGAGGCATCAAGTAAACTGGAAAATCATGCTTTTTGGTTTTCTTTTCTCTTTAGTCCTGCACACTCACCAATTTCTGCAGAATGAATATACCCTCAGCTTGGTGTCCTGTAAGCTGGGGAAGGATGCAAGCACTTACTTTATAGTAGGAACAGCCATGGTATATCCGGATGAGGCAGAACCAAAGCAAGGGAGGATTGTGGTTTTCCAATACAGTGATGGTAAGCATAAAAATAGACTGGTATGTTTTACAACTGGTGTTCTAAGGATTAATATATAAATTCCAGAGGGATAGCAGTTGCCCATTTCATTCCAGGTATGATTTTCTCAATGCAGATTTGAAAATCAAGGCAAGCATTAGATGGGTTGTGAAGGGTATCGGACACTTCTGCTTCTGTGTTGTGTTAAGTTTTTGATCTCTGAACTGATCATAAAATGTGTGTTTTTTGTCCAGGGAAGCTTCAGACTGTTGCTGAGAAAGAAGTGAAAGGAGCTGTGTACTCTATGGTGGAGTTTAATGGGAAGCTGCTGGCCAGTATCAATAGCACGGTAATAATGGATAATAGGCACCTTGTGATACTATGCATTTAACATTCTGATTATGGGCTGTATGGTAACAGCATATCCGGCAGAAGTTTGTTTGGGGGGGGGGGGGTGCAAATAATGAGTATTAAATAATAAGTATTAAAAAATAATAAGTATTAAATCAGATGTGTCAGAATGGTGAAGTCATGCAAACATAATATAGGGGGGGGGGGGGAGATATAGGTGGTGCATGAGCCCTGAGAGTTTAGAGCTGCGTATGTGCTTGAACCCTCCTGAATGGAGGCAAAAGACTTCAGTGCTGCTGACAGGGAAATGCTCTTCTTTATTTTACATGATAGAACATGTTAAAAGAGGAGCTCCAGTCATTATTGTTAAGTCAGCAGCTACAAAAAATGTAGCTGTTGACTTTTAATAAACAGGCACTCCCCTGTCCCTGGATCGGGCGATGTGCTCATCGAACCCTTTACTCCACCTATTTTCAGTCCTTGGTTTGCTGCACATTGTGAATAGTCCCACAGTCTTGTGGGACCTGTGATGCGTCCCAGAAGACCTGAAGGGGGAGAAGAACTTCCGCTCTGATTGCCAGGCGATCCGAGCAAAAGTGGAAGCGGGTACCTGTCAAATCCAGTTATCCACTCCCCCCTAAAAGTGCCATTTATGAAAGAGGAGCGGGGGAGGAGGAAAGCCTTCTGAGTGCTTCAGCCCCCCTAATACTTACCTGAAGTCCCTCTAGCTCCAGCGATGTTGTAGGAATGTCTCGGCCGTCCAGGACCCCCCTCCTCATTGGCTGAGACAGCAGCACAGCGCCATTGGCTCCCGCTGCTGTCAATCAGTCAGTCAGCCAATGAGAATAGAAAGGGGTTGGGGTTGTGCCGCAGCTCTGTCTGAATGGACACAGGGAGCTGTGACTCAGCTTTTGTGCCCCCATAGCAAGCTGCTTGCTGTGGGGGCACCCAACAGGAGTGAGGGGCCAAGAGAGCTGAAGAGGGACCCGAGAAAAGGATAGGGGCCGCTCTGTGCGAAACCAATACACAGAGGAGTTAAGTATAACATGTTTAAAGCAAAATTTCCAAATTATTCTATTTAGTTAAAATCAATTTTTCTGCAAACTGGGGGCACGGGGAAACAAAGTGCTGTTCTTTATATTACTTTTATGTTTGATTACATGTTAGTATTTCTAAACTGTATTGTATTGTGTATTTTTTAGTTTAGTATTTTTTAGTTTAATACCTTTTTCTTCAAAAATTCACAGGGGACTTTTGGGGTATTGCTCATCCCCTTGTGCCCCATACACCTCTACAGAAGCAGCAAGGGCTCAGGTTTAGCTTTTAATAGGCACATTTGCACTGTTGGAAGTTAGAGGGTGGTTGAATTGTTCTGGGTAATGAATGTAATAGAACAGACTAGAATGTAACCCTGGCTATAAGGAAGGTGATTAGCGGCTTGGCGTGTACAGGTAGGTCATTAGCTGGACACAGTTGTACATTTTTGAAATGTTAAGAAGGCTTTCTATGAAAGGTGCAGAAGTTTACATTTTTCTACGCATACAGTTGGCTATAGTTGGTGTACTTTTAATGTCAACAACTGCCACCTCTACCTAGGTTCGCCTGTATGAGTGGACAGCAGAAAAAGAGCTCCGTACAGAATGTAATCACTACAACAATATCATGGCTTTGTATCTGAAAACCAAGGGCGATTTCATCCTGGTGGGAGACTTGATGCGTTCCGTGTTGTTGTTAGCTTATAAGCCGATGGAAGGAAACTTTGAAGAGGTAAGCAGCTCTGCATAACTTGGCCAAAAAAGCCTATCGAGAATTATAAATCAATGATTTCACTATTCTGTTCATGTATATCTGACTCTATATTCTGTGCTCCAACAGATTGCACGAGATTTTAATCCCAACTGGATGAGTGCAGTGGAGATTCTTGATGATGATAACTTCCTAGGAGCAGAAAATGCATTTAATTTATTTGTATGCCAGAAAGACAGGTAATGAGAAATTCTTATTCTGCTGTATTTGTAGTGGGGTTTTTATTGGATAGTACAGTAACTGTAGAGTAGTTAATAGGCAAAACTATACTAAGCATAGGCTAACCGTGCAGCAACTATGACATTTGCAGGAAGGGCTGAATAGGTCTGTTTGTAGATAATATGAATTACCGTATTTATCGGCGTATAACACGCACCTTAACTTTAAGAGGGAAGTTTCAGGGAAAAAAACTTTACACATGGACCCCTGTACAACACAAACAGCCCCCTGCACATTATAACACCCCCCCCCCCCCGCACTCCGAGCGATGGGACAGCGCTGCGGGCAAACTGTAGAGTTGAACGTCACACTGTCAGCCCCTTCTCCTGTGTCACTCTCATATCTCCATTAATGCCTCTGAGCCGCTCTCTCTCATGGACCCAGTCATGTGACTGCTCTCCTCTCCTTCATTGACGGTCACAGCCACAGCGAGCAAATTCAGGTTAGCTTGCATTGGGTTATGTTGGGGGACCGCTGTGCCATAGGGGGCTGACGCTGCAGTGGAATTTTCTGATTTTTAATGGCAGCGCTGTTCCACGGCCAGGAGAGGCGGGACGGCCGGCCTGAAACTCTCCCAATAGGGGCCACCCGGGGAGGACCACCCGATCCCCGCCCCCTGTTGTAAAAATACAGATATCGGCGTATAACACGCAGGCGCGATTTACCCTCTATTTTCAGGGTAAAAATGTGCGTGTTATATGCCGATAAATACGGTACTAATGGTGGCCATGAACGGTGTGATAAAACTAATCGATTTCTGATCGGACAGAACAATTGAATCAGACTATGATCAAACAAAACAAATCACGGACAAACAGATAGTGGTGGTTCCAGTAGACCCGAGTCAATCAGTTGTGGGAGAAAGATCGGTAATTCAGGTTCTATCAATGGCAGTTTTTGCTCCCTTTTGATACACTTGCATCATTGATCAACCCTGTACAATTGATTTCTTTCCCACCACAGCTGATCAACTTGAGTTGATTGAAACGGTTACTATGTGTTGCTCATCTTTTGGCATTTCTTTCTCTCTTAAACCCTGTCCGATGCTATCATTTTGTCAAATCAGACACCCGTGAGTTATATCGCACTGTGTTTGGCCACCATAAGGCTTTTTTTGCTTTAGCTATTTTTAGAATTGGTCTGCCTTGCCCTAGGGCTAGGCTGATTAATAATCTTCCAAGCCACACATTACAGTTATGTGTGCCATAGCTTTGGCTGATCAGCACCGCTCTGCATGTCCATGTACACCCACAGCTGCAGCTTGGCCCCACCCCCTCTCTCCTCATTGGCTCACTTCCTGTGATTGACAGCAACGGGAGCCAATGACCCCACAGAGGAAGCCGACCCCCCCCCAAAAAAAACATTGCTGCACATTTTGTTTGCCAAAGAGCTCTTGTAACTCTACTGGGAAAATGTTTTGTGGACTAATGAAACAAAAGTTACATTTTTGGGAAGAATACAGAACAATATGGAATATGTATGGCACAAAAAAGGATTTAATTATGGTGGTGGGAACATCATGATTTGGGCTTGCTTCGCTGCCTTAGGGCCTGGACTACTTGTCATCATCAAGGGGAAAATAAATTCCCAACTTTACCAAAATATCGTACAGGATAATGTCAGGGTGGCTGCCCACCAGCTGACACTTAGTAGAAGTTGGATGATGCAGCAGGACAATGCCCCTAAGTAGCGAAGTAAATCCACCACAGACTGGCTTCAGAAAAAGAAAATGTGCCTTTTTTGGAGTTGCCCAGTCAGAGCCCAGATTTCTGCTGTGGAATGACCTTGAGCGCCATTCACCAGACATCCTACAAATGTGTTTGCGATGAAGCAGTTTTTGTAAAGTAGAAAGGTCAAAATGTCTTCATGAACGTTGTGCAGGTCTGATCCAGTGCTACCAAAAAACGCCTGCTTGAAGTCATTGCTCAAGGAGGTCGACCAGCTAGTAAAGTGGTTCTAAAGCCTAAACATGTTTTACCTTAATGTAATGTACCTTATATTAAATTGGTGGTTAACCAACTGCAACCAATTTGTATTATCCTCTCTGTACCATAACAAGTGTGCCTGTGTTATGAACAAAAACCGTGAGATCTGTACCTATATGAGCTCCGCTCCCGACGCTCTGCGGATTCCTCGTCTTTCTTTACTCTCTGGCTCACAGCGCCAGTGTGCGGTGCCGAGCACTCCCGCTCTGACGTCGGGGAAGAGAGTAGAGAGCGAGCCAACAGTCAGCTGGGAGCGGAGCTTATATGGGTACAGATCAAAAGATTTTTTACATAACACAGGCACAGGGACACTTGTTATTATGGTACAAAGTGATATGACTATTTAGTTGCAGTTATGAGGGCAGCAGGAGCGGCACTTGTACTAGCTGACATGGGGGAGGAGGACAGAGGAGACACAGGAGACAGGTAGCAGAGCTGCGGAGGACAGAAACACGTAAACTGACCACGGTGTCAGGGCTCAGCAGTCATGTGCTGTATAACATGCTTTAAGGGAACAGGATCTGTTTGTTTTTTTTTGTTTTTTGGGGGGGTTAACAATTGCTTTTAAGGTAAAAAATGTTTTGGCATCGGTGATCCCACCTGACTCCCTCTTTTACTTACCTGAGCCCTCGTTCGATTCAGTGCTGTGCAAATCTGCAGATCTTCTCTCCCCTCACCTACTGGTCTCACTGGCTTTGCTGTGGCAGCGGAAGCCATTGACTCCTGCTGTCAATCAAAGCCAGTGACAAAAGGAAGCGAGGGGCAGGGCCGAGTCCCGTTGCCTGTGTTTATGGACACATACAGCGAGACTCGTGGGCGAGCCCGCGCGAGTGCCCACATACGGGTTACTATGGGGCATTGGGTGAGGGGGGGAGCCAAGTAAGTATGAATCCTTTTATTTTATTTAAGGGGTTTAAAACCCTCGTGTTTTTTCAACTTAATGCATCCTATAGGGGCGGGGCCGAGTCCGGCATTCGTGTCTGTGGACGCAAATGCTGGACTCGGGAGCACGCCCGCACGGTAACCCCCCAGAGAGCGCGGGTTATCTGATGGGAGGAGGAGCCGCGAGAGCCTCTGAGGGACTCCAGAAGAGGATGATCGGGGGTCACTCTGCAAAAGGAGCTGCACAGTGGAGGTAAGTTTGACATGTTTGTAATTTAAAAAAAAAAAACACAGGTTTACAATCATTTAAGCCTTTACAAACATTAAGGGTTTACTTTTTCCTCCAGCATTGTGAATGTTCAATAATAATGTTTTGCATGTTATCTGCCTAAGCACATTGTGTTTGTCTATTGTGAATTAGATGAGGATCACAATATAAATATATAAAAATGTATAAATATATATTTATTATATTCCAGTGGCCCTGCCCGGTTTGGCCAGAGGAACAGGAAATTATTTGATTGCTTCCACTCACTATTCTAAAATGATTAACAATTCACTTGTTTTTGGGGATTTGCGTTGGATGCAGTGATGTGCAAATAATATGTGTTAAAGGCATACTGTACATAAAGGTGTCCTGTAGTGACTCTTAGGGGTCAGCCGGAAACTTCTGCACGCATCGAGGGACGTCCTTTTAAACACACCCAGAAGTGCAGATAGCAGCAGTACCCAGATCTCTTTAAGAGAATGAACGTTTAATGTTGAACGTTTCAACCACAGGATAGGCATTTCTATTTATTTTTTTATTTTTCCCCTATCGTCTTTCAGGACAGCCACCTGAGAGACCTTGGCTCCTCCCCTCTGTAGGAAACACCTGCGCCAGCTTGCTATAAATTTCCTCCTCCCCTGCTGCTCCTCAGTTATTTGTGTTTCCTCCAGGAGGGGAGACACCTTTTTGGAACCAGCCAGAAAGAGTCAGGATTACCAGGGGGTATGGGCTCAGGCAAAAGATACATGTCCACAAACGAAGCAGCAGCGGCTCCTTCTGGACAAACAGACCAGGTAACTAACCTGGGGAGACTGCCGCCCCTGCATCCCTGAGTGCAAGCGGAGGTCAGGGGGGTTTCCTTCTCAGCTCCGAGTGCGGAGCACAGGTACAGGTCCTGCCGTTCCATACCTCCAGCGGCGTGTGGCGCTCTCAGCACGGAACACGCTGGGTATAGGAGACCGGCGTTGTCAGTGACGGGCGACGTCACATCCGACAAAAGGGGCGTGTACTTCCGGGTTCGCGGTTTCCGGTTCCGGCCGCGAATCATGAAAAGGAGGCCAGGCATGGGCTAGGAGAGGAGCTACACATGCTGTAGTGTCAGCTAAAGCTCCGGTGGTGACACAAGCATGTCGGACGCAGAAGGTAGAGACCAGACTGCTACGACAGAGACCAGCTCCAGCCATGTAAAGGTAAGGGGAACCTGGGGAGGACCTCCCCTGGCCTATATCAACCACCCATCCCCCTCCCCCTCAAGGGTTCAGCAAGGCGGGGGGGGGGGGTGGGTAGGTCCCTCCTGTGTCAGAGGGTTATTTTTCATTGGGCCCCTAGTGTGGTAAGCCCATATGAAAGACGCTGTGCACCTGCATGCTGCAGGAAGCTTATGTCAGTATTAATATGTGTGGGGTTTCTCTTTATGTCTTTTCAGAAACCTGACAAGTCCAAGCCCTCTTATAACTCAAAAAGGAGGTGCCCTTCTTGTAAAAACACACTAAAAGATTCCTGGGGGAAAGCATTATGTAAGGAATGTATTCACAAGTTGGTGCAAGAACATTCCACAGAGCAGGGCAGTGATTTAGCGGCATCTGTCAAGGAGCTATCAAGTACCTTTGTAGCTTTTAAAACCCTTTTTGAAGGGTTCCAGATCCCTCAACTGCAAACTGCCCCCCCACCAGTACTACCGGTACTAGGAAAAGCACAGGCACTACCCTCCACTAGTGCCGGTCCTTCAGTTACTCCTAGAGAGGAGGCAGAGGACGAGCCTGACAGCACAGCGTCCGGCTCCCAAGAATCTGAGGGTGAAACACTGGAAGGGGATTCCAGAAAACCCTCCAGATACAAACTCTCATTAGAAGAGGTAGACCAGCTGTTGGGAGCCATTCATACCACGCTGGGTATACAGACGGAAAAGAAACCTTTATCCCTGCATGATCAGATGTATGAGGGTTTAGGAGAACAAGAAAAGAAAAATTTTCCTGTTCATGACGTCTTAGTAGAGGCAATTAAGAAAGAATGGCAGGAACCTGAAAGGAAACCATTCTTCTCTAAAGCCTTAAAGAGACGGTTCCCATTTTCAGATGATGAGTCATCAGTATGGAACAAAATCCCAAAACTAGACGCTGCCTTCTCACAAGTCTCCAGGCACACCGATCTAGCTTTTGAGGATATGGGGGTCCTTTCTGAAGCAATGGACAAAAGAATGGATACCCTATTAAAGAGGTCATGGGACTCCACAGTGGGAAGCCTAAAGCCAGCCATGGCGGTCACGGTGGTAGCCAGAAATGTAGAGTTTTGGCTGAACCGTATACAGGCACATATTGAGGAAGGTACTGCGAAGGAGCAGATTTTGTCCTCCTTTCCCACTCTTCTCAAAGGCATTGCATACATAGCAGATGCATCAGCAGAGCTGGTACGCATGGCAGCCAGATCCTCGGCTCTAGCCAATTCTACCAGAAGGGCCCTATGGCTAAAGACTTGGCAAGGGGATGCTGCATCCAAAGCCAAGTTATGCGGGATCCCGTTTACGGGAGACCTGTTATTTGGGCCAGGCTTAGAGAAAGTGTTAGACCGTACAGCGGACAAAAAGAAGGCTTTTCCGCTGAAACGGAAAGCACCCTGGGCCCAGCCTCCACAAAATAGAAAGAGGCAAAAGAGGGACACCAAGTCCCGGTTTTCAGTACCCAAGGCAACTAATCAAAAGAAACCTTGGGGTCAGCGAGGGAATAGCAAAGGAGGAGCAATATTTCGCCCTCCTGAGCAGACCCGCAATAAGGACTGAAGTCCTCTCAGTGGGAGGAAGACTGGGGGCCTTCATCTCACAATGGGAAAAAATATCCTCCAGTCAATACATCTTAAGGACGATAAGAGACGGGTATTCCCTAGAATTCTCAAAATTCCCCCCAAGCAGACTGTACATCACCAAGCTGCCAAACAACAAGGAAAAAGCCAGAGGGTTAATGAAATCCATAGAGGACCTCAAGAAACAGGGTGTAATCATCAGGGTACCAGGGGCAGAAAGAGGTCAGGGCTTCTACTCCCATATATTTGGAGTACAGAAACCCTCAGGAAAGGTCAGGCCGATCCTCAACCTCAAACCACTAAATCTATCCATAACCTACAAAAGGTTCAGGATGGACTCCATATATTCAGTGAAGGCCCTGTTGCCTCCAAACTGTTATATGGCGTCGCTGGATTTAAAGGATGCATACCTGCACATACCCATACACCCAAATCACCAGAAGTTTCTAAGGCTAGCAATAGAAACAGGAAAAGAAACTGTACATCTTCAGTTTCAGGCTCTGCCCTTTGGCCTATCATCTTCGCCAAGAATCTTTACCAAGGTTCTGGCAGAAGCTTTGGCACCACTACGACTAAAAGGCATATCCATTATTGCCTATTTAGACGACCTTCTTCTTTTTGCAAGGACACCCGAAAGGTTGTTAGAAAACCTCGAGTACACTCGGGTATTCCTAGAGAGTCTAGGTTGGTTGGTGAATGTAGAAAAATCAAGTCTACAACCCACGCAACAGTTAAAATACCTGGGTTATGTAATAGACTCGGTTCAGCAAAGAGTTTTTCTACCCGAGGAAAAGATAACAAAGATTCAAAGAGAAATAAAGGCAATACAGACCAGTATACCCTGTTCTATAAGAAAAATAATGTCAACACTAGGGTTGCTAACATCTGCAATCCCAGCAGTTCAGTGGGCAAACCTGCATTTCCGACCACTGCAAATGTTCCTATTAAAGATATGGGATCACAGGCAGGAGTCTCTGGGTTTGCAGGTATCAATACCAGCAAAGGTAAAAAAGTCCTTATGGTGGTGGAGAAAGACAGAAAATTTAGACATAGGACGGCTATGGATCCTACCTATCTCCCGAATCCTAACCACAGACGCAAGCGGTGTAGGGTGGGGAGCACACCTGGACTCCCAGTTAGCACAAGGTGCTTGGGGGAGGGAAGAACGGACAAGATCGTCCAACTGGAAAGAACTGAAAGCGGTATGGTTCGCACTCCAGTCCTTCCAGAAGGAATTAAAAGGACATCATGTACAGATCAGATCAGACAACTCGTCAGTAATAGCTTACATAAGCAAGCAAGGGGGAACCAGAAGCGGAGTTCTGTGGGCCCTAGCAGAAGAGATCCTGAGATGGGGAGAGAAAAACATACTCTCCTTTTCAGCAGTACACCTAAAAGGAGACTTAAACAGAGTGGCAGACTTTCTCAGCAGGAAGAAAGTAAGAGAAGGAGAATGGGTGCTAAAACAAGAGGTATTCAACCAGATTACCAAAAAATGGGGAATACCTCAGGTGGACTTATTTGCTTCCAGAGAAAGCAGGAAAGTCCAAGCCTTCTTCTCCCTAAAAAGGGAGGAGGGAGCACTCGGGGTAGACGCATTGGCGCAGAAGTGGGCGTTCAGCAGATGTTATGCTTTTCCCCCACCAGTACTACTACCCGCAGTAATAAGGAAATTTCGTACAGAAGACACGTCATTAATCCTTATAGCACCTCACTGGCCCAGGAGACCGTGGTTCTCTATGCTCAAAGAACTAGCCATAGAGCCTCCTTGGTTTCTACCAATCCAAGAGGATCTGCTAGCCCAGGGCCCAGTGCACTGTCCACAGGTGGGAAAGTGGAAACTAGCCGCCTGGTATCTGAGGAGCAGCTATTAAGAGCTAAAGGGTTCTCAAACCGTCTGATAGACACACTGCTGAAAAGCAGAAAGGTTGAGACACGTAACATCTACCAGAAGGTATGGAAATGTTTTAATCGTTGGTGTACAGAGAACAACTTTAAAACACAAAGCTCAGTAGCAGTCCTAGAGTTTCTACAGGGTGGTGTAGACAAAGGACTAAGCCTCAGCACGTTAAAGAGTCAAGTGTCAGCACTGTCAGTTTACCAGGAGAGGAGTTTAGCCTCAAACCCCTGGATAATCAGACTCTTTAGATCCGTGAGCAGACAAAGGCCGCCACAAAACACAGCCTTTCCCAAGTGGGACCTGTCATTGGTGTTACAAACTCTGACAGCAGATCCCTTTGAACCATTAAAGGATTGCAGCCTGAAGATGCTGACACTTAAAGCAATCTTCTTGGTAGCAATTACTACAGCAAAAAGGGTCTGTGAGATGGAAGCCCTATCTATCAGACCCCCATTTTGCCAGATCTTTCCGGATCGTATAGTCTTCAAAATGGATCCGGGGTTTCTACCTAAAGTGGCCTCAAAATTTCACAGAGGTCAAGAAATTGTATTACCATCATTCTGTCCGAATCCTTCTCAGGAGAAGGAAGTGAAATTTTATAGTTTAGATGTCAGGAGATGCATCCTGCATTATTTAGAGGCAACAAAGTCAATCAGAAAGACGGAGTCTTTATTTATTTTATACACTGGAGCCAGGCAAGGGCACAAGGCTTCAAGAAGTACAATAGCCAGATGGTTAAGGGAAGCCATAGAGCAGGCTTACAAAATAGGGGGTATGCAGATCCCAGAAGGAATCAGGGCACACTCCACAAGGGCAATGGCAGCGTCACAGGCAGAGAGAGCTGGAGCGACGCCGGAACAGATTTGTAAAGCGGCAACATGGTCCAGCTTTGCCACTTTTGTAAGACACTATAGAGTGGACTTATGGTCAGCTAAAGATCAGACCTTTGGACGTAAGGTCTTACAAGCTGTGGTCCCGCCCTAGGGGTAAGTGCTCGGTTATCCTCTCAGGTGGCTGTCCTGAAAGACGATAGGGGAAAAACGAAGTTACTTACGGTAACGTTCTTTCCGGGAGTCTTTCAGGACAGCCGGGTACCCACCCAAATGTATATCAAGTATGAGGTTTCCTTACAGGAAATGTGATATAAATTATTATATGTGTATCATATGTTTCTTGTGTCTCCCCAGCAAACTGGAGGTGCTCTTCAAAGAACTGAGGAGCAGCAGGGGAGGAGGAAATTTATAGCAAGCTGGCGCAGGTGTTTCCTACAGAGGGGAGGAGCCAAGGTCTCTCAGGTGGCTGTCCTGAAAGACTCCCGGAAAGAACGTTACCGTAAGTAACTTCGTTTTTTTTACATGGATTTGGTAGTTTAACTTTCTTCACATGGCAAAGGGGCTGTTTTATTAGTCAAACGTCCTTGAAGATTGTAACAGGTAACCTTTGCTGCAAAATCTTGAATGCAGTACAGAATATGAGGGTGACCTATCTGGATAACATATGACCACAAATTTAACAGTTTAGAGGGAGATGTAAAGATTGTTGTTTACATTTTTAGTGCTGCCACAACAGATGAAGAGCGACAACACCTGCAGGAAGTTGGACTTTTTCATCTGGGCGAGTTTGTCAATGTCTTTTGTCATGGCTCCCTGGTGATGCAAAATCTTGGGGAGACGTCCCCACCAACACAGGGTTCTGTACTTTTTGGAACTGTTAATGGGATGATCGGTGAGTCTAACTTGCTGCTTCTGTTTTGTTTGCTTGAATGGCTTAATATGTCCATATTTAATATTTCTTTTTATCTATGTGTATCTCAGGTCTTGTGACATCGGTATCTGAAAGCTGGTACAATCTTCTGCTTGATGTTCAAAATAGGCTCAACAAAGTCATCAAGAGCGTAGGCAAAATAGAACACTCATTATATCCTTTGTAGAAAACAATCCATATTATCATGCACTTAAAAAACAAAGCCAGTTTTTTTTTTTTTTTATCTTTTTCTTTGAAGAGAATGCTGACAAGAGGTGCTATTTCTTTAAAATTGCGTATTTGTGTGTTTTTTTTTTTTTTTGTTTGTTTTGTTTTTAAGGTCGTTAATTTAGTCCTGGGCCTTTGGTAAGCTTGTGACTATTGTGTTTGGGATAGTGTTGTCAAAGCTTTGACACACTTTAAATCAAATAAAAAAAAAAAAGAGAGAGATGGTATAATGCATACTCCAGCTTTTTCTTTGGAATAGGATTGCAGATTTAATGGTTATACTGGAGTTAAATTATTACATCTTGTGCTGAGCTGTCTAAAGCAGACTTCTAAAGTGTTGTAAAGAGCTGCATAAACTGTTGGCCCTATATATATCGTGTATAATAAACCCACAATAGTATAATCAGTATATATATGCAGTAAAGCATGCTTGTTATACTCACTGTGGAACCAAAAGGGCTAATCCTCTTCATTGTGTAAAAAGGTTGTTTGATCCTGTCTGCTCTGATCCTTCCCTTCATCCACTGTTCCCAATCCATTTCCTGTATTTTTCAGCTCCTTCCATAACGCTCAAGTCACGTGACATGTAAAATTCCATTTTAGTCAGTGAAAGCTATCTTAATTGGCACTACTGAAGTCGTTACGACTTTAGAAAAGGTTTCTGTACTACAAGGCGACTTGTGCCCATAGACTTTAATGAAAGTTGCCTCCAAGTCGGATCCTCATCTTAATTGATGTGATTTGAATCCAACATTACAGGAAGATTACCCAGGCATTCCCTAATGTTGCTTCAAAGTCACTTCCAAATCACCTGGCTAAGTCGCACAGTAAGACGTGCAACTTTCAGGTCGCGGCAGTATGAACCGAGCCTTAAAGTCAGATATGGGGTAATAGAAGGCCACAATGCTTTTTGTTTGTGTGTTTTGGGTCATTATCTTGTTGAAAGACCTATGACCTACAACTGAGGAGGTCTTATATCCTTTACCATTGACATGCCGGTCTACAATTTTCTCTCTGATCTCCTCAGACAAGTCTCTCTTTTGCCTTGTCTGGTCCATGTTAAGTGTAGTGCACATAATGCCAAATCGCAGAGTTGACTACCTTTCTCCATTTAAATAGGCTGACCCAGGGCTCGACAAATCCCGGTCGCACTTGCGACTAGAATTGGGGTTCTGGGGCGACACAGCTGCAGTATCCTGTCTCCCTGTGGACCCCGACCCCCCCCGCGCCGTGCGATCGCATCGGGCCGCGCCGGCCAGTAATTTAGGCTGCGCCTTTGCAGCCTTCTGAAGTCCTTCTGTAATATGGCGCCATCTTGTGGTGGCCATTGGTATTGCAACACCTCTAACAATGCTAATGCAATGTTAACCTCTGGGCACTTAAACCCCCGTCCTAACCAGACCAATTTTCAGCTTTCGGTGCTCTCACACTTTGAATGACAATTACTCAGACATGCAACACTGTACCCAAATTAAATTTTTGTCACACAAATAGAGCTTTCTTTTGGTGGTATTTAATCACCGCTGGGTTTTTTATTTTTTGCGCTATAAATCAAAAAATACAGAAAATTCGGTAAAAAAAAAAAATTCTTTGTTTCTATTAAAATGTATGGAGTATTGGCAGAGTATTTTTTTTTTTTTTATAATGGCTTTGATTTTTATTTCTTTTTTAAAAGTAAACTGTTAATTTTATTTTATTTTTTTAATTACAATTATTTGTAATCTCCCTGCTTGGTCCCTTTCACACGGGCTGTCGGATCAGGTTCGCCTGTCAGTTTTTCAGGTGGAACCTGATCGGACCCTTAGCAGGGATATGACGGTAAATAAGCAGGGATATGGCGGAAATAAAAGCAGTCACTTTAGTTAACCACTTTTCGACCGTGCTATAGATGAGACGTCTACAGCGTGGACGCCAGTTGCCGGGAGGGCGTCCCTGGACGTCCTGAAAAGCTGTGCCGTGGATGTAAAAGTGTTCCTGGGCAAAAGAGAAACTGTTATATAATGTTTACAACTCATTTTTGTCTCACTGTGTGAAGAATAAGGTTGCCTGAGTTGAGGTGCACTTTAATTCCTTTGGGTTTATTTAGTAAAGACAAAATTTAGTAACCTATAGCAAACAATCCCAGATCCTTCATAGTGGATTGTCCCTCGGAATGCATGCAAAATTAATTTGCACTGATGATAGTATTGGGTCATCTGAAAAAGTTTGTGGGGTGATTTAATAGTTCAAATTCTGGGAACCTCACCCTATTCTGAGAAATTCATGTGTTCTCCACTATTGCAATATAAAGAACAGGCTGTGTGACTACTTATTGAATGTCTCTTGTAATGGGTCATATATTCTCATCTAGTCTAAATTGGAGGTTCCTCGTAATGCAACAAAGCTCATTCACTTTTTTTCTTTTGTTTGTGAGACATTATCCTTAACTATTTATCACTTGGAGATCATTCCACACAGAAAGGAAAACTGAAGCTGCAACAGGATTTATAGATGGAGATCTGATTGAGAGCTTCCTGGATATCAGTAGGTCAAAGATGCAGGAAGTAGTAGCAAATTTACAGGTATGGTTCGTTGTTTTTCTAGTGCTGCATGTTATCTATAAATATGTTTCTTTACATCATGGGACACATTATCTTCCTATACATGATGATGGTGTTATGCTGCTACCGTCAGGCGATTGGACAGGCATAACACATCCCAACTAGGCAAGGCTTCAGGTTTTTATGTTAGTGTCTTAGGTGATGGTCATGTTGGTGCAATGTCGGCATGAAAAGGTAGCTAGCTTCTCAACGGTTCCATCTCGGATTAGGAAACATGCTTTTTCCAGATCCATTTTCCTTCGGCTTTTCTACACTCAGCGGAATGACACCTGGACCCCGCTCTAGACAAGTGGGGAGGGTCTGTAACATGAGATAAAGTAAAGATTGGGTGCTACAACCCAGCAGAATAAGGAGATCTTCCAGAGCTACCAGGTGCAGAAATGCAGTCGCACAGTTGCAATAACAATCATGAAAAGAGATAATCCGCATCTCATTGCTTGCCTTTTAAAGTCTACAAATTGTATTAGTTCTCCATAAAAGACAGTGTCCATACAGCAGATGTTAACGTGTTTCAGCCTTGTGGGCCTTGTTTACAACCTGAACAAGGCCTACAATGCTCAAAAGCGTTAACATCTGCTGTCGGGACACTGTCTTTTATGACTAATAAATTTTAAAGAGCAATCAAGGAGTTGCGGATCATCTCTTTTCATGACTGTAACATGAGACCCTGTGCGGTAATATATTGTGTTACTGACCAGTAGGGTGCTATACAGGGTCCAGGGCAGTGATCCTCAGCCAAAGAGTCGAGCCCCTGAAGGCCCTTGTGTAAGAGCCTGCCGCAGTGGGTTAAAATTAGTCACCTGTATTGCAACACCTCTAACAATGCTAATGCAATGTTAACCACTGGGCACTTAAACCCCCTTCCTGACCAAGCCATTTTTCAGCTTTCATCGCTGTTGCATTTTGAATGACAATTGCGCGGTCATGCAACAATGCACCCAAATAAAATTTTCCTCACAGATAGAGCTTTATTTTGGTGGTATTTGATCACCTCTGCGGTTTTTATTTCTTGCGCCATAAAAAAAAGAAGGGGGGCAAATTTGAAAAAACGCAATATTTTTTACTTTTTATTATAATAAATATCTAATTTTTATTTTTATTTTTTTTTAAACAAATTTTTTCCTCAGTTTAGGCCGATACGTATTCTTCATATTTTTGGTAAAAAAAAATCACAATAAGCGTATATTGATTGGTTTGCGCAAAAGTTATAGCGTCTACAAAATAGGGGATAGATTTATAGCATTTTTTTTTTTTTTTATTTTTTTACTAGTAATGGCGGCGATCTGCAATTTTTATCGTGACTGCAATATTGCGGCGGACATATCGGACACTTTTGACACATTTTTGGGACCATTCACATTTATACAGCGATCCGTGCGATAAAAATGCATTGATTACTGTATAAATGTGACTGGCAGGGATTAACACTAGGGGGTGCTGCAGGGTTTTATATGTTCCCTATGTGAGTGATTCTAACTGTGGGGGGAGGGGACCGATCGGTGTCCCTATGTACAAGGGACACACCATCGGTCTCCTCTCCTCTGACAGGACGTGGATCTGTGTGTTTACACACACAGATCCAGGTCTTGCTCAGTTACTGGGCAATCGCGGACATCGCGGCCGCCGGGCACGCGCATTGGGTCCCCCCAAAAGCATTCCTTTCACCAATTTTGGACCTCGGGCTCCAAGTCCAAACCCCAGTCCCAGTTTCATAACAAATCATGGACTCCAAAAGCTGCTAAGCTGGAGAACATGTTCTCTTGAAGAGACGCCCCACTTGTTTGGGTGGGGGGAACATTTGCAGTCCTTTACAGACTGCAAATATTGGCAGGTAGATTTCCACAGCTGTCTCCAGGAGAGTAGGCTCTTCATCCTTTTTCAGAGCCCAATTGTTTCACATTCCTTGATGTGTGTCTTTGGGCAATGTGTATTGTTCCACCGGTAAGGACTCTGATTCAGTGGGACCTCAACTTGGTACTTTCTGCATTGCAGAAATCTCTATTTGATCCCATCTGGGATATTCCTTTCGCCCTCCTGGCACACTTGACTCGCAGCGTTTCAGAATTGGCTTCTCTTTAATGTAAGGAACCATTCCTGGTGTTCCACCGTGACAAGGTGGTTCTGCAGCCTCAGCTGTCTTTCTATCTATGTTGGTTCCTTCGTTACACCTCAATCAGGGCATTGTGTTGCTGACTTTGACGCAAACCTCAGATGTTAGGGGGCAAGGCTCTTCACATTTTCGATATGGTTTGTGCCATCATGTGTTACCTGAAGTTAACTGCTGCAATTTGTCAGATGCTTCCCAAAGGCCCAAGGGGAGGGGTCACACAGCTTCCATATCTTCTATTTATCTATCTTCTATTTATTTCTCAATGGGTCCGTCAACCTATTTCTCAAGGTTATTGTCTAAAGGGCAGAGTTACACCATTTTTAGTGGCAGCTTATTCTTCCATGAGTGCTGGTGCTTCTTGGGCTATTCAACATCAGCCTCAAGTTTGTAAATGTATGAACTGAAGATCATGTAGCGGCTTTAGAGTTTTGCCAAGTAAATGATAAGCTGCTGAGGACCCCTGCCTTTGTTTGCCATGTTTTGCAGACTGCTGCATTAGGTTCAAACTTGTTTTTTGTTTAGTAGTTGTGGGCCATTTTGCCCTCTCATATTCAGTGCTTTTGGGACATCTATATTTCATGGATATGAAGATGCTCTGTGTCATGTGATTTATGATAAAGAAAATTTAATTTTTATATGAAATCCTTTTCTTGAAGTACATAGGGGGACACTGAGAAAATACTTCCTTTTCATGGCTTGCTACAAAAACTGATGCCTCGCCTAGCTGGGTGCGGTTATGCTTAGAGTATTTCCTGTCTTTTTGCCAGTGTCAAATTACCTGAAGGTGGCAGCATAACCCTATTGTCCTATATATGACTATCCTCTGTGTCCTACCTAGGATGTACTCCAAGAAAATGTTTTTTTACAGGCAACCCAAAATTCAATTTTTATATCCATTAACTGAACAATGTTTTACTTATCTTGCAGATTGATGATGGTAGCGGTATGAAGAGAGAGACAACTGTTGACGATTTGATCAAAATAGTGGAAGAGCTAACCAGGATTCACTGATTCTGACCCTCTCCTTCATGTTTACCCCTTAGGCTTCTCCAATATCCTTTGTGGGAGTAGCCTTTGTTGGCCTGATGGACAGTGAGATCAGCTTGCATTAATCCTGTCAGTGCCTATAGAGGGAATACCTTGTTATGCAGCTCATCTGGCAGTTATATATTTTGCGTCTAGAATTGGCCAGTGAGGGGCTTATACCATCAAATGGAAATGTGTGTATTTGTACAGGTTATTAAACCCAACCCTCCCCCCCCCCCCCCCCCCCACTACCCCCAACATCCTCTTTCTGTGCTGAAAGCTGTCCCTTATGTTTTTTTTATTAATTGCATTGTGAAGAGGGGTTTCTTTCCCCAAGAACTTTCTGCATAGCTGGCGTGAACTGTGGCATCAGAGCCTGTGCAGAAACCAGGCATGTGACGTCATCTGCAGCAACTGTGGGGGTTTTTCACATGCAAGTTGGTGTTCTAAAGCAGTGTCCCTCCCTCCAGTTCCTGTGGGCAAACAGTAAAAAGGAGAAGGTTATTTTTTGACATTTTAGGAAATAAATTAGACTGGAAATACAATTTCTTTAAAGCTTTTTATTGTAAGCACTTGGGCATGATGATATTCTCAAAGTGTTTGCTTGGGATGTTTGTGGAATGGCTTGTACTCTAGTTGGTTTATGTTGTATGCAGTGAAATATGTGCTTACTTAGTAAGGTAGTGATGACAAGCAAAATACAGTAACAATCAGAAAAAATTAGAATAGGGTGAAATCTCATGCTATCTTTGCTTTTTGCACCATCTTACTAAATAAACCAACTTAAACCTTCTTTATTAAATTGAGTACAAAGGGTGGAGGAAGTTCCAATAGCAGCCAATCCTTCCAGCTGTAATTTCTCTATCTTAAATGATTTGGCACTAAATTAAAGTCTGATTAATCCCCATGGGGAAAACACTAGTGGGTGCACGGACACTGAAAAGGCTATTGACAAAAATCAATAGTATTTGACCTAGAGTATGTACATTTTACTACAGCCCTTGTGGTCGCAATAGGGCTTGTTTACTCTGTCGGATAATCCAAACCATGTTCTGTTATTTTGATTATGGGTTGTATAAATGTGTATTCATTCCTGAAATCTTAAAATCAGATAAAACTAAGCCAAGCCCAGATAAGTACGCAGCGCTTTAAGTGTTCAGGACTGCATCAATGTTATGCAGTTGACAAAAATAAATAAAAAACAGAATGACGTTGAGACTTTATGCTTGTGGTATATTTAAGGCTTTGCCACCCCATGATAGCACTGAAAAAAGCTATTACCTTTTAAAAGATATATACAATCTATGTTGAATTCAAGTTAAATGGAATGGAAGGCAAGACCGCCTAAGCACAGATAATGACTTGAACCTGTACTCGATTGTTAACAAAATGCTATATAGTTTTGCTCGGTTAGGTTAAAAGATGGTAATAGAGGGACTGAAACCCTTTTTAAGAGAAAATGCTGATTCAGACTCCCTTCAGTGATGACACGTCTTAAAGGAAAACTGTACTTGGGAACATGTAGCCAGTTATTGCTAACCATCCCTTCCCAAAAGGATTTTCCTGATTTCATGATGGTCAAGTAGGTAGCCTCAGTACTTTTTAGCCTTGCTTACCCTGGGCACACATTCAAATTAGGAGTTTGATGTTTGATTCAATGAACCAAAACGACAGCCTGCAGGTACCTAACATTGTCAAGAAGTTAGCAGTGGGAGGCCATATTTCTTTCTCAGTAAGGGTATACTTGAAGTCCATCGACTTAGTTGAATGTACTCTGCTGAAGTTTAGGATCAGAGTTTGGACTGGCTGATCATTTCCTTTGGTGGAGATGTGACTAAGCCTAGGCCAGGGGTGCTCAACATTTTGAAGCTCAATGCGGTTGTATACCCCGCTTGGTGATTTTTACCTACAGGTAAGCCTATGATGCTTAGCATATTGAAGATTGTAAACAGTCAGGATCATCATTTTCGATGGGACCAATCCCCACTGAATGTTTAATCACAAAAAGAGTGGATGACACCTAGTTTGAACACTAGCTTTTTTTAACTTTTTACAAGGACTCTGTCCGCCTGCCACTGCTGAAAAAGACAATGGAGAGGATCGGTTACTGTATGGCACCCCTCCTGTCCAAATGTAAAACTGAATGTGACAGGGTGAACCACACGGTCCCCTGGGAGCATTGGGCGAGGTTGCTGTTGCGACCCCTGATACTACACCAGTGGGTGGGGGGTGTGGTAAAACCTGTCTCAACTATGGGGTTTTAACCACCAACCCCCCCAACCGCAAATGTAAATGTGCTCTTCCTGTCCTGAACCACCTATAAGGCTGCTTTTACACTGATGTGCATAGCGTGTGCAGCACAGAGCTCCTGCGGGTTAGCTGCGCTTTGGCATAGACTTCTTCTATTATATCTTGCCTAGACCTTCACAAAATTGTAGCACTGAAAGGACCCTGTAGCAGCATTTTGTCAGCCATTTTGTTATGTTGCTTTTTGCTAGCATTCCATTACACATTTGAATAAAGATCCATATGAAAAGAAGAATTGCTAATCAGGTCAAAAGGTGTTGCATTTGTTTTCATTTTCTAATTTGCACTAGAAGAAATAAAGATAGTCCTTGCTTATTGTAACACTTGAGTTATGTATTCTCAGTGTCAGAATTCACAAGACAGCCCAGCCGCTGCTTTCTATGGGGGCTACAGAAAGGAATTTTTATTTGTGGAATGAATCAATTGGGGGGAGGGGGGGGGAGACTTTGCTGTCATTGTACTCCAGTTTTTTTTTTTGTTTGTTTAACTGCTTCAATCAAAATTTAAAGAAGGTCACCTTTTGTAACAAGTTAGATGCATCGGCCCATGCTCATAGCTAGCTGGGGATCTTCGGCGCCCCCCTCCAGCTGTCATAATCTGCAAAAAATGCGGGAGGAGTGGATTGGCGAATCCTTTTTTTATTGGGACAACTTGTGTTTTGCTTAGTGTAGTGCTAAAAGGACATCTTGAGTTTCTGATGTTTTGGTTTTTATAGAAAGGCAAATCCATTTTGCACTACAAGTGCAAAGTGCACTTGGAAGTGCAGTCGCTGTAGATCCGAGGGGGAAATGCAAGGAAAATAAAAACAGCATTTTAGCTTGCACATGTTTGGATGATAAAATCATCAAAGCTTCCCCTCGTTTCATATCTACTACTCAGATTTACAGCGACTGCACTTTCGTTGCACTTTGCAAGTGTAGTTTGCACTTGTAGTGCAAAGTGGATTTGCCTTTCGTAAATAATCCCCTAGATCTACTGATTACCAACAATACAGACCTGATCACTGATGTGGAAATAAGGGGCAATTTAGGAAACTGCAATCACAGGTCAATTGGCTTCAGTATAAATCACACAAATTGGAAACATAAGGGGAATACAAAGACACTGAATTTCAAAAGAGCTAACTTCCCTAAACTATGAACCATGCTAGAAGGCATAAATTGGGATAAAATCATAGGAGCAAAGAACAGGGAGGACAGATGGGTTCGCTTTAAGAGCATATTAAATAAGGGCATTAGGCAGTGCATCCCATTGGGTAATAATTTTAAAAGCGCGAACAAAAGTCCTGGATGGCTTAACTCCAATGTAAAAATGCATATAAAAGCAAAGAAGGCCTTCATAAAATATAAGGTTGAGGGATCATCATCAGCATTCAGACTTTATAAAGAATGCAACAAGAAATGTAAGGGGGCAATTGGGGCGGCTAAGATGGAACACAAAAGACACATGGGGGAGAGCAAAAAAATCCCTAGAAATTCTTTAAGTATGTAAACAGTAAAAAAGGAGGACAGACCATCTTGGCCCCATAAAGAATGAGGCAAGACATCTGGTTACAAAGAATGGGGAGGTGGCGAAGGTATTGAATTTATTCTCCTCAGTCTTCACGAGGGAATCGGGGGAGCTTTAGTAACCAAAACTGCAGTGTTTTATCCTCATGACACATCACAGGAAGTACCCTCATGGCTAACAGAATTAGAATTGAACTTGGGGAAACTTAACACTAATAACTCACTGGAACGGATGGCTTGTAGCCAAGGGTACTTGGGGAACTCAGTCAAGTAATTGCCAGACCATTGTTCCTAATTTTTACTGACTGGAATGATACCAGCGGATTGGAGAAAAGCCAATGTAGCACCAATATTTAAAAATGGCCCAAAATACATCCCTGGGAATTACAGATCAGTTGGCCTAAAATCAATAGTATGCAAGCTCTTGGAGGGGATGATAAGGGACTCTATACAAGATTTTAGTGATGAAACCGGTATCATTAGCAGTAATCAGCATGGATTCATGAAAAATTGTTCTTGCCAAACCAATCTAGTAACCTTCTATGAGGAGGTGAGTTGCCATCTAGTTAAAGGAAGGCCTGTAGACGTGGTGTATCTGGATTTTGCAAAAGCATTTGACACAGTTCCCCATAAACGTTTACTGTACCAAATAAGTGCCATTGGCATTGATCCATAGGGTGAGTACATGGATTGAAACCTGGCTACAAGGGTGAGTTCAGAGGGTGGTGATAAATGGGGAATACTCAGAATGGTCAGGGGTCCCACAGGGTTCTGTGCTGGAAGCAATACTATTTAATTTGTTCGTAAACAACCTGGAGGGTGGGGTAAACGGCTCAATCTCTGTATTTGCGGACAATACTAAGCAGGGCAATAACTTCTCAGCAGGATGTGGAAACCTTGCAAGAAGATCTGAACAAATTAATGGGGTGGGCAACTACATGGCAAATGAGGTTTAATGTAAAATAATGCAACTGGGTGGCAAAAATATGAATGCAATCTATACACTGGGGGAATTTAGGATGGAAAAGGACCTGGGGGTCCTAGTAGATGATAGCAGCAGCTTGGCATTGCATGCCAGTGCTGAGCCTAACAAAGCAAACAGAAAATTGGCATGCATTAAAAAAGGATCAACTCCAGGGATAAAGCGATAATTCTTCCGCTCGACAAGACTCTGGTCCGGCTGCACCTAGAGTATGCTGTCCAGTTCTGGGCACCAGTCCTCAGGAAGGATGTACTGGAAATGGAGCGAGTACAAAGTAGGGCAACAAAGCTAATAAAGGGTCTGGAGTATATTGGTTATGAAGAAATGTTGCGAGCACTGAACTTATTCTCTCTGGAGAAGAGACGCCTGAGAAGGGGATATGATTTAAGTTTACAAATACTGTACTGGTGACCCCACAATAGGCATAAAACTTTTTCGCAAAAGGGCGTTTAACAAGACGCGTGGCCACTCATTAAAATTAGAAGAAAGGAGTTTTAACCTTAAACTACATAGAAGGTTCTTTACTGTAAGAGCGGCAAGGATGTGGAATTCCCTTCCACAGGTGGTCTTGGCGGGGGGCATCGATTTGTTTTTCGAAACTATTAGATAAGCACCTGAACGACCACAACATACAGGGATATACAAGGTTACACTGACATATAATCACACACATAGGTTGGGCTTGTGTCTTTTTTTCAACCTCACCTACTATGTAACTATGTAAAAAGGAAAAAAAAGTGCATCTGGAACTCATCAAAAACACGCATGTAGAAACACTTCCGGAACAAATCTGGAGGACTTTTTTGCGGTGTGAACTAGCTCTAAGGACCCATTCACACTACATGCAGTGCACTGTTAAAGTAGGTCATATGGGTTCCAGTGTCATAGATCACACTAGTGCAGTGCTTTCCAGGGGAAAAATAGTGCAACATGCTGCTTTTTTCCTGCTCAGAACTTTACTGGAACGTAGTAAAAAGCATAAAAAAATCTAAAATGTACTGGACCCCAGTACAGTGGGAGAAAAAAAGCATCTTGAATGCATCCGGAAACACACTGGGACGCATTGAAAACGTGCATGCAGAAACTGATCTGGAGGATCTGTCCGGAACAGCCACTCAAATAGAAAAAAAAAAAGTACTTTAAAGCGAACATAAGCAGAAAAGTGCCTGCAGTCACCTTGAGACATATACAAGCATTCTCTGATACACTCAAATTCTCAGGACACTCTAATCTGAACTTTCTAAATTTCTTGTTTGCTGAAGGCTAGCTCACCCCACATGCACCTTCTGAGGTGGCTCATAATATTGGCGGTCCTACAGGGGTGTGGACAGCAGGGATGAGAACTGGACTTTGACACACTGACTCCCCTATATTCCCAATGAGAAAACATCTTCCCAATGGAAAAGCTTCAATAAAAACCCGTCATTCCAGTCAACATCTTAAAAGTTTTTTGTCTGGAATTCCTTTTTTAAATTTGAAAGTGCTGCTGATATGGCTTGACAGCCGAGACCTAATGGCTTATTTAGCAACCAATTTTGTCCCAAGGGTTGTTCAATGATTACTTAGTCTTTTTTACAAGCACTCAAGGGCACATTTTGCCTTAAAAACCGTGACCCAACAAGCATGTAAGAACGTCATTCCCCAAAAAAATAGGATTTTTGTGTTTTATGCAAAATGCTTTTCAAGTCCATTGAGGAACAGAGGTGTCAGGGCTGGGCTCAGCCCTTCCTTCTCAAACCTTGCCACTCAGCTGTTGGCTAATTTCCAGCTTCTTTCTCTCCTCATTGACTCACCTGTTGATGATACCCTGCTCGTCAGTCCTGCCTACTTAAGCCATCCCGCCCAGATGATCTTTGCCTTGGTCACATCTCTAGAGACTCTCCTGCGTTCTTGTTAAAGACTTGCTTGGCTGACATTCCTTCTTTCTACAGTTCCTGCTTGCTGTTCTACTACGCTCATCTCTGGCTCGTTTTGACTACGTTTACTTGGTTTACCTTTTTATTATTATTAAACAAGTGTGATTTAACTGTACTTCTGTCTCTCATGGTTTCTGACAAGAGGAATATTTTAACCTTCAGGTTTTACTGCTGGACTGGACAACTAAGAAAAAAATCTGCAGGCGAGACCGGGATAACCATTTCCTATATACCAGCATGCCTCAGTTTTGTAGGAAAGCAATACCAAGAATAATATTCTAAAGAGGATTGGGACTCCAAGAAAACTATTTTAGGGTAAAGACAAAAATATTACTTGCTTTCTTGTCCATTAAAGGATACAGGAAGACTTTCAGTATGTCCAGACCCCATTCCCTTCTTCTAGGTCAGCCAAAGCTGACCATCGAATACCTGGCCAAGGGGCTCTCCTAAAGAAAGACACCCCTCCTCCCCAGGGGCAGGAAGGAACCTAAGGGCCACACATCCTCCCTCTAGACGTCAGGGCAATCTCAAACTCATACCCTTCATCTTAGTGAGAAAAAAAACACACACAAGGTAAAGTGGAGGAAAATAAATAAATAGCTGTGCACTGGCAGGGCCCTGAGGCCTGGAAGACAAAAATTGCCCTGGACTTGGCCAAAAGGTGCAGAAAGTGTGTGGAGCTGTGACCATGTGACGTTTCAAATGGGGTCCCACACCCAAGTGTTACTAAGAGCCACCCCTAGGATGACCACTCCCATGGGGCACAGAAACCACAGACTCGCTCTGCCTTCCCAGCCCATGGCCAGATAAGGTAAATCCACTAAAAAAATCAGGAGGAACTGGGCTCTTCCAGTTTTACCGTTACTCACTCTCAGGCCCCCACAGCCTGCGGGCACCTCAATTTCTTTTCCAGCCAGGACTAACCTTCCAAGCCCCTATCACTCCAGCAGAGGTACATAGCCAGCCACTCCAGCTCAGGTCAAGCCAGAATGACAGCACAGCACGCCTACTGGACACTGATCAGAACAGATACTATACTTGATCTTAGCCAAAAGACAGAGATGTTTGTATAACCCAAACCACATCCAAACAATGGAGAGAAATTTTCTTTTGGTAAACTGGAGTTGGGCAGAGGGACAAAAGAAAAATGTCCTGATTGAGTTGAAAGGCAGAGAAAGTACCTTTCTTTATTGTACATCATTGGACACAGAGCCTTAAGTAATTACTTAATGGGTTATAGGCCACCTTCAGGTGTTGACACTGGTTATACCCAATCATGGAAGTTCACTCCCTATATAACCCCTCCTGCCAGAAATTATAAAGATGGCAGTGGAGTGCCATGGTTCCTCCCACTACGGCCAGATCTGCTCTCAGTGACCGAAATTCCATCCTACCTTACGGTCTCTAAATGTAATGGCTTGGCTATTGAAACCCACATTCTGAAGAAACGTGGGCTTTCCGGGTCAGTTATCTCTACCCTGATTAATGCAAGGAAGCCAGTTTCCAGAACTATATATCATAGAGTCTGGAGGGCATATGTTTCCTGGTGTGAATCCAAGGGTTGGCACCCTCGGAGTTATATCATAGGCAGAATTCTTGCCTTTCTATTATTAGGGGTAGAAATGAAATTGGCCTTGAGTACTATTAAAGGCCAAGTCTCAGCTTTATCGGTCTTATTTCAAAAGACCACTTGCTGCTCATTCTTTAGTCTGGGCTTATTCCGCCCGTCAAACCTCCCTTGAACCCTTGGGACTTGAACTTAGTTTTGTCTTTGTTACAAAAAACAGCCATTTGAACCAATACAACATATTCCCCTAGTCCTTCTGACAAGGAAGTTGGTATTTTTGGTTGCTATATCCTCAGCAAGGAGGGTTTCAGAATTGGCTGCTCTTGTAAAGAGTCATATTTGATTTGTCATGGGGACAGAGTGGTATTATGCCCTCGTCCAGACTTTTTTTTTTTTTTTTTTTTATCAAAAGTGGTTTCAGATTTCACCTGAACCAAGATGATTTTCCAAAACTATGTTCCAGGAAAGAAGAGTCACTACATTGTCTTAATGTGGTGAGAGCAGTGAAAATCCTATTTTAAGGCAACTGCTTAGTTTCGTAAGACTGATGTCTTATTTATTCTGGCAGAGGGTCCTAAGAAAGGACAGGCACCCTTCGAAAAATCCACTGTTGCTAAATGGATTCGGCAAGTGATAATTCAAACTTATGATTTAAGAGGTAAAATTCCCCCGTTTTAAGTTAAGGCGCTAGCGGTTAGTGCTTCTTGGACAGTGTGTCACCAGGCCTCCATTGCTCAGATCTGTAAGGCCGCAACTTGGTCTTCAGTGCATACATTCACACAATTTTATCAGGTGGAGGTATGAGGATATTGCCTTCGGGCGCAGTCTGCTGCAGGCAGCAGTATAAATCCTCAAGTCTGTAGGTACCCTGCGGGTTGTCTCTCCCTCCCCTCAAGTAGCATTGCTATGGGATGTCCCATTAAGTAATTACTTAAGGCTATGTGTCCCATGATGTACGATAAAGAAAATTGGATTTTTATTACAGCTTACCTGTAAAATCCTTTTCTTGGAGTATATCATGGGACACAGAGTTCCCGCCCCTCTTTTGGTATGGGGTATATTGCTTTGCCATAAAAACTAATGTTCTCCTGGAAGACGGATCGGCTATATAGGGAGTGAACTTCCTTGATTGGGTATAACCAGTGTCAACACCTGAAGGTGGACTATAACCTATTAAGTTATTAATTAAGGACCTGTGTCCCATGATGTACTCCAAGAAAATGATTTTATAGGTAATTTGTTTAAAAAATTTCTTTTTAGGCAGGAAGTCACTGGGCCTCAACCCCGGACCTTATCCAAAGCCAAAAAGGGAACTTTGTTAGATAAGGTCACCAGCTCAAACCTTCACCTCGCACAGGTGATGGCTACAAGAAAAAAATACTGTGAGTGGGAGCAGAAAAAGAAACATGTCTGATTTTAGTGACATTCTGTAAAACAGGATAGAATGGGCAGAAACCTGACCCCTAATAGTGCTGAGACCCAAACACTTGTCAGCACATGGCTAAGCCCACCTGGCTTACTCATTAAGTGAGTCTTCAGAGATGAGGCAAGGGAGTGGATACCTGGCCTGGGAGGACCAAGGCTATGCTATTCTTTTGTAGGTGAGAAAGTACACGCTGAGAACTCAGAAAATTTGCTACCGAAAAAACAACTTTCTTATGCTGCATTTCCAATTAAATTTAAAAGAAAATGATTTTGATCACCATAATTACACACTAAAACAGCAGGTTTGTGTGGCTAGTCAAATTCATCACAGATACAAATGAAAATCATGACTGCATAAAAATAAACCAAAACTCAGCCTATCTATCCGTGTTTCTCAGCCTTTTTACCTTTTGAGGAACCCTTGGCAAAAAGTTTGAGATCGCGTGGAACACCTAAAGTAATGTTCAGATCTACAGCTCACGGGTGTGATCAGCAAGCTGTTGATATAGCAATTATTTTTTGAAATGGCATTAAAAATATTTTATCAATATTAAAACCTACCTGTTTATTGTAAAACTTGTGCAGGATTTTTTTCTTCACAGATGATGCATTTTGGGTCAAACTTGACATAAGCAGTGTACAGGGGGGCAGCAGGGCAAAGTATAGGGGGGTTAGGAGGGCATACTACATAGGATCAGAGCACCTTACATGAGTTCAGGGTGGCAGATGGCAGGGAGATGTTTGTCATTTTCAGAGCTAAGCAGTAAAGTGGCTGTGATAAGATGAGTCCTCTTCTGCCATGCTGTCCCCCCCACCCCGCCGGTGCCTGTTCCAATTCTCCCTTCCTGTCCATCACATACAAGGATGCGGAATGGACAGAATCGGCAGAGGGGATGCGATCTACCCATCAGCTGCTTGTGACTGACGAGTAGATCCCTGTTTGGGAAACATTACTATATATCCTTGGACATGGGAAATCCAAGAAAGATCATGAAGAGCCGTTCGGAAAAATACAAAGTTTACGTCTAATTTACTGCATCTTAAATGTCAAAAGCTAGGAACAAAAATTTGTGAACATTTTTCAACTGTCTTTTTATAATGGGACAACTTGTGTTTTGCTTAGTGTAGTGCTAAAAGGACATCTTAAACTGCTGACTTTTTTGTTTTTGTAGTTGAGATGCAGATTTTTTTTTTCCACTACTCCACCATCTATCTGAACTTCTGTGTAGATGATAAAATAGAAAAACATTTTGTAGCAATTAAAATAACTACATTTATCCCCAGTTCACATATATGCAAATTGGATGTGTTTTGAACCGCATCCGATTCGCATGACATGTGATCCAAACCAGCTTTCTATGGTGCTGGTTCACATATGTGCAGGCCGGGGTTTTTAAGAGTCCTGTACGATTTTTAGTCCGGTTCAGGTGCATTTTTAAGTGTCTTGCGCGTTAAAAACTTTGCACCTGAACCAGTGAACGAAATCACACTGGACTTCTTGGCAAACTCACTGAAGCTGGCCCCGCACATACACTATTTTACCAAATGTATTGGGACTCCTGCCTTTACACGTACATGACTTTAATGGCATCCCAGTCCAAGGCTGTCCAGTAGGTTTAGGAGTGTGTCTATGGGAATGTTTGATCATTCTTCCAGAAGCGCATTTGTTAAGGTCAGGCACTGATGTGGAGAAGAAGGCCTGGCTTGCCGTCTCCACTCCAATTCATCCCAGAAGTGTTCTTTTAGGTTGAGATCAGGACTCTTTGCAGGCCAGTCAAGTTCCTCCACCCCAGATTCGATTATCCATGTCTTTATGGACCTTGCTTTGTGCACTGGTCCAAATCATTTAGTGGAGGGTGGATTATGGTGTGGGGTTGTTTTTAGGGGGTGGGTTTGGCCCCTTAGTTCTAGTAAAGGGAAATCTTTAGGCGTTATCATACCAAGACATTTTGGATAATTTCATGCTACCAACTTTGTGGGAACAGTTTGGGGATGGCCCCTTCCTGTTCCAACATGACTGAGCACCAGGGCACAAAGCAAAGTCCATAAAGACATGGGTCAGCGAGTTTCGGGTGGAGGAACTTGACGGGCCTGCACAGAGACCTTACCTCAACCTGATAGAAGACCATTGGGATGAATTAGAGTGGAGACTGCGAGCCAGACCTTTTTTTGTCCAACATCAGTACCTGACCTCACAAATACGCTTCTGGAAGAATGGTCAAACATTCCCATAGACACACTCCTAAACCTTGTGGACAGCCTTCCCAGAAGAGTTGAAGCTGTTATAGCTGCAAAGGGTGGGCCAACTCAATATTGAACCCTACGGACTAAGACTGGGATGCCATTAAAATTCATGTGCGTGTAAAGGCATGCATCCCAATACTTTTGGTAGTATAGTGTATGTGAATGGAGGCTTATTGTATAAATTCTCAGACTGCATTGGTGTATGTAGGCCCTCCAACATGACCTGTGCCAGGCTCCATTAAGTAGAGAATAGCTTATGGACGCCATACCCTCTTGCAAATATTTTTTTACTGTTAGAATCTGTAAATGGGAAAGATAAAGATAAGTCCATGTGGAGTATTCAGTTTCTGAAGTATGTCATGTTGGGTTTGAATATAGTGTCTAACCTGCCTCCTAATGTTACATAATTAGTCTGGTTGAAAAAAAAAGACAAGTCCATACAGTTCAACCAATAAATATTATAATAATGACTTAAAGGCAGAATTAATCTTTACCAAAAAACTGCCAAAGCAGGTAAGGGGTGCCTCTCAAAAGCTGAGCTCAAAGCTGCGTCAGAAAGCACATGTTGAGGGGGTTTGAATCTGAGGAACAGCTTGCTGCTGTGATGGTAGAAGTCGAACGTAACAGCGTGTTGGCAAAGTCAAAGCAACAAGGCAGGATGGGAAAATGCTGATTTTTTTTCAGTCAATATTCAGTATTATAAAATGCAATCTCTGATGGTGTCAGTAGCATACAGGTCCATATGCTCCTTATCCCCCATACATCAATACAAGGATACCTAATTTAAGAGAACTCAACTAAATCTTCCTTAGTACAATGCTGTGTGTCACCGTTTTTGGTTACATTCCTACCCACTGAAGAGATAGTTTAAATATTTTGCTATTGGTTTATGTTGTAGTGTCACACCACCTAGTGGCTGTGGAATGGTCTAAGGGTCTGTGTTCACAGGCTTTGGGCTTGTGGTAATGGCATCATTTGAACACCATTCTAAAATCATTCAAAATTCAGTGCCAGGTGCATTTGACTTGTTTTCAAGTGGGTTTTGTATTTTTAGACAAAATCTGTGTATCACCTAATTAGTCTGTGACATAATTTGTCTGTCACGTAATTGGTCTGTGAAAGAGCATAATAACATTGCTAAGTTCCTCTCTTAACTCTTCTCCAGTGAGCTGTCAAAATAATGACCACCCCAATCATGGTAAGATTTGCAACTTAATTGTGCTGGACCAAGCATAATATTGGCTATACGAGGAATTGTTCTAGCAGAATGTTTTAAAATGCATTTCATTATTTTTTTTATGATAGCATAACCAGAGAGATTAAGAGAAATAGTGTGTCCTGTGCAATGTCCATATTTAAATGTCAGCCTTTAGCCTCATACACACGATCGGACCGCGGACCAACTTTCCTGTGGATTTTTGTCCAAAGGGCGTTGGCCCCAAGTTGGTATTGCATACACACGGCAGGACTTTTTTCAGCCAACTTTCACCAAATCACTTGGTTTTTCTGCTCTTTACCGCCACCTTTGGTCAACTTCTGTATTGTTGTCTGATCTTTTGCTTTGGTTCTGCATTGGTTTGTACAAAAGTCAGTTGGTTTTGTGTACACACGGTCGGACTTTGGTCCATCGGACTTTTGTTGGCAGAAAGTTGGTCCGTTCGCACAGCCAACAAAAGTCAGATGAAACCTGGAAAAAGTTGGTCCGATGGAGCGTACACACGGTCGGATGTTGGTCCAAAACAGCTAATTTGCATGTTGGTTGTCAAAAAGTCTGATCGTGTGTATGGGCCTTTTGAGAAACTGTCACCAGAACAACAAAAACACGTATACCTACAGTGCCTTGAAAAAGTATTTACCGGTATACCCCTTGAAATTTTCTACATTTTGTCATGTTACAACCATAAATGTATTTTATTTGATAGACCAACACAAAGTGGCACCTAATTGTGAAGTGGAAGGAAAATTATAAATGTTTTTCAACATTTTTTAACAGTAAATATCTGATAAGTGTGGTGTGCATTTGTATCCAGCCCTCCTTTACTCTGATACCCCTAGCTAAATCAAGTGAAACCAATTGCCTTCAGAAGTCACCTAACTTGTAAATAGAATTCACCTGTGTGTATTTTATTCTCAGTATTACAGCTATTCTGTGAAGCCCTCAGAGGTTTGTTAGAGAAGCTTAGTGAACAAACAGTATCACGAAGGCCAAGGAACACACCAGACGGTTCAGGGATAAAGTTGTGGACAAGTTTAAAGCAGGGTTGGGTTATAAAAGCTTTGAACATCTCATGGAGCACTGTTTAATCAATCATCTGAAACTGGAAAGGGTATTGCACAACTGCAAACCTACCAAGACATGGCCGTCACCCTAAACTGACAGGCCGGGCAAAGAGAGCATTAATCAGAGAAGCAGCCAAGAGGCCCATGGCAACTCTGGGGGAGTCACATAGGTCCACAGCTCAGGTCTTAGAATCTGTCCACAGGACAACTATTAGTTGTGCACTCCACAAATCTGGCCTTTATTGAAGAGTGACAAGCAGAAATACAATTGTTGAAAGAAAGCCATAAGAAGTCCCATTTGCAGTTTGCGAGAAGCCATGTGGTGGACACAGCAAACGTGGAAGAAAGTCCTCTGGTCAGATGAGACCAAAATGGAACTTTTTGGCCTAAAAGCAAAATGCAATGTGTGACAGAAAACTAACACTGCCCATCAGCCTGAATACACCATCCCCACCGTGAAACATGGTGGTGGCAGCATCATGTTGTGGGGATGCTTTTCTTCAGCAGATACAGGGAAGCTCGTCAGAGTTGACGGGAAGATGGGGGGAGCCAAATACAGGACAACCTTAGAAGAAGACCTGTTAGTCTGCAAAAGACTTGAGACTGGGGTGGAGGTTCACCTTCCAGCAGAACAACGAACCTAAACATACGGCCAGAGCTACAATGGAATGGTTTAGATCAAAACGTATTCATGGGTTAGAATGGCCCAGTCAAATTCCAGACTTTGATCCAACTGAGAATCTGTGGCAAGACTTGAGAATTGCTGTTCAGATGCTCTCCATCCAATCTGACGGAGCTTGAGCTATTTTGCAAAGAATAATGGGCAAAAATGTCACTCTCTAGAAGTACAAAGCTGGTAGAGACATCCCCAAAAAAACTTTCAGCTGTAATTGCAGTGAAAGGAAGTTTTACAAAGTATTGACACGGGGGCTGAATACAAATGCACGCCACACTTTTCACATATTGATTTGTAAAAAAAACTTGAAAATCATTTATCATTTTCCTTCCGCTTCACAATTATGTGCCACTTTGTGTTGGTCTATCACATAAAGTCCCAATAAAATACATTTACGTTTTTGGTTGTAACATGACAAAATTTGGAAAATTTCAAGGGGTGTGAATACTTTTTCAAGGCACTGCCCCGGATAGGATCAGAGGTGTAAAATAACAGGGTGACGTCCTGAATTTAGGCTAACACTGCTGCATAACTACACCTAAAGGTGGTTCTTGATATGCTTGTTTAGAGTTTTACTTTAAAGTGGCTGTAAAGCTTCGATTTTTATTTTATTTTTTTATAAAAACAACAAACATGTCTATACTGACCTTCTCTGCAATGGTTTTGCACAGAGCAGCCCCAATCCTCTTTTTCTGGGGTCCCCTGCCTACGCTCCAGGCTCATTCTCTTGTTTAAAAAATAAAATAAAATTTATTGATCATATTGACATGTTACATCTCATACTTCAAATATTAGGTTGGCATACATTGCATTGATTACAGCAGATTGTCTCTTCGCATGAATAACATCAACATATGCTACTGTTAGCTCTCCTGGGTTCTGCTAGACTCTCCTTTAATTCCTCCAACCTGATTTTTTGCGCTTTATTATTTATTTATTATTATTTTTTGTATTTAAATAAATAAGTAAATACGATGTCTGAACTTTCAGGCTCATCCTCTTTATTGGGTGCCCCCACGGAGAGCCACTTTCTGTGGGGACACCCGTGTGGGCTCGATCCCAAGTCCTGCTGCTGTGTCCATTTCTACAGACAGTGGAACTTGGCCCTGCGCTACTGTGTCACAGCATTTGATTAACAGTAGTGGGAGCCAATGGCTCCTGCTGCTATCTACCCAATGAGGAGAGCGGCTGCGCTCGTGCACAGTACTGGAAGAAGGGTTTTCACCTTAATGCGTAGAATGCATTAAGGTGAAAAACCTTGAAACTTTACAGCCTTTTTAACTTTGTTATTGTATAGTTGTGATGGATAGGATCCAGGGGACACGATGGATGTGTCAAACTATTATATATCCACAGGGCCGCCATCAGGGGGGTACAGCCCATACACATGTAAGGGGCCCCAGTGTCTGGATAGGCCCGGCTGACTGGCAGGGATATTAGAAGGCAGGGTAGGGTGCAGAGGAGCTTGTTTAACAGCTTGCCTACCACGCACTGTAGCTTTTCCACTACAGTGTGGGCCAGCTGCACAGAATCACGTGTGTTTGT
This sequence comes from Lithobates sylvaticus, assembly GCA_028564925.1. NCBI lineage: Eukaryota > Metazoa > Chordata > Amphibia > Anura > Ranidae > Lithobates > Lithobates sylvaticus. The sequence goes on from CM053034.1 coordinate 158,126,428, forward strand.
GGGTATGTGATTCCACTTCTCCAGGTGGGGGGCACGCACCCGCTGGCCCGGCTGTGTTGTGCTTCTTCAAAGCACACGCCGATCGGCTCTGATCTTCCTCGAACACAACTCTGAGCTGTGTTCATCGACAGGGGATCTTGTTTTTTCATTCCCTGCTAAACTAGATCTACAGAAAAAAGCAGTACACACACACACACCCCTTTAATTGCCCCCGATGTTAACCCCTTCTTGTCCAGTGTCATTAGTACAGTGACAGTGCATATTATTAGCACTGATCACTGTAATAATGTAACTGGTGATGTCAGTGGAATTTAGTTTTCCCTCCAGCGTCAGTGTCAGATTTCCCACTGCAGTGGGAAATGCCGCTGGACCGGTTGATTGGCTCCCGCTGTGTTCAGGCCAGCAGCGCGCTTGCTTGCTCGCTCCAGAATCGAGGAGAGGAATCATGTACAGGTACATGATTTTGCGCTTAAGGGCTGCCCTGCTACAGTATATGTACATGGGGCGGTACTTAAGCTGTTTATCACCCCCTGCAAGTGTTTTATTAGCGTGTCTCATCCATGTAAACTGATACATTCTCTTGGAGAGTTTGTGCTGAGGAAAAGACAGACTTGCTGGATTACCAGATGAAAATCGAAGAAAAAAAATCATTAAAAAAAAACAAATGCAGCCATCACATCTAAGGCCACATACACACGATCAGACTTTTCGGCCAGATTGTCTGGCGGACTAAGTCTGCCGGACTGACCAGCGGAGGTCCGCCGGACTTTCCGAACGTGTGGACTTGCCCACACACGCCCGGACTTTTCCAGCAGACAATCCGCCGGAGTTTGTCCGGTGGCCCCGCCCCTTGTCCCTATATAACTGGCAGCGCAACACGTCTGAGCCATTAGAAGAGGAGACAGCGACGAGTCAACATCGGAAGAAGAACAAGAAGAAGAAGAAGCAGACGGCGACAGAAGCCCGGGCCATCGCTAGTAAAAACACTGGAAGAAGAAAGCGGAGGCCCGGCAAGAAGAACAGAAGAGTGGGACAAGACCCCTGAAGTCTGAACAAGACCCCCAGACGGCGACGAAGGAGAAAGCCGGGCTCCTCCGCTAGTAAAAGAGCTAGAAGAAGATAGCGGAGGAGTCCGGCGAGAAGACCTCCCAAGACGGAAGAAGACCCTGGAGCTGTGCAATAAAGTATTTTTAAAAATTGTGTCGTTTTTTATTTACAATTTTTCCCTTAGGTGAATGGGTAGGGGTACATCGTACCCCATACTCATTCACATAGGGTGGGGGGCCGGTATCTGGAGGCAAAAAAACAAAAAGTCCGCCAGAGCCCCACACAGGGTCTGATTGTCCGGCGGACAATCCTGCCGGAAAGTCCGATCATGTGTAAGCGGCATAAGAGTTGGTAAGCTGCAATAAAATAAAAGATTGCTTTTGGATTTACTTGCCTACCGTGCACGAACACCGCCTTCCTGACCAAGCCATTTTTTAGCTTTCAGCGCTGTCGCACTTTGAATGACAATTGCGCGGTCGTGCTACACTGTATCCAAACAAATTTTTTATCATTTTCTGCACACAAATAGAGCTTTATTATTAGCACTGATAGGTGGCACTAATTGCCAGCACTGACTGGCATGGCTAATGGGCACTGATTTGTGGCACTTGTGGGCAGTGATCACTGGCATTAGTGGGCACTGTATGCTGGCATTGGTGGACACTGTGATTTTACATTGTATTTATATATTGTAATCAGGGCACTGATGATCAGTGCCCTGATTACTTCCCTAACTGTCCCCTGTGAAGAGATGCCGCTGATCGGCTCTCCTCGCCTCACACTCTGTCAGTGTGAGGCAAGGAGAGCCGATTACCAGCATTTCCTTGTTTACATGTGACCGGCTGTGATTGGACACAGCCGATCACATGGGCACATACACAGATCGGGCTCGCACCGTGTCCTAGCAACACGGTGCAGCCACGATTGCCGCTCTGCGCGCCCCGTGCGGGAGCGGCTATTCCGTGCCGCCGCCATATGACGGTGGTCCGGAACAAGAGCTGCACCGCCCGGCCGTCATTTGTACAATTGGTCATTGTACATAGCTGCACTGAATTCTGTGTGCACCAGTTCCAGTAAATGCCCCCCCCCCCCCCCCCCCCAATGCCAATGTCTCCAGTCAAATACAAAAACAGGTTTTAAAGTATCTTGCAGTCAGACGACGGTTAACCTACCTAACCGGTATATTTTTTGGCGGGTAAATCAGAATAAAAAGCCCTTGACTTTGACCATGGTTTTCAGTATTCCAGGAAACCTGAATAAGTGGTGATAACCTGTCAAAGTAACAGATGTGTTGCCCTCTGTGTGGTGGTAGCACATCCCACAAGATATGGGGATCATGAAAGGAGTTGTAAAGGCAGAAGGTTTTTTTATCTGAATGCATGCGTGTGTAGCAGCCCGCCCAGCACCCCCCAATTACCTACCTGAGCTCCTCTCTCCAGCGATGTCCATCATCTAGTACACTCCTCCTGATTGGCTGAGATAGAGCAGCGGCACCATTGGCTCCTGTGGCTGTCAATCAAAGTCAGTCAGCCAATCCAGGGGGGAGGAGGCGGGGTCAGGTTGGGGCTCCGTGTCTGAATGGATACACAGAGCTCTGACTCGACTTGGGGGCCCCCTGTAGCAAGCTTCTGGCTGAGGGGCACTCAAAGTAGGGAGGGGCCAGGAGCAGCAAAGAGGGGCCAGAGAAGAGGAGGATCCGAGCTGCTCTGTGCAAAACCAACTGCAGAGAGGAGGTAAGTATAACATGTTTGTTATTTTTTTAAAAAAAACAAGCCTTTACAATCACTTGGATCACTCTGCACTGTCCTTCAGAAAGAGGAACACTTGCCATTGCCAACTATGCCTGCAATCTTGGCATAGCAGGGCAACAATTCAAACTACTTAGCAACCATGCTGCCCAATTACAAGCAGTAGTAAATATTACTACTAATAATTTTTGCATTGTGATATTAAAGACCACAGCGTCCTTTCAGTTTGCATTCCAGAGATGGAAATACTGCTATATTCTTAACACCTCTCATTATTACCTTAAACCCGCATGCTGCCATGTGAGTTCTAATGAAAAGATTTAATTGTTTTGATGAGTTTCTCAAACTGTGCTATGTGAGTCCCTAGGGCACTGGAGAGCAAATCAAATAATACATTTTTGCCTTAAAGGGGTTGTAAAGGTAAAAAAAAATTCACCTCAATGCATTCTATGCATTAAGGTGAAAAAACATCTGACTATACCGCCCCCCCCCCCCCCCCCCCCCCCCCCGTTTTACTTACCTGACCCTTTGAAAGTCTCGCGCTCGCCCCCGACATCCTCTTCGCCGCTCACCCTGGCTGCTGATTGGCTAGAGTGAATGGATTGAAAGCAGCGCAGCCATTGGCTCGCGCTGCTGTCAATCACATCCATTGACGCGGCGTGCCGGGGGCGGGGCCTAGTGATACAGCGAGCGGCTATAGCCGCCGGCTGTATCACTGGAGCGAGCCCGCAAGTACTTCTCACCATGTGAGAGAGCTTGCATTTAGGTGAGAAGTACTTGCGGGGGGGAGCCGAGACAGCCGGGTTCGGGGCCACTCTGTCCAAACGAACTGCACAGTGGAGGTACGTATAGCATGTTTGTTATTTAAAAAAAACAAAAAAAATTTCCTTTACAACCCCTTTAAATTAAAACCCTCGTATTGGCGCACAATAATAGGTACATCGTGGCCAATTCTAGCTCGTTGTTTCAGGCTTAAAGGATAATTGCACTTTTAGTTACATGTTACACCGATATTTAGGGTGTAATGTTACTTTGCAGCACTCCCTCGCCCCCTCTGCTCCGCTCACACGGCTGCGTCATTCATTCACAGAAATCTGTGAATGAAGAAACTACAAGTCCTGTCTTCCACCACAGCAGACAACTTGTAGTTCTCAATGGACTGGGAGGCCGCTGATGAGCACCCTCAAAGTCCATTCACTCTTCCTCCAGCTTTGTAACTGTAATGCCCCATACACACGGTCGGAAATTCCAACCACACAATCCGTTGGATTTTTTCCAACGGATTTTATCCGACACTGGTGTTGCATATACACGGTCGGAAAAAGTTGACGGAAAATCCGATCATTCTGAACGTGGTGACGTTCGTTGCGTATGACGGAACTACATAGAGGCTAGTAGCCAATGGCTTTGGTCTCATAATTTGATCTGAGCATGCGTGGCACTTTGTCTGTCGGAATTCTCTACACACGATCGGAAAAGTTCCCATCGGACTTTGTTGTCGGAAAATTTGAGAGCAGGATCTTAAATTTTTTCTGTCAGAATTTCCAACGGAAAAAGTCAGATGGAGCCCACACACAGCCGGATTTTCCGACAACATGGTCCGATCGGACATTTTCCGTCTGAATTTACGACCGTGTGTACGAGGCATAAGCCTGTACAGAGGTATGGGCACAAGGCTAGAGGGAGAGTGTGCAGGAGCCTGAAAGTGCAGCCACTGATAGTGGGTGCAATGCTCTGCAAGCTCCTGAGAGAAAAAAAATGAATGCACATTTTTTACATGCAAAAACATGTGCTTTTATTATTATTTTTAAACGTGAACTTAGCCATTCACTGATATCAGACAGCAGTCAAATTATCAGTAAATAGATTGTATTAGCCATTGTGTTCTGATACGCCTGAATACTTTCTGGAACTATTTGTCCCTGGGAGATGTTCAGGTTTGCTTGTTGCTATATTTAGGTATATTAAAGACTGGCTGAACTCTCAGTTTAGGGCCTCTGTTAATGGGATTTTTGCTTCAAGCTAGTTTTGCATTTTTATACAGTCCTATAGTAATGCAAAACCCTCATAAAGCAGGTCAGAAAGCACAGAAAACAGGTCAAATTCACCCACCACTGAGTTCTGAAACATTTCAAACTGATGCTCTTGATACAAGCCCAAAGCCTGACAATACAGGCCCTAAACTAGCCAATTACCTTCCAGATGCATCAAAACAAGACCCTTGCTCTGTGTGGAAGCAGTAATCTCTCTGCAGAGGACATACATACCCCATGTTGTATCAATGCTAGAGGTCTACAGTCAACAAGGACTATGAGCTTTGCTGATTGGAGGGCTAATGGGTCCAAATTAGCAGGGTGTTTGTCAGACCTCTGCAGGGAGACCTCTCCATCCACATAAAAAGCAAGTCCTGTTTTCCTGCACCTAGAATGTATTTGGCTGAATTAGAACCTGTGTTGATGTGCTTTGGGCTTGTGTTGATGGCTGTTTTCCAAGCCATTATTGTGTATTTAATATAGCAGTGCAAAGAGGAAGAGCCCAGAGCAATCAATTATGTTTCACTTTACTGGTATCAGACCAGTCATGGGAAAATTCTCCTTTAACGCTGGGGTTGCCTGTGCATTAGCGGTAAAGCGCCACTCATTTTAGCAGTGCTTTTTGGCCGCTAGAGGGGCGCTTTTAACCCCAAAGAAGGGGTTAGAAAACGCCAGTGTTGCAGTGCTTCGGAAGCACTGCCCATTCATTCCAATAAACTGCCCCAAAAATGCTGCTTGCAAGACTTTTCGGAATGTCCCGTAAGCGCACCGCCCCAGTGGGAAAAGTCGCACTTGAATGAATGGGAGGTGGTTTTCAGGCGCTTGGCAGAGACTATTTCCAGCGCTAAAGCGCCTGAAAACCACCTCAATGTGAAAGGGGTCTAAGTGTAATGGTATGTAGCTCCAGATTTCTGCATTTTATAATTTATAGATTTCACAGTCCCTTTAACCACTTCCCTACCGCTGTATAGTCATATGAAGCCCGCAGGAACCCTTCGTGCCTCCGGATGGGCGTCATATGACGTCCTGGGATTCCCTGCATTGTGGAGCGCGTGCGCCCACTGCATCACTTGGGTCCCGATGCAAATGCCCAGCAGCCGCGATGTCCGCTGGGCACCCGCGACTGCTCGTCACAGAGCAGGGACGTGGATCTGCCAATGACAGCTGATCACGTGATGTAAGCAAAAGATCTGTAATCGGCTTTTTTTTTTAGCAGAAAAAAAAGCCGATCACCGGCTTGTGTCAGAGGGACTGCGGTCCCTTAGAGGGTGAGGTATCACCCGAGTATCTGTGCCCACCAGTGCTGCCTGCCAGTGCCACCTGCCAGTGCATAGCAATGCCGCCAATCAGTGCCCACCAGTGTCAACTATTAATGGCCATCAGTGTCACCTATCAGTGCCCTTCTGTGCCACCTACCAGTGCCCTTTAGTGCCACCCATCAGTTCCGCCTCATCAGTGCCCATCAGTGCAGCCTCATCAGCACACATCAATGATGGAGAAAAATTACTACCCGTTTGCAAAATTTTTTAACAAACTATGAAACTATTTTGATTTTTTTTTTCAAAATTTTCAGTCTTTTTTTAGTTTTTTTTTTTTTTTTTTTTGCAAAAAATAAAAACCCAGCAGTGATTAAATACCACCAAAAGAAAGCTTTATTTGTGGGAAAAAAAGTATAAAAATTATGCTAGCAGCATAACATAAGGACTAAAAATAGAGAGTGAAGTTCCACTTTACCTTCCTTTCCGTTCCTGAGATTTTCACTGTGCAGCCCTGCCTGGTGCAACACACAGCCTTTGCTGCCAAAACTTCCTGGACAGGTCCTCTTCCTTCTACAAAAAGGGTAAAGAAAGAGGCGCCTTCTAAGTGCCAATGTGCAGGCTCAGAAACGGCGTTGCAAACGCTGCGGTCCACGAGCACCTCAGACCTCTCCTCTGTATTACCATCTAAGCCACAGAGTGTACAGAGCCGACGGGTGGCTTTCTATGGGTTCCTGAGTGACACAGCCTGTTGAACCAGCAAGCAAGGAGATGCACCGCTGCAGGATTTTCCTCATGCTGATCGTTTGTTACGTCAATGTGAGTGTTTTTATTTATTGTACCATAAAGTTTTTACAGTTCATACTTAGAAGGTGCCTCTTTCTTTACCCTTTTTCTACATGTTTTGGAGTGTGCTGCTATCCTGAAGAGGCCTGCCCTGAGTTATGGACCGTTTCTTCTTCACCCCTGGATAGCACTATCCATCTTGCACGGTTTGTGCTCTCCCCTGATCCACACCCATTACAATAACACAGACTCAGGTTCTCTACCATCATTTGAACTACAGTTTGCGCCAGAACCACCCCCATTTCCTCTTCCTTCTACGTACATGTGCCACTGCCTCATTCACTCCTATAAGGCTGGGTTCTCACCTCTGCGAATTGGATGCGGGTTTCGCCGCATCCAATTCGCATAGCAGGAGATTGTGACCAGCTCTCTATGGAGCCGAGTCACACATCTCCACAGCGGCTCTGGTGCGAATTGCACAGGGGTCCTGTGTGTCTTTTGTTCTGTTTCTGGTCCAAATTCAGCTCAAAATTCGGGCTGAAATTGGACCTGAAATGGTGAATGGAGACACACCGGACTACTGCTGTGAGCCGCTGCGTGTTCTAGTGTGAACCCAGCCTAAATGAGCCATATTCATGGCAGCTCCAACCATCTAGCGTAGTTTGGTTCATCCAAAGAAATGAATGGGGATGCAGAGTATGTGCACACATTGGCCAGGACGTTTTTTTTTTTTTTTTTTCTCTAGGCAGCTGCACTAGTTAAAGGTTCAGTCGCACACTTTCAGTACATTTATGTTCTACTCTCCAGTACTTCCTTTTAAAGTGAATGACTGTGGCGGCACACATGTACAAGGCAGATCAAAGGATTTCGTAAGGATTCAGGCACAGGCAGATCCTGGAGACTGTAATATACTGGTCAAAGTGCTGGGGAGTGGTAGAGGCAGAAGGGAAAAAATGCACTTAGTCCACACTTATCTGCCTGGGACAATACATCTCTAGACAAAACCATTATTAAGTAAAATAAACAGGCAGATTAGATGATTCCATGATGAATTCATCTTTATCAGCAGTATTCAATCATTCTCGAAATATATGCAGGTTTTTAATATTTGCATAGGCTAAAATATATGTAATGTTTTGTTATGGAAAGGACATGTTTCCTCTACAGATCTTATTGTTACCAGTGAGACCGGGTCTGTTCAAAATTTAGAAGAGAACACCTGGGGATGTGTGGAGGTGAGGAAAGCACCGGAAAGCAACGGAGTGAGGAAGATACTGGATACAAAGCAACGGGGTCATGAAGTGACACTGGATGCCAGTGGCGGCCCATCCATATGGGGCGCAGGGGTCTAATCCCTGCACCCGGGCCCCTAATCTACATGCAGGGTGCTGGACGCATGGATTTAAATATATATATATTTTTTAAGCACATGATTAGAGCCTGAGGCTCTAATTGGATTAAAAAAAGGGTGGGCTGGGGGTGCAGAGCAATGCGCCCTGAGTCCACCCAGTTGTGTGACAATAGCAAATTAATATTCGCTATTGTCTTCCTGATTCTCTTCCCAACCAATCAGGAAGCACGTCCTGAGACCCGATTGGCCCGTGTGTCTTAAGACTCCCGGCCAATTGGGTCTCAGAACTCACTTCCTGTTCGGCCGGGAGGAGAAGCAGCGGCCCCAGAGGGAGGAGTAGCAGAAGCCCTGACCCAGATCCTTGTCATCTGTCTCCTAAGGTAAGAGGAGGTCTCTGATCGTCTGTCCCACGCGGGGGGGGGTGATCGCTGCCCAACTTCCCGTTCATCTCCGGCGGGGGGGATTGCCCCCTTTCCGTCTGTCTCCTGTGGGGAATAGCCGCCTTCCCGTCCGTCTCCCGCGGGGAGGGTTGGGGTGATGTTGGTTTGCTGCCCTCCCGCTCAAAATATTGAGCACCAGCCGCCACTGCTGGATGCTGTGGGACACAGGAGGTACAAGATTGAACCTCTATGCCAGGGATATGCAATTAGCGGACCTCCAGCTGTTGCAAAACTACAAGTCCCATCATGCCTCTGCCTCTGGATGTCATGCTTGTGGCTGCCAGAGTCTTACTATGCCTCATGGGACTTGTAGTTCTGCAACAGCTGGAGGTCCGCTAATTGCATATCCCTGCTCTATGCCATCTACACATATAGTAAATGTGTGAGCCCTAAAAAAGGCTGAGATGCAGGGTCTAAGGAGCTGCCTATTGTTCATCAGCTCACCTCGCAAAGGGTGATGCTCTTTACTGCAAATCAGCTCCCAGGTTGTGACCCTCTGACACACCCATGTAGGCAGCAGCAGATCTGGATGCTGTGGAGACACTGGAAGCACAGAAGTCACCAGAGACACAGGAGTCATTGGAGACACTGAAGAGCACTGAGAAACAGGGAATGCTGGAGACACAGAGTACACAGGTGTGCAGCAGGGCAGAAGATGGCGGGACTGCAGGAATACACAGAGGCACAGCAGTTAGTGTGGCCTCACTGTCATACAGCTGCATTTTTTTACAGTTGAAGGGACGCGTTACGCTTTACTTAAATAGGTACAGAACTCTGCAAGCTGTGCCTAAAAAAACGCAAGTAGAGAGCAAAAGATTTGTCACTTTTATTGTCTGTGGTCTGATCTTTCCCCATTACTGTTTTACCAAGCCCTTGTAATGTACAGTGGGTAGTGCCACCATAACAGCATCATGGGCCCCTGGGCAAAGTAATGCCCCTACCAGAGAGATGGTGACCTGCGGTGTGCAGTGGGTGTGGCTAAATTATGCCACATATTGGGCATGGCTTTTTAGTCTGATTGGAAATTTTATTTAGATTTTTTTTTAGAGATTTTTTTATTAAAATTTAAAATTTTTATTTTTTTAAAACAATTTTTTATTTAATTTTAAGTTAATATTATTTTTTTCACAATGCTGTTGGGGGGGGGGGGGGGTACTTTGGTGAGATATCAGGGGCAGCTGCACTGCAGATGAAAAACAGAGCCCCCTGTCCATTCATTAACGGATGCATAGTAAACACAGTTACTATGCTTCAGTTATGAATGAATACAGTGTTAATTGTACCAAAAGGAGTTGCCTGACTCCTTTTGGTGCAATTGAAATTTGACTGTGTATAGTATCTCACAATGGAGTTGCTGCTTTGGGTTTAACTTTTTTAATGTATGCATTCACTTTATAGCACAGTTCCTTTTATGATTTTTTGAATACAGTGAGTGATCAGTACAAAAAGGAAGGGGCCTGTTAATTATATCCTGAAGACCCCCCCCTGTGTGCCTGCAGCTACTGCCGGCGGGAGAGGAGAGGGGGGGGTGGGGGAGCCGGAAGTGCTAAGAGGGGAGTGGGGGCACATGGGGGGGGGTGTTCTAGGCAGCAAGGGAAATAGGGATCAGGGGTGGGGGAAATAACTTCAGTGGATCCAATCTTTTGTGGCTCTCACTGCAGCAGCTGGAGCAGTGAGAGCCACAAAAGATCGGTTCCAGTTATTTCCCCCACCCACTGCACTGAACACCCGCTATCCACTCCACACTCGATCCCCCCTGCAGGGTCCCCACACACACCTGGCCCAGTGTCAATGGTGCAAAAAGACTGCCCTGACTGTGGGTGGGATTTATCAAAACTGGAGCAGCTGTGCATGGCAACCAATCAGATTCTATCTTCAGCTTGTTCAGTTAGGCTTTAAAATTGAAATAAAAAGCTACTTTGTTGCCATGCACAGCTGCTCTACATTCTGTCTGTCCCCATTTTGATAAATTCCCCTCTGTGTGAAGGCAACCATTAACATTTCTAATGTTCCATATAACATTGCAAATCTTTTTTTTTTTTTTATTCACTTTATAAGATAAGTGCAATCTAAAGTGGACCTATACATGCCTCCCCTTGGTCCATGGCCATTGTGATTGGCCATGCCACTATGATATAACTCAGAGGCATAACTATAACCTTCAGGGCCCCGGTGCAAGAAACCATGATGGGCCCTCTGCCCCCCCCTCCCTTTCCATCCGAGCCCCGGCCTTCCAATTTTGGGAGGGTGTCCATGGACATCCTCCCAGAACCCTGCCTCCCGTATGCCCCCTGGGACGTGCATCCATCGCAATCACAGCAGCTCTTTACCATGTGATCAGCTGATCACATGTAAACAGCCTTGCTCGTTATCTGCAGCCCTTTCATCCTACGCTGTGTTTGTTGGAGGAAAGGACTCCCATCAACCATCAAGAATGTCAGTCACTATTTTACACTCATAATCAGTGCCCCAATCATGAGTGCCACCTATCAGTGCTCACTAGTGCCCCAATCATGAGTGCCACCTATCAGTGCTCATCAGTGCCACTTATTAGTGCCCATCAATGCTGCCTATCAGTGCTCATCAATGCCGTCTATCAGTGCTGCTTATCAGTGCCCATCAATTCCGCCTACAAGTGTTACCTATCAGTGCTCATCAATGCCGCCTATTAGTGTCCATCAATTCTGCCTATCAGCACCACCTATCAGTGCTCATCAATGCCGCCTAACAGCATCCATCAGTTCCACCTATCAGTGCTCTTCAATGCTGCCCATCAGTGGCATCTATCAGTGCTCATCAATGCCACCTATCAGTCCTCACCAAGGCTGCCTATGAGTTCTGCCTATCAGTGCTCATCAATGCCCAGCAATACCACCCATCGGTGCCCATCAATGCCAACTATCAGTGCAGCCTGTCAGTGCACATTATTGCCTCTTATCAGTGCAGCCTATCAGTGCCCATTGGTGCCTCCTATCAGTGCTCATCAGTGCAGCCTATTAGTGCCTCCTATCAGTGCCCATTAGTGCCTCCTATCAGTGGCCATCAATGCCTCCTATTAGTGCTCATCTGTGCAGCTTATCAGTGCCCATTCGTGCCTCCTATCAGTGCCCATCAATGCCACCTATCAGTGCTCATCAGTGCAGCCTATCCATGCCCATCAATGCCTCCTATGAGTGCCCATTAATGCCCCCTATCAGTGCATCCTGTCAGTACTCATCAGTGCCTTCTGCCTTCTCAGCACAGCTCTGAGCTGAGAGCATCTCTCTCATGGAACAGCACAGAGCTAGCATTGACAGTTCTATCTCTCCCTCCGTCCTCTCTCGCACGGGATGGGAGAGGAGACAGCCGATCTGCTCCCCCTTCAGCTTTAGAATGATGCACAAAGATCCTTATCTATATTGTGTAAACTACTATTCCCCATCAATTCTCCGTATGATAGAAATTACCCCTTTCGCTGCCAGAGCCTTTTTTGCACACGTTTAAAAAAAATTTTTAGGCCTGAAGAATTTTTATAAACCCCAAAACATATTGCAGAGATCCTAATGGTGATAGTTCCAGATTTTTATGTCACATCATTTCAGCAGTTTATCAAGCACAAAATTTCTTTACGAAATACACTAAAGTTAATTTTAAGGCACAGAAATGTAGAAGATGAGGTTGTGCTGAGTAAATAGATACCCAACATGTCAAACCTTAAAACTGTGTGCCCTAAATACAGTGGAACCTCGGATTACGAGCATAATCCGTTCCAAGAGAATGCTCGTAATCCAAAGTACTCGCATATCAAAGCGAGTTTCCCTATTGAAGTCAATGGAAACGAAAAAAAATTTGTTTGCATTGACTTCAATGGCATGCAATACCGCATGCGGCCAGAGCCAGGGGGTGCCGGAGAGCTTCGGAAACAGCCGAAAAGGCTGACCTCGGCAAACCTCGGAAAGACTGTCCATGGCCTTTCCGTGCATTTCCGAACAGCGCTGATCGGCGATGTTCGGCTCCGGCGTCCCCCCCACCTCAGGCCAAAACGCAGTACTGCACACCACTTTGGCCTGATTCGTGCTAGCTTTTTGAGACAACACTCGCAAACCGAGTTACGATTTTTAAAAACACAGTGCTCGTATTGCGAAACGCTTGTTAACCGCGTTACTCGCAATCCAAGGTTACACTGTATTGCATTGGCGATGCTTCAAAAGCCCCTACAGGTCATTAGTTTAGAGTTAATATAAATAATGGCCTTAGTGCAATCGATAGAGGAAAGTTTTGTGTTGATGGGTGTGTTTATTTAATAAGCGTGACAGAGAGGTATTATCCTGATATATATATAGTACAAGAGAAAATGGACATTTATTTGGGACTTTATATACATATCTGTGTACACTGAATTAACCATAAATTGAACTAGAAAAATTATCTAAAAAATATTTTTTTTATTTTTTAACAAAAACAAAAATTGGCATAGCTATATACAAATACATTACAACAATAAGCGCACTAATCCGTGGGAAAAGGGTCAACGCGTTTCATAGTTACATAGTTAGGTTGAAAAAAGACACAAGTCCATCTAGCTCAATAAATAAAATAAAAAATTCATACAATCCCATATACACAATTCTATATCCACAGTTGATCCAGAGTAAGGTGAAAAACCACAGTAAGGCCCCTTTCACACTTGTGCGACTTCAAAGTCGCGCAATTTTACCGCGATTTTGCCACGATTTCAAGGAATGCCTGTGTAAGTGGTATCAAAATCAGACCAAAGTAGTGCAGGGACTACTTTGAAGTCTGAATGACTTGAAGTCGTACTAATATGAATGTCTGTCATTGGAAATCATGGGGAACGACTTGTCATGCTACTTTGCAGTCCCAAAACGTGGGACAAGTCGTATAAGTGTAAAAGGGCCCTAAAGCATGAACCAATTTGCTACAGCAGGGGGAAAAAGTTCTTTCTGATCCCTCGAGAGGCAATCGGATATTCCCTGGATCAATTTTATGTTTCGAGGATGCCCTGCTTCTTTAGGACCAATAAGGTTTGGGACATTAGGAGAACCTAATCACAATGTTAAAAACAAATCTACAAACAAAAAAAAGAAATTCAATACAATGTATATAGTTAGATATACAGTATTGTAGTGCAATCTACGTTTACATTTGTGTGTACGTGAATGTGGGGTTGGAGCGGGGTTCAATATTTTTTGGGGGCATTTAAGTGCTTCAGTGTTTTTTTTAGCTAATGTTATTTTTCATCACATAGGTGACATGACATCCCCTATGTGATATATATATATACAGTATATATATATACACACATTCTCTTTAATGAAAAATTAACTCCTGTCCTCAAGGCACCCTTAACAGGTCATGTTTTCAGGATTTCTGATGAAAAGGCTGTGGTAATTACTAAGGCAGTGAAACTAATCAAATCACCTGTGCAAAATAATGGAAAGCCTGCAACCATGACCTGTTGGGGCGCTTTGAGGACTGGAGTTAAGAAACACTGGTCTAAAAGACTCCTGATGTCTCACATGCCTTCCAATAAAGCTAATGGAGCAAAGATTACCCTCCATTACCTTCTTCCCCAGCCAGAGAAATTAATAGCAGAAACTGAAATGTACATGTTGCTTATAGGTTCTTAGCAGGAAGGAGAGATCAGTGAACAGACGTTTGCTATTCTCCCTCCCCTCTACAGTGTTGCCAGGGTATGTGGAAACGATCCAGTGACTGCACAGCCACCAGATCACTTCCATTTGACAGCCGCCAGCCAGCTTGTCAGACTTACACTCCTTGTGTGTGTGTAGAACCCCCCTCCCACCGCTACTAAGTTCAACGTTAATTTGTTAGGCAAATCCATCTAAATCTGCTTGTGCATCTAACACTACTCTCTCCCCAAATTGACAATGCTGCTGTCCAAAGGGGTTTCTGAGGTTCATTCAGAAAGGAAGTCTGAAAAAAGAAAAATAAAGCAGTCATCACATTTAACCACTTCAATACAGGGCATTTTCACCCCCTTCCTGCCCAGGCTAATTTTCAGTTTTCAGCGCTGTAACATTTTGAATGACAATTGCGCGGTCATGCAACACTGTACCCTAATGAATGTATTTTTTTCCCCACAAATAGAGCTTTGTTTTGGTGGTATTTGATCACCTCTGCGTTTTTTATTTTTTGCGCTATAAACAAAAGAAGAGCGAAAAGTTTGAAAAAAACACAATATTTTTTACTTTTTGCTATAATAAATATCCCAATTTAAAAAAAAAAATAAACTATTTTTTTCCTCAGTTTAGGCCGATATGTATTATTCTACATATTTTTGATAAAAAATTGCAATAAGTGTATATTGATTGGTTTGCACAAAAGTTATAGCGCCTACAAAATAGGGGATAGATTTATGGCATTTTAATTATTTATTTTTTTACTATTAATGGCGGCGATCTGCGATTTTTATCATGACTGTGACATTGCGACAAACATATCGGACACTTTTGACACTATTTTGGGACCACTGACAGTTATACAGCGATCAGTGCTATAAATATGCACTGATTACTGTATAGATGTCACTGGCAAGGAAGGGGTTAACACTAGGGGCGATCAAGGGGTTAAATGCGTTACCTAGGGAGTGATTCTAACTGTAGGAGGAGGGGACTGACTAGGGGACGCGGCGAGCCCTCTACTATAGCACCGGAAAGCCAAGGACTTCACATGACGCCCGCCCAGGATGGGAGATGCCATCTGCGGACGTCATATGACTATGGTAGGGAAGTGGTTAAGGATTGGTATGCTACAATATATAATTCTTTTGTTTTAGTTTTTAATACCTCTAAAGAGCTCTTTCACACTGGCTGGCAGGGGCCAGTAAAAACAGGTGGTTTAACTGCAGTTTTACTGCCCACTCCCCCCACCCCCAACTGCCCACCTAAATTCTATCATTACATCTGGAAATGCCATGGCAATGTTAACTCGGCTAACAGAGTTTGTCAGGCACCACCTCCTATAAATGTGCCCATTAATGTTGATGTCATAACCACACTGCCACAATGCCTTATGCCCCGTACACACGGTCCGATTATCGTACGAAAAAAGTCCCTTTCAGACAGATCGTTCGATAATCTGATCGTTAGTACGCAGCTTTCGACAGCCGATCACGATAGTCCTTCCAACCAAATCCGAAGGGACAAACAGGAAAACTTTGGTTGGACGACAGCCCATCGTACGACAATCGTGTAATCAGCACAGTATTCGTCCGCTAAAAATCTTTCGACAAGCACCACGCATGATCGGAAACACGAAAATAACCCGGAAGGAGACGGGAGAATTTTTTTTTAATTTCATAACATTATGGACAGCTAATATCCCCAACATGGCAATTGGAAGTGCTGGGTCCTGCATTACTTCTGTCCCTCCGTTCGTTCAGAGAACGAGCGTGTGTAGTTCCGGAGAGCATATATGCCTGTACACTACAAACGGAGAGGTATGGCAGACACAGGGGTCACACGTATTTACACGTATATGACATAATTTCCGATACGTAGCTACGCACGCCGGAAGTTTTTTTCGGAATCTTACGACGGAAATCGTAACTACATTTAAGCACTTTTTGCACTGTTGTATTCGATATTGGTGTTTAATCAACAGAAATCGTACGATAATCGGACCGTGTGTACGGGGCATAACTCTCAAAGCTAGATGAACAATACACCTGCACATGAGTATGGTGGTCTACCATAAGATCTTCCTACATATGCATATCCTGGCTCCATATACTACAGCACCACACCTTTCTGCCCTCTCCGGACTTGTGGGGGGGGGGGGGGGGTCCAAACCAAACAAAGCTCATCAGGAAAATATGGTTGCACAATCCGCTCTGCCTGCTCCTGGGGCTTGGAAGGATGTACCCTGGACCCAATCATCTTACGAGTTTTGAGGTTTGTATTTTCTTCTTTAGAGCCTTTGTCTGTTGTACCATTTGTAAGTCGATACAAGTTTTTCTTTTTATCACTAAATGGTTTTAAGGTATAGCGCTAGGCTGGTGCACCCTCTTTTTTGTGTTTACTCCAAATGCTCCCTGGTTTCCTTTCGACAATGAAGAAATGGCTTTCTACACTTCATCTCATAGCTGTAAGAGCATTCACCCCTAGACACTGGAAACCCACAACCGTTCCAACCATGCTTCAAATGGATAAACGCAAACTCATGATACGAATGGAAGAGAAGAACTCATTGCCCAACTATATGACAGATATCCCCAATTCTCCTGGGCTCCCTGGATTCTAACATGCACACAAGTTGACACAAAGGGGTTTGTATGGCTATTAAAGGAAACCATTCTCACCTGTAATCTGTTTGCTTGTAACTAGTGTGTGTATATAAAAGGTCAAATAGTTTCTGGACTCCTGACAGACCCTTGCATCTTTCATCCAGTGCTGCACTGACGATTCTGGATTCTGTGGTGGGAAAAGCAATAGAATTGTCAAAGGATCTTTGGAAAAAGGTAGTTGAACTGTGCAAAACAGGAAAATGATATACAAAGATATCCAAGGAATTGAGAATGCCAATCAGCAGTGTTCAAACTCTAATCAAGAAGTGGAAAATGAGGGGTTCTGTTGAAACCAAAGCACGGTCAGGTAGACCAACTAAAATGTCAGCCACAACTGCCAGGAAAATAATTTGGGATGCAAAAAAAGGACACAGGATTCTCAAAGGTGCAGTTTGAATGGTGTTAGTAGGGCATTTTTATTTATTTTAATTTTTTTTTACAATTTTTTTAAGAGACCTGGCTTTGGTGAAATATCAGGGGTCCAAACAGACCTCACTTTTGAGACAGAGGAAGAAACTGAGGACAAAGACTCTCTAGCTCATTTCTCTGCAACCTCATCTGCACTGAACAGTGAATGAATGAGAAGAGATCTGACAATTTACTATGCTTAAGTTATGAATGAACACAGGGAGTGATCCCCCTGTGTACCCGCAACAGCAGCTGGCAGGAGAGGAGGGGGAAGAGGGGGACATAAGGGGTCGAAGCAGCAGGGGGAATCTGCACCGAATAGGGTGATTAGGGTGTACCCAGGCACATCTGGAGTAACATTTGCATTATGTCTAATAATGCTGCTCTACATCATTCACGATAAACGATGCCTGTCTAATAGCACGTACAATCCATTCATTTCAATATCCCTGAATGGGTTCACCCTCTTCCATTGTTTTGCAGTCTTTTTGTCCAGGTTGGCTTCTTCTATATTGTGTTTCAATATTCTGGAACTGGACAACTGTTATTTCTATGTTCTTTTTCGCTTTGTATGTTTAGCACTTTCCTGTCCAAATTGTAAAACTCAATAAAGATTATAATGTTAAAAAAAAAAAAGTTTTGGGGTTTAGATCTGCTTTACTGACAGAATCATTTTAAATGAGTAGCCCTCCCCCAACCAAAACACGAAAGCAAAGCCCATGAAAGCTTTTGTGTTATGTGTGCGGCCAAGCCGTATGATCTGTTTCCAGCATTTGTTCAGTACTGTATATCCAGGCTATCAGATTTAGATTATTCTGTGTGAAAGAACCATTCATTATTAAGGTTCTGAAAAGATTTTTTATCAAAAGTGATATAATCATAATGTGTGTGAGAGCCTTTCACCTCTGTGAACACCATCTGTTTCTTGCATTCCCCCTAGTATATTAGTACAGGGTGGTCCACAGTGGTCACAACCAGCTTGCCAAAAAATTTGTATATGTATTATCCATGTACTGATTATGTTTTGCAAGTGTTACATGAGAATTTAGTGTTGCTTTCAACAACAGTTTTTATTATTGCTTCCTATTAGCCCCCCCCCCCCCATTTATAGTTTATTGCAGAATAATATTTTAATTACTTCCTATTTAGTATTTCTCTCTATTTTTGACTACTGTTACTACAGCTTTGTTACTACCGCTGCACTGTAGTAACAGGTGTAGGAATCCTTGAAAAGGAAGAATGTAATGCTCCAGGTCGTCCACCACTTACTGTCCAGGCACAACACAAGGTGCAGGTTCGGTTCGTGCCGGAGATACTGCAAATGATATGAATGGATGACGGGACACCTTAAATAATGTCTCTAAATCCATCTTCTTTATTTCCATCAGTTAAAAGTAGGACATCAGCACAAACAAATAGCAAGATTATTATTATTATTATACAGGATTTATATAGCGCCAGCAGTTTGCGCAGCGCTTTACAACATCAGGGAAGACAGTACAATTACAATACAATTCAATACAGGAGGGATCAGAGGGCCCTGCTCGTTAGAGCTTACAATCTAGAAGAGAAGGTCAAGTGGAAACAAAAAGGTAATAACTGTGGGGGATGATCAGATGGACAAAATGAAAATACAGTTTTTAGGTGTGGGTAGGATATGCTTCCCTGAAGAGGAGAGTTGTCAGGGATCGTCGAAAAGCTAATAGAGTAGGAGATAGACGGACCGATTAGGGTAAGGAGTTCCATAGGCTTGGAGAGGCTCTGGAAAAGTTCTGGAGACGAGCATGGGAGGAGTGATGAGAGAGCTAGAGAGCAGGTGGATCAAGAGGGTACAAAAGTTGTTATCTGAGGCAGAGTGTAGCAGGGAAGCTGCTGTGGCCTATCTACAGTGCCTTGAAAAAGTATTCTTATCCCTGTAAATTTTGCACATTTTGTCATGTTACAACCAAAAACGTAAAAGTATTTTATTGAGATTTTATGTGATAGACCAACGCAAAGTGGCACATAATTGTGAAGTGGAAGGAAAGTGATAAATGGTTTTCAATTTTTTTTGTTTTTTTACAAATAAATATCTGAAAAGTGTGGCATGCATTTGTATTCAGCCCCCTTTACTCTGATACCCCTAACTAAAATCTAGTGGAACCAATTGCCTTTAGACGTCATCTAATTAGTAAATAGAGTCCACCTGTGTGTAATTTAATCTCAGTATAAAAACGGCTGTTCTGTGAAGCCCTGAAGAGATTTGTTAGAGAAGCAGGCATTCCCATCAGAGTCCCTCCTTACACCAGGCATTTCCAGTGAAGTCCCTCCTTACATCAGGTGCCCCCAGCAGAGTCCCTCCTAACATCAGGTGCCCCCATCAGAGTCCGTCCTTACATCAGGTGTCCCCAGTAGAGTCCCTCTTTACATCAGTGTCCCCCCAGCAAAGCCCCTCCTTACATCAGGTGCCCCCAGCAAAGTCCCTCCTTACATCAGGTGCCCCCAGTGGAGTCCCTCCTTACATGAAGTGCCCCTAGCAGAGTCCCTCCTTACATTATGTGCCCTCCATGGAGTCCCCCTTAAACCAGGTACCCCCAGCAGAGTCTCTCCTTACATCAGGTGTCCCCAGTGAAGTCCCTCCTTACATCAAGTGTCCCCAGCAGAGTTTTTCCTTACATCAGGTGCCTCCAACAAAGTCCCTCCTTACTTTAGGTGCCCACCACAGAGTCCCTCCTTACACCAGGTGTCCCCCAGCAGAGTCCCTCCTTAGACCAGGTGCCCCCAGCGGAGTCCCTCCTTACACCAGGTGCCCCCAGCGGAGTCCCTCCTTACATCAGGTGTCCCCAGCAGAGTCCCTCCTTACATCGGGTGCCCCCAGCAGAGTCCCTCCTTACACCAGGTAGCCCCCAGCGGAGTCCCTCCTTACATCAGGTGTCCCCAGCGGAGTCCCTCCTTACATCAGGTGTCCCCAGCGGAGTCCCTCCTTACATCAGGTGTCCCCAGCGGAGTCCCTCCTTACATCAGGTGTCCCCAGCGGAGTCCCTCCTTACATCGGGTGTCCCCAGCGGAGTCCTTGCTTGCATCAGGTGTCCTCAGTGGAGTCCTTTCTTACATCAGGTGCCCCCAGCGGAGTCCCTCCTTACAACAGGTACCCCCAGCGGAGTCCCTACTTACACCAGGTACCCCCAGCGGAGTCCCTCCTTACATCGGGTGTCCCCAGCGGAGTCCTTCCTTACATCAGGTGCCCCCGGTGGATTCCCCAGCGGAGTCCCTCCTTACATCAGGTGCCCCCAGTGGAGTCTCTCTTTACATCAGCTGCCCCCAGCGGAGTCCCACCTTACACCAGGTGCCCCCAGTGGAGACCCTCCTTACACCAGGTGCCCCAGCGAAGTCCCACCTTACATCAGGTGACCCCAGCGGAGTCCCTCCTTACATCAGGTGCCCCCAGCGGCGTCCCTCCTTACATCAGGTGTCCCCTGAGGTGCGGGTCGCAGGTGATTGGGCCTCTGCCCCATTACAGAAGACCAGCTCATGGAGGCCACTTGTGGAGGCCTCTTCTTTCTTCCTCACCACGATAGCTGGTCTTCAGTAAAATGGTGGCCAGCACTGGTAAAATGTCTCTGCCGGCCACCATTTTACTGAAGACCAGCTATCGTGGTGAGGAAGAAAGAAGAGGCCTCCACAAGTGGCCTCCATGAGCCGGCCTCTAGCGGCGGCGAAAAACTGTGATTTCCTGGGATATTTCCTGTGAAACGGTAATACTGGGACAAGGGTCTAAATTCCAGGAAATTTAGGACAGTTGGCAAGTATGGAAGTCTTGTTTGCAGTTTGCGAGAAGCCATGTCGGGGACACAGCAAACATGTGGAAGAAGGTGCTCTGGTCAGATGAGACCGAAATGGAACTTTTTGGCCTAAAAGCAAAATTCTATGTGTGGCAGAAAACTAACACTGCACATCACCCTGAACACACCATTCCCACGTGAAACATGGTGGTGGCAGCATCATGTTGAGGGGATGCTTTTCTTCAACAGGGACAGGGAAGCTGGTCAGAGTTGATGGGAAGGTGGATGGAGCCAAATACAGGGCAATCTTAGAAGAAAACCTGTTATGCCGCGTACACACGGTCAGAATTTCCGAAGGAAACAGTCCGATGGGAGCTTTTCATCAGATTTTCCGACCGTGTGTATGCCCATTGGTCTTTTTCTGACGGAATTTCCGACAGACTTTGGATTGAGAGCCTGTTCTTAATTTTTCCGACGGAAAACCTTTCTATCGGATTTTCCGATCGTGTGTATGCAATTCCGACGTGCAAAATTCCGACGCATGCTCGGAAACAATTCGACGCATGCTCAGAAGCATTAAACTTCCCTTTTATAGTGCAGTCGAACGTTTTTTAAGGCGTGGTGTTATTGACCATCGGAATTTGGTGTGACCGTGTGTAGGCAAGACAGTTTGAGCAAAATTCAGATGGGAAAACCATCAGAGCTTTTTCCGACGAGAATTCCGACCGTGTGTACGCGGCATTAGAGTCTGCAAAAGACTTGAGACTGGGGTGGAGGTTTACCTTCCAGCAGGACAACAACCTTAAACATACAGCCACTCAGCCAGAGCTACAATGCAATGCTTAGATCAAAGTATAGTCGTGTTAGAATGCCCCAGTCAAAGTCCAGACCTAAATCCAATTGAGAATCTGTGGCAAAACTTGAAAATTGCTGTTCACAGAAGCTCTACATCCAATCTGACAGAGCTTGAGCGATTTTGCAAAGAAGAATGGGCAAACATTTCATTCTCTAGATGTGCAAAGTTGGTAGAGACATCCCCAAAAAGATAGACTTGCAGCTGTAATTGCAGCGAAAGGTGGTTCTACAAAGTATTGACTCGGGGGGGGGGGGGGGGGGGTCGGTGGGGGGGGACAGCCACGCTTTTCACATATTTATTGGAAAAAAAAAATGTGAAGTTTATTTATCATTTTTCTTCCACTTCACAATTATGTGCCACTTTGTGTTAGTCTATCACATAAAATCCCAATAAAATACATTTACGTTTTTTGTTGTAACCTGACAACATGTGGAAAATTTCAAGGGGTATGAATACTTTTTCAAGGCACTGTACATGTTCTGGCATTGAACCATGCCTGCCCTCCACTCTTCTCCATCCCACAATCACTTTGGATGGATCAGAGAGGAGGAGGGGCGGTGGGGATGAGTGCACTACACTCAGCACTCAGGGGAAGAGCTCGGTCATGTTCGAACAAGAGCCGAACATGCCTGAGCTATTCCAGAGACTTTCCCCATCCCGCAGCTGCACATATGCAAGGGGCGGGGCTGCCTCTGCAGCCTAGGATTAGTTGAACGTGTGCCTGTGCCGCTCTGGGGACAGCGCTGGGTGGGCAAGGCAGGGACGTGATTGCGATCTTCTCATGACCTGCCAGGGGTCGATAGGTAGATCATGATCGACTGGTTAGTGACTCCTGGCTTAGACTGACTGTCTCTATATCAGGCAGCAGAGAGGAAGTATCTCTGGAAGTCAGCTCTGCTTACTTACAACTTCATTCTATTACAAGCCCCAGCTGCCAGACCATTTTGGCATGGAAATAATTTTGGGCCAATTTGGCCAAAAAATGTACTATTCAAAGCGAAAGTATATCTGGAATTCTCTGGAATTTTTCCATACCTCCCAACTTTGGGAATGAGGGACACCTATTAGCAAACGTATGCAAGCATAGGACACACCCCTGGCCATGCCCCCTAAAGGAGAATTGTACACAAAAACAAGATTGGTTTGTCAGAAACCATGAAACCAGACCGAGACAGAAGTACAATTAAATCACACTTGTTTAATAATAAAAGTAAAAAGAACAAACGTAGTCAAAACATAGCCGAAGTTCAGTAACGGGAACGGATAGTCAGCCAAGCCAGAAGTCAGGGATCCAAGTAGTGGAACAGCAAGCAGGATCTGGAGGAAGAAGGGATGTCAGCAAAGCTACTCTTTAACAGGAACTCAGGAGATAATTTCTTGTGATGTGACCAAGTCGAAGGCAGAGATCCTCATGACTGGATGGCTTAAGTAGTAGGCAGGACTGACGAGCAGGTTCATCAACAGCTGAGTAACTGTGGAGAGTTGGAATTTACAAATGCAGCAATTTAGAAACCAGATGAAAGGTTTAGTGCTGGAAAACACTTTTTGATAGATAAAAAGTGCATTTTATATACATCTATATAGATCAGATCAAAACGAGGAACAAATGAGGAGGAATGGAGGGACCTTGCTCCAAATTAGGGACAGTCCCTCAAAATCAGGGACAGTTGGGAGCTATGTTTTTCATAAGGGTGGCAAGGGCTGCTGTCTGTGTGAACAAAGCCCAAGATATCAACAGCACTACACCATAATTGAGGATCAAGGACAGGACATTTATTCACAACCAAAAACAGATGTTTCGGGGCCGCTGAGGACCCAGGTAGCAGTGATGTTTTAATAGGGACACCAAGTGTAAACAAGCCCTTACGGAAAAGCCAATTTTTTTTATTGTAACATCTGTCATTTTCATTCAATTTATTATATTTGAAAATCACCATTTCTACTTTCCTGCACATGCGGAGATCTGTCATCTTCAAATTCATGGGTCTGACAATGTGTAGTTGCCTCTACTGTATCTCTGTAGCCTAAAGCCCATCCTGGTTAATATTTGCTAATGGTAGCACATTGCCCCAAATATGAGTATTTCTCTCTGCAGTTTTTAGCGATTCTGTTGCTGTTGAGTTGGATGGCTAGAATGACGTGGCCATACCTCCATTCGTTACCTGAAGCTTCCAAAAGTACATTCTTCAGTACACAATGCTTCTTTGGGGCAGTGTAGTGTAACTTTGACCCCATGGACTTATATGAGGATGCCTGAAGCCAGTGGCAAAGCTAGAAATTCTTCCACCCTGTGTAAAAACTCAGTTCAAGCCTAATTTTTATTGTTTTTCAATTTGATCAAATCACACATCGATTGGATAATAAAATTGACGTGTGCATGGCCACCCTACTTCCCTAATGTTCGGATTCATTCAACCCAGGGTGGAAAATTATCAATCATTTTGCATGGATCGGCAGCACCAAGATGCTTTGTTCATAAATTAGATTGTGTCTTGATTTATTGCATTCTAAAGCCTAGTATACACTGTGAGAAAACTGGAGGAACAATTTCCACGAAGGTGTATATCATAATGTAACCAAAAAGTATATTACCACTTCAGGACTGCCCGCCTGCAATGTACTGCGGATGGGTGGCCCATGCAGGCAAAGCGATGTACTGGTACTTCGCTACCTGCTTTCGGGTTTAGAGCGTACGTTTGCACCCTTCCCCGCCGACACCCACGGTGGTTGTACACACCCAGAAACTGTCAGCAAAGTCCTGGCCATGAGTCACTACTGATCCGCTGTGTCCAATCACAGCCCAGAGCCCTGTGTTGACAATCAACACGGGGCTCTGTAGAGAGGGAATAATCTCTCTTTTTCTTATCCCTGCAAACAGTGGCGTCACTAGGGTTGGTGTCACCCGGTGCGCTAAAACATGGTGTCACCCCCCCCTCCACCAACTATAGTCACCCCTTAGTACAGACCCCCTTCCTTTAGTAGACCCCCCTCCACTAAGTATAGACCCCCTCCATCAGTACAGCCCCCCCTTCACCAATTATAGTCCTCCCTCAGTACAGACCCCCGCCAATAAGTATTGACCCCCCTCGATCAGTACAGACCCCCTTCCAAGTATAGACCTCCCCCAGGACAAAGCACCCCCCTCCATTAGTACAGATCCCCCCCAGGACAAAGAACCCCCCTCCATTAGTACAGACCCCCCAGGACATAGCACCCCCCTCCATTAGTACAGACCCCCCAAGACATAGCACCCTCCTCCATTAGTACAGACCCCCAGGACATAGTACCCCCCTCCATTAGTACAGATCCCCCCCAGGACAAAGAACCCCCCTCCATTAGTACAGACCCCCCAGGACATAGCACCCCCCTCCATTAGTACAGACCCCCCAAGACATAGCACCCTCCTCCATTAGTACAGACCCCCAGGACATAGTACCCCCCTCCATTAGTACAGACCCCCCCAGGACATAGCACCCCCCCCCTCCATTAGTACAGACCCCCAGAACATAGCACCCCCCTCCATTAGTACAGACCCCCCAGGACACAGCACCTCCCTCCATAAGTACAGACCCCCCCAGGACATAGCACCCCCCTCCATAAGTACAGACCCCCCAGGACATAGCACCCCCTCTATTAGTACAGACCCCCCAGGACATAGCACCCCCCTCCATTAGTACAGACCCCCCAGGACAAAGAACCCCCTTCTATTAGTAATCCCCCATCGCAAGCCGACACTCACCGCCTCCCCCCCCTGGTACCACACCACCTCGGGCGGCTCAGGTACACGGAACACCCGGGTGGCAGCTGGAGAGGAGAAGATAGTGTGCAGCTCTGCCACCCGCGTGGAGAATCGACCGTGACAGGCTTGGGCAGCAGCATCGTAGTGAGAGACAGAGGGGAGGAAGAGTAGGAGAACACAGGCCAGGCATGGCTGCGGCACTGAAAGAGTGTTTTCAGGCTGAAAAAAAAAAAAACTGCAAAAGGGAGCCAGGGCTGCTGTCACCCTCAGGATGTTGTCACCCCTGTAGTGGGTGGCACCCGGGTGTGGACCGCACCCCCCTAGCAACGCCACTGCCTGCAAAGGATCTCTCTCCTGCAGGGATAAGAAACAGAGAGATGTGTTAAGCCCCGTAAACATGATCAGAAAATCGTATAAAAAATACCGATTTCGAACCGATCGTATGATAATCGGATCGTTAGTACAGAGCTTTCGAGAGCTGATCACGGCAGTTTATCCGATATTGATCTTTATTCTTTATTCTTATTATTTATCGGATATGAATGAATTTTTTTTCCATACGATGCCAGATCCCACGATTTTCGTTTAATCAGTACAGCTATCATTCGAAAATGCATTAAAACACATGACATCACTTTCAAATTTTTATTCTGTCATATGAGAATTTTTGTGATATTAGTAAACTTATCAGATTCGATCTGCGATTATCATGCAAAAAAAAAAAAAAACGGACAGTCATTCGTCCGATAATCTTATCGTGTGTACCGGTCATTAGTAATATCAGCACATAATACACACATTAGGCACATGTTTAGGCTTCATTCACACCAATGCGTTTTTTCATGCTTTTTGTAGAAACGCAGGACATTATTTTTAACATGGGTTCCTATGGAACACGTTCACGTCAATGCATTTTTTGTGCCTCTGCGTTTTTGGAAAGGGTCGTGGACTTTTAGAAACGCAAAAGGCTGCTTTTTTTACTTTTTTGGTTCAATAGCCTTCAGTGGAGAATCAGCAGAAAAGCATGTAGTGCATTTTTACAACGATTTTGTCACGATTTGCATTTTGCGTTTTTAAATCTGCCCAACAACAAATTTTCCCAAAAAAAAAAAAACATAAAAAAAACGCAAAACACTTGGAGAAAGATCCCAAGGTTTGATGAGAACCTCCAGGGCCAGGGATAGCTGACATCCTTCTGTATGTAGTGGGTTGTGAGGCATGGTGGGTGCAGAGTAGTTAAAGTTTTTGGGCGCCAGACACTTGCAAAAAAAAAGTTTATTTCTCTTAACAAACTTTTTTGGGGGGGAGAGGGTAACGGCCAGGACACCCTTAGGTAATTGCAAGCTTAATTGGCAGACTCCGAGACTTCAATAGGAATACAGCCATGCAGGGAAAGGCATCCAGCAAGACGCCACATCTGCATGTGTAGGAATGCTGTCTCCTATGGCAACAGTTTTTAACAGTTCCAAACACAAGGCTCAACAGTTCCTTCACTTTCACTGCAATCTCTCCTTGTAGTTCGTCAGCCCACTGAACTCCCGGTCTCTCACTAGACTAGATGATTCACTGCCACTGAATCCCTTGAGCTTCTTCAATCTTCACAGTGGTTTCTTCCTCAAGCGTCACCCCCACTTCTCTGCTGGGTCCCAAGCTTGGCACTCCGATACCTCTCAAGTTTCACCCACGCTGGCCTGCTCGGTCCCTGGCTTGACACACAAGGCTGTACAAGGCTGCTCTGCAAGCGTCACCTCTACTAGCTAGGTCCCTGGCTTGATACCCATTGAAGTTTGATTCTTCACTGTCCCTGGTTGGTGAGAATGCTGCTCTGGTACTTGCTTCAGTTACTCAACGTGGTCCCTGGTACTTAGGCGGATAGTCCCTTACTGGCGACAGCTTCCCCTCTACCTCTGACCACGACAGGTTCTCTGGCCAACAGAACCGTCACTTCTGCTTGGACTGGATACCGGGATAGGCCCAATCTCCAGCCTAACAGCCCAGGCAGTACAACACATGTCCACCCAGACAGCCGTCCAGGTGGCACAGACCCTAGATAACCTGTCTCAATCCGAATATATATGTTCTGCCAGCAGGCCAAGGGATTCAAGTAAAACCCTGCCCATTGGCTCAGACACCCTACATACCCATAAACTAACCTTGGGTTGTCTTTCTCATATCTAGTACCACCAAGTACCCGGCCACCTAATGGTAATAGAGAAAAGTGCAACAAGGCCAAACTTAGGGAGAAATTAATGGATCTCTAATAATCAAGCAAGGTAACTACTCCTGGCAAGCAAATATGTGAGGAACTCCCTGCCTAAGTGCTACACATAAATTGCAGTAATAAAACACGGAAAGCACAGCAAAAAGCACTGGAAAAATGCTCAAAAAGAAAAATGCATAGATGTAAATCAAGCCTTAACCCCTTGATCGCCGAAGATGTAAACCCCTTCCCAGCCAGTGTCATTAGTACAGTGACAGTGTATATTTTTCTGGTACAATATTTTTATTGAAATTTAAGAAAAAAGTATAGCTGTAATAGTCCTGCGCAGGGGATATGAGAAGTAAGCATAACATATTTCAAACAATAACCCTCTGGCCAAAGCCGGGGGTCAACATAGGGTGTCTGAGCTAAATTGCTCAGGGGCTGGGGTGTGGAGCAGTCCACAAAATTTGGGAAAATGAAACTGGAACCAAGCTCATAAGAACACAAAGGAAGGGGTAAAAATAAAAAGGGGGGGGGGAGTCAGATGGCAAAGAGGGAAACGAGAGGTTAGGGGAGATTACAGACTAGGAAGAGGAAAAAGAAGCGCAGAAGAGGGAAGGAGAAAGTTCCCCCAGAAGGTCAGAAGGCTGAGAAGGTCAGTTAGAGAGACCCAGGCTGGTCGGGTGCAAAGTTGGAAGAGTGTAAGACCACCACGGGCCCTACACCTTGCGGAATTTAGCGTGGGAGTCGTGAAGGATACTAGTCATCTTCTCATTAATCATGAAAGTCATTAAGATGCTCTTCACCTCCGCAAACAAGAAAGCTGGCTTTTTTCCAGGCTCTTGCTATTGCACGCTTGGCGGCAATAAATAAATAGGTGAGTAATAATAAAAAATGGCCTGGTCAGAAAGGGGGTAACACCCCCCGGAGGTCAAATGGTTAACAAAAATTCTCGAACGACGTAGGTAAACATAACTATGTACTAGTGTAGTATCAGAGAAAGTGATATTCCAGCCACATCCATCAAATATGTTATATATTTATTGGTGTATAACATGCACCGTTTCACTCTGAAAATCGGGTGCAAATAGCGTGTGTGTGTTATACGCCAATACTTCAATTTTAGCTGCCTCGGAGGGAACAGGGAAAGGGGGCGGGACGAGCGCCCATCAGATTACATACAGTGAGAATCTCCTTGTTACTTGGCAGCCTCTGTAATAGGAAGCCCCGTCTCCTGGGTCGCCATTGGACCACTGTTCTGTCTATCATAGGAGATTCTCACTCTATGTAATATGTCGGCGCTCGTCCCGCCCCCCTCCCTGTCCCCTCTAGGATGCAGATGGGCATCGATCAGGCTGCACCGATGGCAATGGTGAGGCTGCTGTATTGATGGCTATTATGATGCTGCTGGATTGATGGCAATGGTGAGGCTGCTGCATTGATGGCAATGGTGAGGCTGCTGCATTGATGGCAATGGTGAGGCTGCAGCATTAATGACAATGGTGAGGCTGCTGCACTGAAGGCAATGGTGAGGCTTCTGCATTGATGGCAATGGTGAGGCTGCTGCATTGATGGCACTTGTGAGGCTGCAGATGGGCATTGATCAGGCTGCATTGATGGCAATGGTGAGGCTGCTGCATTTATGGCAATGGTGAGGCTGCTGCATTGAAGGCAATGGTGAGGCTGCTGCATTGATGGCAATGGTGAGGCTGCATTGATGTGGACTGATGAGGCTGCATTGATGGCACTTGTGAGGCTGCAGATGGGCATTGATCAGGCTGCATTGATGGCAATGGCGAGGCTGCAGATGGGCAATGACCCTTATTTTGCTTCAAAGTTCCTTATTTAAAATGTTTTTTTTCCAGAAAATGTATATGTTAAAATGGATGTGCGTGTTATACCCAGATAAATACGGTATTTTCGTACGATTACAGTACACATTGAACGAGAATTTGACGTTGTGTTTAATCGCATTAAACATTTTCTAGCTTGCACCTTTGTTTTTTTTCATCCAAACAGTTGGAATTGGCTGTCAAAACTACTATACTAACGAACAGATAATCAACCCATGGTTCCTCTAATGGAAATTTCCATCTGATTTTCTGATTGTGTACAGGCCATATGACTGCATAGTGAAAACAGAGATGTGACCCATAACAGGCCTCGCTCACACAGGGTGATTACATGCATGCCCCATGCAGGGTTGTGCGTAGTGGCACAGGGTGATTACATGCATGCCCCATGCAGGGTTGTGCGTAGTGGCAAAGGGTGATTACATGCATGCCCCATGCAGGATTGTGCGTAGTGGCACAGGGTGATTACATGCATGCCCCATGCAGGGTTGTGTGTAGTGGCACAGGGTGATAACATGCATGCCCCATGCAGGGTTGTGCATAGTGGCACAGGGTTGCAGAGGCTTTGTGTGCAGCCCCGTGACGGTGTCCTATTTTTATCTATTGAGACGCAGCAACTACATGGACACAGCCACTGCTACCAGTGTGACACCTGGGACACCAAATACCAACTGGAATCCACTTCCCTGTGTGTGGCATATCGGTGGGTTGCGTTGTCTACTATAGATTCTTATGGGCAGAGGGGATCGCTCATTTATAGAAAACCCTAAATGGCCCGGCTACTTTTCAGAGTGAATAGGGACCATTGTCACCAGAGTAGGTTACCCTGTTGGATGATGTACCCTCTAATATTATATTATATTATTATCACAAATGAAAAATACCCTTTCCAGGGGGTCAAACCCTTCTATGTAACTAATAGATGGACTGGTGTGAAGTTGCAGTGTGCTGGTGTGGAACATCCTCCAGTGACAGCTCCCCCCTAATTGGCCGGGCTATGCTCCATGGTGAAAGAGGTCCCTTGTCACCAGATTAGGTGACCCTAGTGGATGATATCCCCTATGATAATATATTTTCTTATTCTCCCAAATGAAAAATAGCCCTTCCAGAGGCTCTACCCCCTCCATGTAACTAATAGAAGGATTGGTGTGGAGTTGCAGTGTGCTGGTGTGGAACATCCTCCAGTCCCCCCTAATTAGCCTGGCTACGCTCCATGGTGAATGAGGGCCATTGTCACCAGATCAGGTGACCCTATTGGACTATTTCCCCTATTATACTATAATATATTTTATTTTATTATTCTCCCAAATGAAAAATAACTCTTCCAGAGACTCTAACCCTTCCATGCAACTAATAGAAGGGTTGGGGTGGAGTTGCATTGTGCTGGTGTGGGGCATCCTCCAGTGACAGCTCCCCCTTAATTGGCCTGGCTATGCTCCATGGTGAATGGGGGTCATTGTCACCAGATCATGTGACCCTATTGGATGACTTCCCCTCTATTATTATATTATATTGTTCTCCCCAATGAGAAATACCCTTTCCAGAGTCTCTAACCCTTCCATGTAAATAATAGGATTGGTGTGGAGCATCCTCCAATGACAGCTCCCCCCTAATTGACCTGGCTATGCTCCATGGTGAATGGGGGTCCCTTGTCACCAGATCAGGTGACCCTATTGGATGATTTCCGCTCTGTTATTCTATTATTCTCCCCCAATGAGAAATCGCTATCCCAGGGGCTCTAACCCTTCCATGTAAATAATAGGATTGGTGTGGAGCATCCTCCAATGACAGCTCCCCCCCCCCCCCCAATTGACCTGGCTATGCTCCATGGTGAATGGGGGTCCCTTGTCACCAGATCTGATGACCCTATTGGATGATTTCCGCTCTGTTATTCTATTATTCCCCCCCCAATGAGAAATCGCCTTCCCAGGGGCTCTAACCCTTCCATGTAAATAATAGGATTGGTGCAGAGCATTCTCCAATGACAGCTCCCCCCTAAGTAATAGAAGGATTGGTGGGGATGAATCCTGCAGTGACAGCTCTCGCCTCCGCCATCCTCCAGTGACAGCTCCCCCTCCCCGCTCCCTCCGCCATCCTCCGGTCTCCTCCCCCGGCCTCTCCTCTCTCCCTCCCTCTGCTGGCCTCTCCCGGTCCCCTCCTCCCGCCTGTCCCCGGGCAGGACTCGGAAGATGGCGGCGGACGATCGTGGCCGCTCGGACTCGGCTAAGGAGAAGAGAAGGGATCAGTTGACCCGGTGGAAGGACTGGGAGAAGGAACAATGTCTGAAGTTCGGCAATTCCCGCCGGCCGCCCCGGGTCCGCTTCGCCCAGGGAGCCGTCTTTATGGCCGCCTGTTCGGCTGGAGACCAGGAGGAGGTTCGGGAGCTGCTGGCGGCCGGAGCCCCGATCAATGGCACCAACGTGGACGGGCTGACCGCTCTGCACCAGGTAGGGGGGACCTTCACCCCGGGGGACACCTGCACAAGAATTTGGGGGAGCAGATGTTTTGGGGGTCTCATCCGTACGATCCTGACCTGTATGGGAAATTGTAGGCGGCGCACGTTGAGGTTACGTTTGGTGGACTACAAGAATCAGAATGTCTTGTAACCCTCCGCCGTGCCATCGAGGAACCAACAGTCACAGCAGGACGGGACTTTGATCCCTCGATAGCCGTAGATTGCTGGGCTCTATTATGGCGCTCACACATATCGATCCGATCGAGTCCAGAGACCCCCCATCCCATGGATTTGAGTAGTCCCTTCTATGGCCAGGGAATTTGAACAACTATCTCCAAGTGCCGTTGAACTGGTCATGAGACCCGCCTAAAGCTGGCCAAACACACCTCGAAATTTGGCCACTTTAGACAAACTTTGAGTTGTGGGTGGCCTTCCCGAAACTAACAAACTTTGAGAAATCGAAGGAGCCAGGCGAGAAAAAGTCAGCCTAACGTTGACTAGCCAATAGGATATGGTCGCTGTTGGGGTATCTGACAACCGCAATTGCCGACTGTTGGAGTCCAGGCACTGGTGGGAGATTCCTCCATCCATACGGTTAAGCATGGATGGAGAAGTCTGGACTTTGCCGAACGAGAAGAACCTTTTACTTGTATGGTCAGCCTTAGTCAGTTGCTAGATCTTCTTGTCCCTGGGGGTTGGAGATCCAACCTTTCCCGGGATGGAGATCCAATGGAGCAGTCAGTGGGCTTTTACTTGTATGGTCAGCCTTAGTCAGTTGCTAGATCTTCTTGTCCCTGGGGGTTGGAGATCCAACCTTCTCGGGATGGAGATCCAATGGAGCAGTCAGTGGGCTTTTACTTGTATGGTCAGCCTTAGTCAGTTGCTAGATCTTCTTGTCCATGGGGGTTGGAGATCCAACCTTTCCCGGGATGGAGATCCAATGGAGCAGTCAGTGGGCTTCCAAACCGTGACCTGGTTGGAAAGACTTTCCACCGTGCCAAAAAAATGCCAAAGAATGAGCCCCTTGGTTTCTCTATTTTCCCCATATGATCTGCAATGCTGACATTGGAAAATCTGCTTTAGTATATGGGATTGTCCATTTTTTTTTTTTTGGGAACCTTCACCTCCCTTATTTTTAAGTAGTCATTGGTAAAACGACCTGCATATGACGAGATCCTCTGTCCTATCACATTGTTCTTAGTACTAGGCCCCCATAACTTGCCCTTATCTCCATATCTGGTAGCATTCAGCCGCCGCCGGCACCACATCACACACTCGCACCTCCAGTCATTTCTAGGAGAACGTTTCATCCTTTCATAGTCAGCTGCTAGTGGAGACCACACACTCTTCTCAGCTAGCAGAAGACTTCAGATCTTTGCCGTCTCTTTGCATTCCTCGTCCCTCTGGCATTTTTTAGTGTTTAGATGAAATGTTCCTCATCCGCCGGCTACTTTTATCTCCCCCCTCCCCTCCTTTCCCCCCATCCATATACTGTTTGTATTGCTTGCTATGTGTGTCTCTCGATATTCCATCCTTGGTCATTTTTTCTCTCCTTTGCCCCCCACCAGGCTTGTATCGATGAGAATATCGAAATGGTTCAGTTTCTGGTTGAAAATGGAGCCAGCGTCAACCAGCAGGATAACGAGGGGTGGACCCCACTCCATGCAGCCGCATCCTGTGGCTTCGTGCCCATTGCACAGTGAGTCTGGGGGTGACAGCACCCCCCCAATTCTCTATTGTATACACATATCCAGGTTTTTTTCTTGCTGTGGCCTCCTTGACTCTTCCATATACGTCCATTGTGGGCTGAGTATGTGCATTCCTAGTTCTCCTGAGTGTAACGCAGTCAGGCTTGTTCAGCGAGCGATGACAAGCCCTAAAAGGCATTTAGCCAGCAGTCAGGTTGGTTCAGGGATAGACAATTACCATTTGGTTGATTTATTGCTTTCTGCCTTTAGCCCCTGTTCACACCGGTGCAACTTTGCAATGCGATTTGACAGGTCCAAGTCGCACCTTATTGTCGGCAGTGCAACTGTTCAAATTGGTGCAACTCTGACTTTGCGTTGCCGCACCGATTTGGGGGGGGGGGGGAAAGGTTCCTGCGGTATTTTTTTTTTCGATTTCAGGTGCGACTTGCATAGATAACTCCTGCATGAAGTCGCACAGATGTCAGCCAAGTCACACTGATCTGTGGCTTTGAAATTGTGCGACTTTAAGTCAAGTCGCATAATTTCAAAGTCAGATTCAGCGTGATTGGGGGCTAAAACTTTAAGGGCCAGTTCACACCATAGAAACACAATCTGCATGCGTGTTTTTGCTGCATTTTTTTTATGTGTTCCAGTGCGTTTTTGATGCAGTCCAGTGCATTTTTTTTCTCCCTATTTTTTTTTCTTAACCTTAAATAAGGACATGTGCGTTTTCATTGCGTTTGTGATGCATTTTATAGCGTTTCAGTGCAGGAAAAATGCAGCATGTTCTGCTTTTATTTTCTGCCACTGCAAGCACTGGTGTGAACTATGCCATTGAAAACCATATAACCTACTTTCCATGCGTTTTTGATCCAGAAAAAAAAAACGCACTGAACTGCATGTGGTGTGAACCGGCCCTAAGTCCTAGGTAAAGAAATGTGGAGTGAGAGCAGTATGGAGGCATCCATTGCTAACATCTTCTGAAAATGCTAGTTCCCTTGCTGTCATGTGGCTCTAAAGCTCACCACATATGTTGCAATCTGATTGTACGATCTTCTTTAGATCTATGTAGTACAGGGGTCTGCATGATTGGATACAGATCGGATACAGGTCCTTGGTAAATCTAAAATTGATTGTACAGCTAGATTGTAACTTGTACGATGATCCTAAGACCCCATACACACTATTAGATTTTCTGCAGATTTGTCTTCAGATTTACCGAAACCATATAATATGAGGTCAAACCTTAAGAGTTTCAATTTGTATGCGATCAGGAAGGCCCCTGCACTACATGGTTTTAGTAAATCTGAAGACAAAAATCTGCAGACAATCTAGTAGTGTGTATGGGGGTCTAAGGCTCACCACCCACGTTACAATCTGACTATACAATCTCCGTACTATTGCCTTTTTAGGTCTGCCAGTTCTCTGTAATTTGAGGACCTATCTAAACTAATCAATTTAGTTTGTATCCAAACAGGTAAGCATACGTACTACATACTTGTTGGTAGATCTACAAGAGTTTGTACAATTTGATTGTAAGGTGTGCGTGATCACAAGAAATTTGCATGATTGCCCCATCAACACAGACAATGCTGACAGGGAAATCCCTCGCCAAGCAATTGTCTTCTGGGGGGGGGGGGGGGGGGGGGGGGGCGGGTAAGCCGAGAAGACAGTGATTATTGCTAGCGGCTATAGCAGCCACTACTGATAAGTGCAAGCCAATCCGGCAGGCTGGTTGTACCCAAGTTGATTGATCAATCAACTTGGTACCTTCAGCCTGCCCACTAATAGCAGAGATTCGAACCATGTATGGCCGAGATTCGAACCATGTATGGCCGGCCGGCCTTACCTTACAGGTTGCAATCTGATCATACAATCTTTGAACAGTCAACTTTGGATCCACCAAAACCATGTAACATGGGGCTCTACGTATCTTCAATTAATCTGTCCAAACAGGCAGGCCTTTGCACTACCTACTTGTAGATTGTACAGTGTGTGGTCAGCCTAATGGTGGCCTTACACTATACAATCTCTATACATCTCATTTTAGATTCACAAAAATTCTATAATAGGAGTACACACCTAATCTATCCTATCAATCTGGCAGACCTTTGCACTACACACTTGTTAGCAGCTCTTATGGAAATTGTACAATTAGATTGTGATGTGTGTGGTTAGCTTATTACTTTGAGGCTCACCATACATGTTACAGTCTGGTTGTAAAATCTCCTTTAGATCTATCAACAAGTTTGTGGAGCAAGGGCCTGCTTGTTTGAATATATATTGATTGGATAGAATAGGTAGGTCCCGATGTCTTGTTCTGCATTAGTGATACGTTTGGGGATCCCAGTCAGAACCCCAATGAGTGAGCCCTATATCAATGTATTGGGCCAATCATCTGCAGCCAGGGGCATGGACCTGCATACCTGTGGCCCTGAGGTGTTGAATGCTTCGGCTTGCTTATGATTGGCCCATTACAGTGACAGATTCCTGGTTGATCCACTTCCGATCTCCTCTCTGTTCTGAATCAGGGAATGTATTAATGCCAGAAGATGAGCGTGACTACCAGGCAGATGGCATTTTCAGAGAACTCAGCAGTTCTAATAGCACAGGGTTCCTTTGTCATTATGCAGAAACACCATTTTGAAGCTCATGTTAACCAATCAGAAATCGGCATTCATTTGCTTCACTCCACTTAAAGGTGACCTGTCAGTAATAAAGTTTTCACACTGGATTCTTAATGGCCGGCACCACAGGGTGGTTCATCAACATGCAGTCCCACTCGAGTGCTGTGGCCGCTGCATCCAACTATGTAAACTGCGCACGTCAGTGACCCATAGAGAGATACCAGCGTTGCATTGTGGGCTGCTGGGGGATGGGCCAGGGTTTGGATGGGCTCCAAGTCCGTTTCTGCTTTTAGCACGTGTTGGTGGACATTTTATAGCTTCGTCGGTTGGTAGCTTTTTGTTTTGGCTTTTTAACTTCAACTTTTAGGCCCTGATCGCACTAGTACGATGCCAGACATCGCAAGTGATTCGTGCCGCAGTGCTGTGCAGATCACATGCAATGTCTGTGAGATGAGATTTCAGCCATACAAACTGTATGGCTAAAATCGCATTCCCACCGAAATGGCGCAGGACCCTTTTTTTGGTCCGCACTCAAATCGGATTGCATGGGTGTCCACACCCATGTGATCCGATTCTTGCACCATTTCACAGTTCGTACTGCAATCTTCGAACCGATCTGGGGGTGTCATTAACTTTACATTGACACCCGCAGCATTTTGCAGATCTCAGTGTGAACCACTGTGCGTTTCAAGTGCGATGCGGGAACCGGCACTGGATTCGCAGGGTTCTCGCATTGCACTAGTGTGAACCGGGCCTTTAAAAGACAGTTTTTCCATTCTGCTGCTTTTTGGGTCAAATTACTAAAAAATTGTTCTAACCCCTACAACATAAAGCTTCTAATATTGTAAATGCCTAAAGGCCATTTCCCACCACAAGGCCTGTGCGGTTAAATGCATGCCGTTTCAGGCTTTGGGGTGCATTGCATTGGACAGCCTGTTCATTTGAATGGGTTGTAAATGCACCTCTTTCCTATATTGAGGCGCGCTCCCTGCTTATTCAAAATAAATAGGACCCTAACATAATGAAAATGTATATGTTAACGTATATCTAAGGCCCTTTTCACACTTTTACGATCTGAAAGTTGCGCCTTGAAGTAATGCCTGTGTAATAGACCTCAAGTCGCATCAAAGTCGGACCAAAGTAGTGCAGGGACTACTTTGAAGCCACACAGATATGAACGGTACTCCTTGTAAAGCATGGAGTACGACTTGTCATGCGACTTTGCAGTCTCAAGTCGCAGGGCAAGTTGCACAAGTGTGAAAGGGGCCTAAAGCCAAATTTTTTATTTTTTCCTATTTGGGTACAGTAAGGTAGGAGAAGGCCTTGTTTACACTTTCAGTTGCACACAATTGAGGCGCTTTTTTTGTCGCTCACTAACGGCTCTATTCTGGGGAAAATAGGATTAGGCCTTGTTTACATTTGCAGTTGGGGAGGGGTAAAAACCGCTCCCACTTAAGCTGCAAAGGCAGCTGACGGGGTGTACATACTGTATGTGAGGGAAAATGTATCCCCATTATCGCACTCGGCGGACAGTACTGCCTGCCAAATGCAACTTATTCAAATGAATAGGACCGTTCTACAGTCCTGCGCAATGCATGCAGTTTGTTGGTGTTTTTTAGGGGTTAAACCAGTCAGTGAGGAGGCAGCATTGCTGCCTCCTCACCACCTGTCAAACACGCAGTGAATCACTGTTCATAAGGCTCCGCATATGTAAACTAGCCCTTAAAACTGCTGTCGGATTTGTTTTACTATCTGTGTCACAGTGGGGCGATTTTCTCTTACTTCCTGTCTTGTAGACTCAACAGGAAGTGAGGGGATATCTTTCCAGTGTGAGGGAAATCCATTCTTAGATAGTTGTCATGGGAACAAGAAAAATTTTACCTCATATTTTTAGATTTACCTTCACTTTTCCTGGTGACATTGGTGATCAGGAAGATGGGTGACGGTGACACAGCAATAAAACTGGACAGTGTTTCTTACCCCTTACTATTCTAACAAAATCTAAAATAAAAAGTTTTGCCTTTAGCTACACTTTACAGGTTTTTCTCCATTTTTGCACAATGCACTGCAATGCGTTGTGCGGCGGGGTGCAAATAAAAATGATTGACAACGCGCACTGTGGCGTGTTAATGTTTCTGGCAAATAAAGTATTTAAAGGTAAAATGCAAGAGGGAATGTCAGTTATGACGTAGTTGATTGCTGGTATGTGGTTGTAACAGGTTATACCGGGGTGCACGGATGACATCTTCACAGGCCTATGACAGCCTGGTATTTGAAGTCATTTACTGTCAACAACACCCTTTACAGGCCTGGTGATCTGCTAATTACAGGGATTTTAGACCTTTTTGTGTCATTAGACTGGAGCTGAACATTTCTCATCCTGTCACTGGTGGTCTAATAGCCTTTTGTATTACTTTACTCATATAATTGTATACATTGTTTTTCCTTGTGGAGTTTGTATATAGTAAACCTGTTTTTGGGATCAAATAAAACATAGCAACTATGTAGCTGCATAGCAAGTACTGTCTGATACCTCATATTACCTGAAAGTATATGTAAACCTCATAGTTAAAATGTCATGTATGTTTTAACACGTTTAATGCCTCCCACTAGCCATTTAAGGGGCTTGTAACGCTGGAGGCGTTTCCTGGGCTACTCAGTCACGTGATAATAGCGATTGGCATTCATAGTGATTTATGTGATCAAGAGCCTGTCCTACCGGCTTCCCTTTGTAATCAGTGATTGAAATCTGTAGTTGACCTGACCTGGCGGCACCAGGTTAGAGCAGTCAGAGTGCTATGGTTGCTAAAGTAGTGCGGTCACAGTGCTGGGGGTTTGCTAAGTGAGCACGGTTGCAGTGGTAGGCGGGTGCTAAGTGAGTGCGGCCGCAATGCTGGAGGTGCCGAGGGAGTGCGGGCACAGTACAAAACAGCAGCTCCAGCTGTACATGTACAGTATGTTTGGTAGCACGGCCTTAAAGCTCACCACAATACCACCACATATTTGCATGTGGCTAATGTCATTGCTGAGTGAGCACGTGAGCAAGGCCGCAGTGCTGGGGGGCGGCGAGTGAGTTTTGTCACTTGAGGGCAGTCGCAATGCTAGGGGTGCTGAAGGGGTGCAGTCAAAGCACAAAATAGCAGCTCCAGCTGTACACATACAGTATATTTGGCAGCACGGCCGTATATATGCATATGACCCATGTAGGTGTTTTATTTTTTATTTTTTTTTAGCTCTTTACTTCCTGTCCCTTTTAGACACTACAGGAAGTAAGAGGAAATCTATCCAAAGTGAGAAATCTTATTTTTTTTTATTTTTTTGATGTTTTATTTTCAACCCTGGTGACAGTGATCTTACATAGAGAAGTGCTCCAAGTCCAAGCACATGGGATGGTAAAAGCTTGCCTTCCTATATGCAAATGTTGACTTTGAAAAAAAAGTCGCACAGCGTCTTTGGAACTGTAGTGACTGATAGGACCGTAAAGCCAGAAAGTGCTTGCTGTGCAGTTGCAGTGTTTATTTTCTTTCTTTGTCTCCAGGCCAAGTTTACTTTAAACTCTTCATACCACCACCCCATGGCGCTTAAAGTGGGCTTTAATGTAGGGGGGCAAGGTGGCTTCCTGAACAAGTGACTACTGTGGCTCTCACAGCGGTCACATGATCAGGAGTCTGTCCTGCTGGCTCCCAATCAGAAACCACGAATGAGATGTGTCGTGCTAGCTTGGCTTGTGTGTTGGGGAGTGCTCAGTGAATGCACCTCAGGCCTCTGTGGACGCATATCTGTTGGGGCTGGGCATAAAGCCCATTTATTCTGTTCTAGCATACATGTGTTACTTGGTCAGAAAGAGGATAAACCAGAGATATATCTATGTAGCATAACAAAGTAAAAATGTACTGATGTAGGGTAGAGTGGAGGTGTGGCATTTAGCAGCCAATCAGAATTTTGCTGCCATTTCTAGCTAGCATTAGGAGCAATATCAAATATAATCTGACTGGTTGCTTTAGGAAACGCAGGAAATCGAATTTTCTGGAATTAAAGTGAGGATGCAGGACCCCTGACCCTCTGTCTGGACAGTGCTGATTGTCCCTGTGTTGATCACATGCACCCTCCCAAGAAAAAGAAAAAGAAAAAAAAAAAAAATAGCAATACACACCAAACTGAGCATGTGCAGAGTTCCCCCAAGGCTCTCTGCTATCTGGAGATGGTTTGGGAACTGTACAAAAAGGGGAGGATCAGAGAAGACCGAATCAAACTGTCTTTTTACACCGAAAATAACCCCTTAGGTTCCACAGGGAGTATAACAAGCATGCTTTATTGCATATACAGACTGAATTTAGTGGGTTTAGTAATGCTTTAAGTCATTAGATTATATTACTGGTTAAATGAAAGCGGACATCTCATTGGCTGCTGTGGACAATGTCTCCACTTTCCTCTTCTTCCAGCATTTGAATTTAGGCCAGATAACCTTAAAATAACTTTCCTCTACAGCTTTGGATAATTTTAATGTGATTTTTTTGAATTGTGTGGCGGACTAATGTACTTGAGTGACAAGTGACGGTGTTGCTCATAGAAACCAGTCAGACACCAGCATGTTTGGGAATGATAGCAAGGATCTGATTGGTTGTTGTAGGCAAGGAATGCAATTTCCATTTCTGTAGCCAGTCTCAACCAGGGTTCTGTGTAAAGCTAAGGTCCCGCCAGAGGTAGCATTGAGCTGTGGCTGGTTAACCTCCCATCCAATGGGGCCTGGATAGTTCTAGGACCAACACCACTTGGCAGAGCCAGCAGCATGACACCAATGGGGGGGGGAATTAATCTTGCCGACCACCAATATAAGAAGCTTTTTGCTATTGAGCCCCAATGACCTGGTTTTAGTAAGGGTTCCCCGAAACTGAGCATTATCTTGGGGGTTTCTCTGGTGTAAAAAGGTTGAGAGAGGCTGATGTAGACATATACCCATACAGGTTATGTTGAGGAGACTAAAGCAATCTAAAGCTCCTTCCAACAGAATCCATATGTAGCACAGTAAGGCCTAGTTTACACTTGGGGAAGGGGGAGTAGTAAAAAGCTGAGCTGCATTTTTATCGCCTTCCTCACAAAGCCGCAAAAGCATCTGTACAGGGTATACCCATATGCTGGTCACAAAAATGATCGCGGCACTGCCCGCCGACGAACGTGACCTATTTGTGCAATGCATGCAGTTGCGATATGGTGGTGCAGGCTTTTAGGGTTTAAAACAGGCGGTAAAATGGCAGCTTAACGCCTCCTCGCTTCTTGTCAAACACCTTCTGAAACCCTTTTTTATCACAGATCGAGCTTCAGAGGGATAATGCATGCATAAACGAGCCCCAAATCCAGAGAAGTATTCATCATTTTAGGACAGCTGGCAAAGCTATGCCAATTATTTCTTTACACCCCAACAGCCAAATTCACTTCCATAACTACTTGGGTTTAGTGCAAATTAAAGCCTAAAACTATATAACCATTTATTCCGAACTGCTAAAAGCTCTTTGAATCGGTGCATAGCTCAGTAAAGCCTCTTAGAACAGAGGTATTTGCATGCCTCATTCCGTCACATTTCCCAAAAATAAGAGGATTAGTCCTCATTTATGCCCTAATAGTCCGATGCAGTTCATCTGGTATGGGGAAACTAGAACAAAACAGAATCTGTTGCCTATCCGAGGTTCTACATTCCAACTATAACAAGAATTTGGTCTCTGTGGGCAATGGCTTCACTGCTTATGTCCTTCGAGCTCCAGATTTTGTAAATCAGCCTGTGTACTGGTTAAAATGGAACTCTTTGTTTTATGGTTGGAGTTGGGAAAACTCGGTGACGTCAAAATGCAGGTGTCGCAAGCCCCATAGTGGATTATCCATAAGAGCACACCGTGAGGGACGTCCAGAGAGGATCTGGGAAGTACAATTTACGACATGGGTATTGGTGGGGGAACATGTCCCTCTTGAGGGTCAAACCTAGACTTGCTCTACCCAAAACCTACCAAATTGGTCTTCAGTTCAGCCCTAACATCCTTTAAAGTGGAAGTAAAACCCCCTATCGTTTTCAGCCAAGGAAGCTTCTTTGCCTCTGTTTAACCTTCAACTGCCACAGTGCTGCAATGTGATCCGTTATGACACCAGCCATTGGATGGTTTGACTGTTTGGTTGAGAGCACAGCCAATGTGCAGTTAGCATTCACGGCATGCCTTTTTTTTTTTTTAGACTGTTAAATCGATGGGTTTACTTCCGCTTTAAAACTCCAGTGCCAGAATACATAAACGAACAACCATGTTCAGACCAATTAACAGACACCAGAGAAATGCCAAACTTGATATGCTTTTGCATAGTTTGAGAACACTCAAGAACCACATATAATGATCCTAGCATGAAAACGTTCCTCGATACCATCTGTTTTAGTTAACATAAGCAGTTTACTTTCGCTTACTAACAAGTTCGAAGATGTTTATCCCAACTGCAGATGTTGCCTGTCTTCCACTGCTGTCACCAGTTCAGATATTTTACTTTCTTGTGGAATTTGTTTGCGTCTTTACACATGGCTTTGTTGTCAGTGTGATTGTACTCTTTGGACAGGTACTTGATCTCAAAGGGCGCCAGTGTTTCCAGTGCAAATAGCGAAGGTGAACTTCCCCTGGATGTGGCCCATGAGAGTGCCATGGAGAAGCTGCTGAAGGCCGAGGTTAAGAAACAAGGTAAGTGTCCATCTTTGCAGACGGTGGTATACAGACGCCTCTATTGTCAAAAGTAACGGATCCAAAATTGGAACAACAGTAAGATCAGGTTTTACAATGATTGTTAAAGACGTTTGACGTAAACTATGGATCCCTACTTTAGATTCCAGAGACTGTACAACCTTTCAATATGCATGCAGATCAGCTTCATGTCAGTAATCTTATCAATATATTAATGCTTTAAAAACTGCATACGTATTTTAATTGTATATGTGGCCAGCCATGTTTGCTTATTGCATACACAGAACCGGCTTTGCAGTGCTTCACAATAGTTGTGCTTCAGGCTGGGTTCACATACATGCAAATTGGATGCATTTTTAACTGCATCCAATTCTCCTAACATGTAAATGTGAACGGCTTTCAATAGAGCCGTTTCACACATGTGCGGTTTTGAAAAGGGTCCTGTGTGTTTTTTTGTAAAAATTTGCACCTGAACTGGTGAACAGAAACGCAATGGACTCGGGGCTGCAAACCACAGCCGTATATGTATGAACCCGGCCTTACTGCTATTTTACATTGCTAGTACATGAGTCAGCCAACTTGCTAAAATAAATGCACTCCATGTGTGGCTGTTATATGGTATCATAAGTTGCTAAGCAGGAAGCAAAGTAATTCCTGTGAGCCACGGAACACCCCCTTTAGTGGCCAATCCAAAAATCTTTTTAAAGTGGACTATTGCACCCCCCCCCAAAAGCTAAAAATCCTTGGTACAAGCAGCCTTGCATGCCCATCTCTAATCATCTACAAGTCCTGTTAAACATATTTTTTTTTTTATATAAAAAAAAAAGAGGGATTACTGTGCTTAGATTGCCAACCTGTGGAATTTTGTGATACCAAAATTAAGAACAAATAAGTGAATAAAGTGCAGTGCTATTAAAAAATATATTACAAATCGCAACAATAAATGTCCACACCACAAATCGGTGATGATGTCCACATGTATTGCCCATGTAGTGATTTCAAAAGTTTAGGCTGGGTTCACACCTATGCGAATTGGATGCGGATTTTCTACATCCAATTCTCATGACAGGAGATTATAACCGGCTCTCTATGGAGCCGGTTCACATATCTCCGTTGCGGCTGGGGAGCGGCTTGCATAGGCACCGTTTCAAGGCTGAATTCAGCCACAAATTCATCCGTAATTCATCCCTGAAACGGAGAACAGAGATGCACCGGACCCTTGCGTAACATTACTCACCAGAATTACAGTATACTTTCCCTTTTCAACACTTTCACTTTGGCATGAGGAGTG
Source organism: Lithobates sylvaticus (assembly GCA_028564925.1). Taxonomy (NCBI): domain Eukaryota; kingdom Metazoa; phylum Chordata; class Amphibia; order Anura; family Ranidae; genus Lithobates; species Lithobates sylvaticus. Next base: position 158,170,985 of record CM053034.1, read on the forward strand.
AGTCAGCCTGGATGTATAGATGATTATTTAAATAGAAATCCGTTTACCCAAATTTTGCACCCTAGTTGAAGGACACATCTAACTTAAAGGGCTCTGCCAGCAACAAGGAGAGCAGGGTAGGTGATTTACAGTCTGGAGTATATGTGTTGAAACAAACTGGGACCCACCCACCTTTAATAAAAGTGCACCGTGGATTAAGAATTGTGTCCTCATCATACAAGCGCTGATGAATATTTCCAGAGCATTTATTTTCATTGCAGTAATCTGACATGCATGCTAACATTATATTGCCCATGGCAAGTGCATGGATGCACATACTGCAATGTGGTCAGCCAGTATTTAAGCATATAACACAATAATTATATTTGTTTAGGTGTGGATCTAGATGCTGCAAAGAAGGAGGAAGAGGAGCTGATGCTGAGAGATGCAAGGCGTTGGTTGAACAATGGAAAAATTGAGAATATCAGACACCCAACCACTGGAGCTACACCTCTACATGTAGCTGCTGCGAAGGGCTACACAGAGGTCATTAGGTGAGACGTCACTGAAATGTACTGTATCAGGAGACAGGTGGCGGAGACGAGAATGGAGAGAATTTTTAATTTTTGTCAGTGAAGATTAAAATTTACGGTAAATTCACATAATATATGCCAGTCCTGAAGATGAATAGGTTTGCTGTATCCGAGTCAAGTTTTGCAGTTAGAGCATTGTACAGATTTGGGTAAGGGCTGTGGTTGTAATGAACTACATTGTGTGCACTGGGTATCTGGTCCTCTTGGACCTGCATTGTGTGCACTATAGACTTTAGCAAAATACAATATGCCATAAAAAAGGAAATCAAAGAGAAGAAATTACACCACGTTAGAGGGGAAGTCCCCAAACATTACATAGTCCTAGGCAAATAAGACACAAGGACTGAGCGAAATCAATAATCAAATCAAATTAACAGCTCTAGTGCATATATAAAAGGGTTAACACGGCCAGTGTTAGACTCTCCTCACTATGGAGGCCGCATTGTGCAGCTGAAGTCAGTCAAGAAAAACTGAAAAAAAAAGGGATATGATGGGAGAGGAAACAATTGTAGGTTTATCTGCCAAATCCAGAAAAGGCAGCTCCTGCAGCAAAAAAAATCATACAAGTGGGGAAGCGTTCCATTTTATGTTGCAACTCCAAAAATCAGGGTGCATAGTCAGTCAAAGTGAGGGGTCTAAGCCTACTCTAGGTAGCCAGGTCTACCACAACTGGAGGAGAAAGTATATTTTGTCCAGTAGAAGCAGGTTTTGGGAAACTTGTTTCCTACCATGTGCCGAGGCGAGGATGTCCTCCATTCTTTAAATTTCTCCTATTTTACGTGGCCAAACACCTAATGGGGGAGCCATAGACTGCTTCCATAAATGCAGGCCTTGGCAGCATTAAGTAGCTGACTTGTGAGGGAGCATTTACAACACTTGGGTTACGTAGGGGTCAAATGGAGCAGATGCGCTGCAGGATCCTCTCCCAACTGAACATCCATAAGTTTTTAAATATTAGGCCCTGGACTCGAGTCCAGAAGGGTTCCAAAACACATGGAGGTAAGTATCCTTGTGTCGAGAACAGTGCCAACATTGATAGGATTGAGAGAAAGATGTTGTGAATGGCCATAGGGACCCTATACCAACGTGTCAAAATTGTAAAGCCCATTTCTTGTATAGAGCTTGAAGAGATGCAGTATGGACAAGTACTATGGATTTTTTTTGACCACTGCAGATAGAAGCAGGATTTTATTGAAGACCAGATTTATTTCCTCCAGCAGGCTGAAAATGTTGCAGAACATTACTTCATTATCAAAAAACAGACTGGTTAATAGTATTCATCGGTCATATTTTATAATAGTTGTTTGGCATTAAATATTTGCTACTGACTTTATTTTTTTAAATCTTACCCAGAAACCACGCTAACGTTAGTATTGCGTCCAAAAATAATTTGTGCAGAGCGGCAACTCAACCATGTGACATAGCCATAGTAAATATAAATTTTACTTTTATTTTTGCTTAGTTTTATTTTAGGGAATATTCTGTGCTGGGCAATGAAGTGACATTTTATATTATCAGTACATATTTTCATCCAATTTCTCAGTATGACTCAACCTGTGTTTTGGTCTTATTTTTTTTTTTTTAACATGTTTATGTATCACCAATGTCTTGCTCGGCTCACTCTTCATATGTGTCTTAGGCTGCTCATCCAGTTGGGGTCTGATGTGGACTCCCGTGACTTTGACGGATGGACACCTCTTCACGGGGCTGCTCATTGGGGCCAAGAGGAAGCTTGCCGGCTCTTGTCTGAGGCTCTCTGTGACATGGAGGCTGTCAGCAAAGTGGTAAGGGGGTCAGCGGTCTCCTCACACTATACACTGCTTTTGCTGCTTCTGTACACCTATGCAGTATGCATCCAATGTGTGTCAGGTCTAGGTGCCCTTCTGTCTGCGTATGCCATATCTTCTTTGGTGCTTTTTGCGTTGCATGCTTTTTCGATTTTCTACTTCTGCACTCTTGTGAATCATTGTTGCATTATTTATCACGTCTTAAAAGTATATCTAAACCAGTAACAAAATGTAGTATATTACAGCTTACCTGTCCTTGGATGTGGTGGCTGCATTCATTTTTTCATTTTAGGCTTAGTATATTTTCTTCAAGTACAGAGAAATACATGTTTATCTTGTCTTTGTCACTTGCTGTGAATAGAATATAGTGTATTGTTCGCTCCATAAGACGCACGTAGGTTTTAGAGGAAAACAAGAAAAAAAAAAATATTCTGAACCAAATGGCTGTGGGTCCTGCTGGGAGCTGGTCATGGCTTGTGGGACACAGGCTGTAGCCAGCTCCCAGCAGGACCTACAGGCCAGTGGCCAGTAGGATACACAGGCCAGCAGGACCCACAGACCATGGCAGGCTCCCAGCAGGACCCACAATGTTGAGGGCTATTTTGAGGTTACTGGGTGGACACTGGGGCAGAGTAAATGGGGTGTATGGGGGGGGGGGGATATACTGGATGGTCCTGGGGGTGTCAGGGTCTCTCACCTCAGCAGGTCCTTGCACGGCCTGCTCCTGTCCTGTGGTCAAGCAAAGTTGCAGCCCGAGCCAGTCACATTGGTCCCAAGTCCCGACTCCCTGGCGCGCCCTGCCTCCAAGATCCTGGGAGCTGTAGTTCCCTGGCTGTGCTGCGCTGCTCCTCCACCGACCGGGAGTTTGAGCGTGCACAGAGTGGACTGCAAATCCCAGAATGCAAGAGCGTCAGCTAGTTGTCCGACTATTCGAACATGGCGACGGGTCAATATTCGCTCCATAAGGCGCACAGACATCTCCCCCCATTTTTGAGGGGGGGGTGGTGCATATTATGGAGCAAAAAATACGGTAAGTCTCAAACAATGTTAGCAGCCTTCTAAGCTGTAAACTACAAATCTCTTGCCACCTATGTAATAGAGATGTAAAGAGGATGACATATTTAAAGTTCAAATAAGGTGCGCAGCCTAGGGTGACATCCATGGATACTGTGGAATGAGTGAGCCCAGGCACAGTAGATGTGTTTGTAACAGGAATACTAAATATATAGAGAGGAAAAACAAGCCAAAAAGAAAACTCATGCATGCATGTTATCTAAGGACAGGTAAGATGCAATCCATTTTAAATTTGTTTTTGAATCTTTAAATACATTTTAATGCACAACTCTGAGACGGGTTTGATATTGTAAAGGCAGGGCAGTGAAATAATAACCTTTTTGTTAGCCTTGTCACCTGTTTGTCCAGTTATGCCTAAGCAGGTAGTTGTAAAAGATCTGTTGCACCCTGCATGCAGTGTTGAGCTTTTTCTCACTACCATTGGAGTTTGTCTACAACTCTCTATAGTTATCTACAGTCAGCAATAAATATGTGTATATGGACGCCTGCATTTAATAAAACCTGAGATCAAAGTGCAAAGGCCGATAACAAGCATAAGCAATGTCCTTTCATGATCCTTTTTATACTAAACTGCTAAATGGTAAAATGTGTTTACTATACACCACTGCACTTCTTAATGCTTTGCTGTAGATCACGCAACTATTTTAGCGCCGTTTCAAGAACACATATAAGCGTACAAGATAGGCAATTTATTTCTTCTTATGAATGCATTTATCTGTCTTGCTTTCCAGTAGTAGATCTAGCAATCTAGAGGCACGCTTTAAGCCAGCTTCAATTTTCTGCCGTTTTTGTTCAGACAACTCTTTCCACTTTTGTAGGGTCAGACGCCTTTGGATGTTGCAGATGATGGTTTAGAGTCTGCGCTGGAGAAGCTGAAGAACAAACAGAGTGAGGTGAGAAGATTTTGGGTCTGTTCGTGGGGTTTAGATATACTTGTCGGTGGGGCTGACTTATGTGACTAGGTTTTCTGACATTGACTTGCCTCTGAGGCACCTGCTGCTAAAACTTGGTTTACATACAAAGTAACGTTTCCAGAGATTAAAATATTTTAGCAGCTTGTCAGAACTGAAGATTATTTATTTGATGACGTTGTCATGCTTATCCAGTGGCTTCTTACTTTGGGTCAGTTAGCCAGAACAAGTATGCTGATCAAGAATTCAGTATTCACTCGCTGTATGACTGCTTCATGCTAGTCACTCAGAAGGTTCTGAAACAGCCAGGCAGATAGTATTTTCAAAAAGATGCCCAGTACATAATTCTCTGAATACAAGATTCTTTTTTTAAGGACATTGGAGCTAGTCTGTCCTAAGCTTAAAATGGGCAATTTATAGAAAACACTGGGTTTTGCACTCACACTACACTATATAACATATCTTTTATAAAATGGGAAATGTTTTTCATTCACTGCAGAAAACCTTGCTTGGCTGTACTTCTCCTGGATCTGCACTACTGTGACCCGTTTTCAAGTGACAGTGGGCTGATACTGGTCCAGGCTGAAGAAAGATTGCACACATATTGTCAGGATCCACCCACATGCCTGGAGCAGCACACAGCCAGCCGCTCCTGCCCCCTTCACAGCCCAGTGCTTCAGTGAGCGCAGGTGGAGGTTGAGGGGAGAGCAGACAGCGGTGATTGACTGTCGCCAGCTCTCTGCTCGGGGAGCACTGAGAACGGAGCGATCAGTGTTTTTTTGATTGCTTGGCTCTGTCTTAGAACCGGCGGGGTACAGATGGATTGGACCGATGCAGCATCCACCTAGGTAAGTATAATTCATAAAAAAAAAAAAAAAAAAAAATGTCACATATTTCTTTTTTCAATTTCGCACTGCACTACTTAACTGGTAATTGCGCGGTCATGCAATTTTGTAACCAAACGAAATTTGCGTCCTTTTCTTCCCACAAATAGAGCTTTCTTTTGATGGTATTTGATTGCCTCTGTGATTTTTATTTTTGAGATATAAACGGAAAAAGAGCGAAAATTTTGAAAAAAAAAGAGATTTTCTACTTTTTGTTATAAAAAAAATCTAATAAACTCAATTTTAGTCAAACATTTGGGCCAAAATGTATTCAGCCACATGTCTTTAGTAAAAAAAATGCCAATAAGCGTATATTTATTGGTTTGCGCAAAAGTTATAGCGTCTACAAACTAGAGTACATTTTCTGGAATTTACACCGCTTTTAATTTATGACTGCCTATTTCATTTCTTGAGGTGCTAAAATGGCAGAGAAGTACAAAACCCCCCCAAATGACCCCATTTTGGAAAGTAGACACCCCAAGCTATTTGCTGAGAGGCATGTTGAGCCCATTGAATATTTTTTTTTTTAGTCCCAAGTGATTGAATAAAGACAAAAATAAAAAAGATTTTTTTTTTTTTCAAAAAGTTGTCACTAAATGATATATTGCTCACACATGCCATAGTTATATGTGGAATTGCACCCCAAAATACATTTTGCTGCTTCTCCTGAGTATGGGGATACCACATGTGTGGGACTTTTTGGGAGCCTAGCCGCGTACGGGGCCCCGAAACCCAAGCACCGCCTTCAGGATTTCTAAGGGTGCAAATTTTTGATTTCACTCCTCACTACCTATCACCGTTTCGAAGGCCATAAAATGCCAAAATAGCACAAAACCCCCCCAAATGACCCCATTTTGGAAAGTAGACACCCCAAGCTATTTGTTGAGAGGCATGGTGAGTATTTTACAGCTCTCATTTGTTTTTGAAAATGAAGAAAGTAAAGAAAAAAAAAAATTTTTTTTTCTTTTTTCAATTTTCAAAACTTTGTGACAAAAAGCGACATCTGCAAAATACTCACAATACCTCTCAGCAAATAGCTTGGGGTGTCTACTTTCCAAAATGGGGTCATTTTGGGGGGTTTTATGCCATCTGGGCATTCCATGGCCTCCGAAACTGTGATTGGCAGTGAGAAGTGAAATAAAAAAATTACACCCTTAGAAAGCCTGAAGGCGGTGATTGGTTTTTGGGGTTCCGTACGCAGCTAGGCTCCCAAAAAGTCCCACACATGTGGTATCCCCGTACTCAGGAGAAGCAACAGAATGTATTTTGGGGTGTATTTCCACATATGCCCATGACATGTTTGAGCAATATATCATTTAGTGACAACTTTTTGTAAAAAAAAATATATATATTTTTTTTTTTTTCATTATTCAATCTCTTGGGACAAAAAAAAAAAATATTTAATGGGCTCAACATTGCTCTCATCAAATAGCTTGGGGTGTCTACTTTCCAAAATGGGGTCATTTGGGGGGGGTTTGAACTGTCCTGGCATTTTATGCACAACATTTCGAAGCCTATGTCACACGTCACCCACTCTTCTAACCACTTGTAGACAAAGCCCTTTCTGACACTTTTTGTTTACATGAAAACATATTTTTTTTTTGCAAGAAAAATTACGTTGAACCCCCAAACACTATATATATTGTTAAAGCAAAGGCCCTACAGATTAAAATGGTGGGTGTTGCATTTTTTTTTTCCACACAGTATTTGCGCAGCGATTTTTTCAAACGCATTTTTTGTGGAAAAAATACACTTTTTTTTATTTTAATGCACTAAAACACACTATATTGCTCAAATTTTTGATGAAATAAAAAATATGATCTTAGGCCGAGTACATGGATACCAAACACGACATGCTTTAAAATTGCGCACAAACACGCAGTGGCGACAAACTACATACATTTTTAAAAGCCTTTAAAAGCCTTTACATGATACCACATTAGATTCACGGAGGAGGTCTACTGCTAAAATTACTGCCCTCGATCTGACCTTCGCGGTGATACCTCACATGCATGGTGCAATTGCTGTTTACATATGACGCCAGACCAACGCTTGTGTACGCCTTTGCGCAAGAGAAGGGGGGGCAGGGGTGCTTTTTTTTTTTTTTTTTTGTTTTTTTTTTTATTTATTTAGCTTTTTTATTTTATTTTTAAACTGTTCCTTCCATTTTTTTTCTTTGTTATGATTTTTATTGTTATCTCAGGGAATGTAAATATCCCCTATGATAGCAATAGGCAGTGACAGGTACTCTTTTTTTGAAAAAATTGGGGTCTATTAGACCCTAGATCTTTCCTCTGCCCTCAAAGCATCTGACCACACCAAGATTGGTGTGATAAAATGCTTTCCCAATTTCCCAATGGCGCGGTTTATATCCGGGAGGGGGGACATTCCCTCCCACTGCTTGTAAAAGCAGTCTAGAGGCTAATTACCCGCTAGAATTGCTTTTACATGAAAGCCGATCACTGGCTGAAAAGAATGATACCAAGATGATACCTAAACCTGCAGGCATCATTCTGGTATAACCATTCAAAGTCCAGCAACATACTGGACATATATTGTAATCTTTTTTTTTTCATGCAGCCTCTTGGCTGAACGAAAAAAAAAAAAAGAGATTGATTGGTGGGTATGCCCACCATTAGAATACCTCCCTTCATCCACCCACTTCTAATGATGGGCATCCTCCCGCAAAAGTTATGCCGTGTACACACGGTCGGAATTTCGACCGTATGTACGTGGCATTAGGAGCCAATCGCTCCTCCCCCCCCTGCTGCCCCCATGCTTCGGCATATATGCTCTTTTTTTTTAACTGTGGTGGTGAAATCACCTCCTACAGCGTTGGAGTCGCGGCTTTATGTATCGTGGGAGCAAACGCTGTTGCTGTCAAGATAAATAAATCCGCGTTGCAACTGAATGGCGCACCTGAAAACAAAAAAATGCTCAACACTAAAACACAGTAAACAAAATTACATACCTGAAAAGCAAGCATGATAAAACATGATAAAACATAATAAAACATTGCAGAATAGAATGGAGTAAAAAAAAGAGCAACAATAGAGAGAGAATAGAGTGAGAGAGAGAACAATAAAACGACAACTATTTTATTTTTTTTTATTTTTTTGAGATTCACAGGTAAAAAAGCTCCTGACTGAAGCGACTGAATCAAAACGCTACCAAAAAAAAACTGTTAGCGATCGCAGGGATCAGGCCTGACTCTGCGAACGCTGCAGTTATGTGTGCTTAGTGTTTTGTAAGTGACAGTGATCGATCGATACTGCACTTGGGTGGGCTGGGCTGGGCGGAGGGGGAAAACGCAGGTGCTAGCAGGTATCTGGGCTGATCCCGCTAACAATGCGTTTTTTTTTTTGGAACCCTAAACTGCTGGGACGCTAGTATAGATCTGATCAGATCAGATATCGATCTGTTCAGATACTGTGCCACTAAGGGAGGTGTATGCTTTGCGCGTGGGTGTTTGCGGTACTGGCACTAACCTGGGGCGACGCAGACCTTATTTGACCCTAAAACCTAATTGATATCACCCGCCGGGCGATCAGGGGGTTAAACCGTTATTGGGTAATAAATGGCGGGTGCCCTGACAGTATAAAAAACAAGCTAACTAACCAGCGTCACCCGTAACAGTAATACAAAAAAAAAACTGGTTACCTAGCGACACTAATGCAGCGATCAGAAAAACGATCGCTTAGTGACACTGGCAAAAGGGGGTGAAAGGGTTAACTAGGGGCAATCAGGGGGTTTAAACCTTTATTAGGTAATATATGGGGGTACCTGACGCTATATAAAAACCTGACGGGGAACCTAAATAACGAAATAACTAACTGGCTAACCAGCGTCACCAGTGACAGTTATACAGTGATCACTGGTGAAAGGGTTAACTCTAGGGGCAATCAGGGGGTTAAAACCTTTATTTAGGTTGTAATATGGGGGTACCTGACCTATAAACCTATTTATGAACCTATATAAACATGGCGGTTACCTAAAAAAAAAAAAATGGTTACCTAGCGACACTAATGCAGCGATCAGAAAAACGATCGCTTAGTGACACTGGCAAAAGGGGGTGAAAGGGTTAACTAGGGGCAATCAGGGGGTTAAAACCTTTATTAGGTAATATATGGGGGTACCTGACGCTATATAAAAACCTGACGGGGAACCTAAATAACAAAATAACTAACTGGCTAACCAGCGTCACCAGTGACAGTTATACAGTGATCACTGGTGAAAGGGTTAACTCTAGGGGCAATCAGGGGGTTAAAACCTTTATTTAGGTTGTAATATGGGGGTACCTGACCTATAAACCTATTTATGAACCTATATAAACATGGCGGTTACCTAAAAAAAAAATGGTTACCTAGCGACAGCAGTGACACTAATAAAGCGATCAGAAAAACGATCGCTTAGTGACACTGGCAAAAGGGGGTGAAAGGGTTACCTGGGGGGCAATCAAGGGGTTAAACCTTTATTAGGGGGGGGTAGGGGGCTACCTTGGACCTAAAACTAACTGCCCTGACAGTTATTACAGTCACACTGACACTAAATGCAGTGATCAGTAAATAAATGATCACTGCAATTAGTGACACTGTGACTGGGGGGGGAGGGGGTGATCTGGGGGGTGATCAGGGGGTGACAGGGGGGTGGAATATGTGCCTAACTGTACTGGTGTCAGTGTAGTGTTGTGCACTAACCTGTACATGTTCGCCGCTCGGCGTCTCCGGTCACATAGACCGGCGCACCGAGCGTGACATCACTTCCGCCTTCCTGTCTATACAATAGACAGGAAGGGGAAGTTTCTCATTGGCCAGGAGCGATCGCGAGGGGGTGGCCAGAAACCACTGGCCGTCCCCTCGTCCCGGATCGCTCCTGAAGCGATCCCGACCGTCCCCGCCGGCGGAGGGGGGTCCGATCGGACCCCCCAACCGCCGGAAGAATGTCACGTACAGGTACGTGATTCTGCCTGTACGTGCCATTCTGCCGACGTAAATATACAGGGGGCGGTCGGGAAGTGGTTAAATGGCACTTTTTAAAATTTTAGTCTTGGCTTTTTACGTCTTTGCATTATGTTCTAGTTACGTTTGGAGAAAATGAAGACTGCACCACAGATTATGACCCAGACAACTCCCCCAAACCAGAATGCAGCTAGTAGAACAAGAAGGTCTGTACTGATCATACTGTTTTGAAGTGATGAATGCAGATTGTGTTGGAATGGACAGTGTGGCATGGCAGCATTGCTGTGTGTTACACGATGATTGTGTTGCATGAAAGCGATGGCCACACGTGGGTCATGCAGCGTGTCACGGTGGAGGTGGTGGATGTCACAGTGATTTTTCACTGGTTTGTGTGCTCTGTCCTGCACTAGTTAGTGTCACGTGGGAGATTGTGGTGCACGGCGAGGTTTGTTCACAGTGTGATCTTTGTGTGTTCTCACTATATGTGTTGGGTGACACGTGGTGTGCAGCCCGGGGCACCATGCACTGACCCCTGCATGCTCCCTGCCTCCGCCCCTTTCTCAAATAGGAGTTCTATTTCTCGTCTGAGCAGCCAGGAGAAGTTTGCGCTTCGTGTACAGGACAAGGAACCCCGTGCTCAGCCCCTCGCCACAACCATACCCGCCACCCAGCCAATTGCCTCCAGTTCTGATGAGTCTGGTTCTGATGCTGAATCAGGTGAGCCTTTTTTCTGTGTAGTCATCCATGCAGTAAGAAGGGATTTTGTAGTTTTATAGGAGTTTGGGTGTTACTAAGGAATTGTTTAGCATAAATGTTTCTCCTTCCCCTGCTAAGATATTCCATCCAAAATTAATGGATCAGATTTGGGTAATGGTGGTGGGTTGGTTTATCGCTTGGATTGTTTAGAATCATTAAGGGTAGATCTCAAAGGAATTACACGCCTTTGTTAAGATGGTAAAAAAGATCTCAAAGGAATTACATGCCTTTGTTAAGATGGTAAAAAACTTGGCTTGGTTTTACGCAAAACCATAGTGTATTAACTTCTAGGGAGGGATTGTCATTTGGGGACAGGAAGTCCCGCCGGACTAGGGCCGGCGGACAAAGTCCGATTGTGTGTATGCGGCATAAGGGCAACTCTCATTTACAACCTCAAACCAAGTAGGGATCCTTATGGTTTTTTGAGGTATAGTGAAAGGAACCAGGGTGGGGTTATCTCCTCATTTGGGATGCCAGCGAGCTATATGATGACAGATGGTATTCTACCACCTTGGTATACACCAAAAATGACATCACTTTACACTCCTAAAAAACAAGAAATGAGTGAAGGGCCTCTCTCTATGTTCACTGTAGGTTTACATTCTTTTCTGGGATATTTCTGTAAGAATTAATTACAAATACCTGTTGATCTTGCCAGCATGTTCCTCTTCTTGGTAGTGGGTTACAATGCTAACAAGCGTTAAAATCCTGTGGCAGTGTTGTCAGCCCATCTATGTGCACTTTCACATTCTGACTACAGAAGGCTAAGCTGTCGTACAGCACTCCTGTAGTTCTGTGTAGTCAGTCTGTGACACATCAGATGGCCACGCCTCCCAGCCCACCCAAGAATTGTTTAGAGATGTCCGATTTTATATCTGTCTTTTCTCTAGTCGTCTGACCATGACAGCACTAGAGAGAGATAGGCTCCACCTCCGGAGGCAGGAAACACAACATTCAGATCCTTAAAGGGCGGCTTCTGTCCCTCTTCCCCAGTCTTTGTTTTTCCTCCACCAGAGGAGGGGGCTGGATGGAACTCTCCTTCCCCTGAGCCTAGGGGCTGCCTAAGGGAGAAGGGGAAGGGGGTCTGCAAGTACCGGTCAGGCTGCAGAGGAGCTGGTACCGGCGGCGTCCTCCAGGATAGCCCGGGGAGAGCTGGCATTCCGCTCACGGCGATCTGGCCAGATACTATGGTATCCTGGCATGAGTCTGGTGGGGGGCATGCGTAGGCCTCAAGTTCTGACCTGTGGAATGCAGGAGGAGGGCGGGGACTTCCGGCGCACCGCTTCCGGGTCACACGGCGAGTGTGGACTCTGCAGTCAAGGCGGTCTTTTTTTAAAAAAAAAATTAAAAAACGCCAGCCACAGGATGGTCCTGATCCACAGCGCGATGCTCCAGCAAGGAACAGGGGACAGCATGGATCCAACTGAACCAGGTACCGGCCCAGCTCAGGTAGGCAGACACTGGGTGCCTTTTGACCTACAGAGTGAATCCTGTCAGCGGCTGGTGGGGATGCACATAGGTGTTGGTGAACGCATACACCCACTGCTCAGCCCAAAGAACCGGAGAGGTCAGGGGGGGGAAAAGAGGTGTCCATCATGTACGAACAAATTTTAAAGAAGGGGGGAACAAGCCCCTTTGTAAACCCTGTATTGATAAATTGGTTTAGAAGGAGGCAACGGTCTGGTGTTTAGAAAGAAATGAAGGCCATTAAGTTGACTCTTTCAAACCTTGAAACCCCAAAACAACCAGCCGCAGTTCCCTCCCCGCTTCAGCCCCGGATGAGGGTGACGAATCGGGGGGAGAGGAATCGGATCCTTTTGGATGAACTGAGACGGCATCATCCAAAGATATTCTGAGCTAAGGGACAAGTTCACCCAGATACAGGCTCTCGTTTGAGGAGGTGGATGCCTTATTGGGGGTGATCTACGAGGCGCTAGATATCAAAGAGAAGGCCTCCTTGTCCCTACATGACCAGATGTATCAGACCCTGAAAGAAGACCAAAACAGGGTATATCCGGTACACAGTGCACTGGTGGACTCTATCAGAAAGAGTGGGTGGAACCAGAGAAAACTTTTTTTTCCCTAAAAGTCTGAAGAGGAGATTCCCCTTCAGTGAGGATTCCGCATGTATTTGGAACAAAGTGCCCAAAGTGGGCACAGCCTTTTCCCAGTGTGCCAAATCAATGGACCTCACCTTTTGAGGACATGGGTGTCCTTAGGGAACCCATGGACAAGAGGATGGAGGTACTGCTGAAAAGGTCATGGGAAGTAGCCATGACAAATTTAAAAACCAGTAATGGCAACAATAATAGTGGCTCGTAATTTGAGGTTCTGGCTGGACCAGTTAAAAGGCCATTTGAAAAGTGGAACCTCCGGGAAGGAAATTCTTGATTCCGTTCCCATGCTGCACAAAGCGGTAGGTTATATGGCAGACGCATCCGCTGAGTCGGACAAGCTATCGGCAAAGACCGTTGCCCTAATTCCTCTTACAGGGCTTTATGGTTAAAATCCTGCTTTTTTTTTTTTTTTTTTAGGCTTTTCCTATTAAAAGTAAGAAAGCCCCTGGGGAAAAGTTTTTTTCGCCCCCAAAGACAAGGGCCATCACAGGGACAGACCTGTTTAACATCTAAAACAATAGGGAAGGGGGAAGCGGAAAGGTTTCCTGTTTTCCTCTCCTAAGAAAACCACCAAATCCCAGTGACTTTGGGGCAGTTCTTCCCACAGTGGGAAAAGACTACCCCAAATGCATTTATACTGAGGATAATCAGGGAAGGCTATTGAATCCAGTTCAAGGGCACTCCACCCGCAAGGACGTTCGTAACCATGCCTCCCAGGGATCCTAAGATGACAGCCTTGTTGTCACAAATTGGCGACTTGGTAGACCAGCGGGTTCTTATTCTAGCGCCACAGCGAGAAATAAACAATGGTTTCTACTCTCACATTTTCGTAGGAAGAAAGCCATCCGGCAAATTCCACCTAATATTGAATTTGAAGTCCTTAAACAAATGGGTGACCTACAAGAAATTTTGGATGGAAACACTCTTTCTTTAGCAGTCTTATTTAAACCATCAAGGGGGAACAAGGTGTCCGTCCTTAATCAGGCTAGCAAGCACCATCTTTTCTTGGGCCAAGAGGAACCTAAAGTCAATATCCGCAGTCCATCTAAAGGGAGTGGACAATCACCTGGCGGACTTTCTGAGCCGACACCAAGTGTACGAGTCAGAATGGTCACTAAACAGGGAAATATTCCAGCTAATAGTAGAGAAATGGGGCCTTCCAGCGGTGGATTTGTTCGCCAACAAATCAAATGTACTTCTCGCTGGAAAGAGAAGTAGGGGCCAAGGGGATAGACGCCTTGGCCCAGAGGTGGGCTTTTCCCATTTGTTACGCCTTCCCCCCCTGTTCAAACTTATTCCTCAGGAAGTTTGTTCAAGAGCGCACCACAATGATCCTAAAGATCCCGTATTTAAATATAAATTTGAGGTATTGTTCGCAATAGCAGAACAGCCCTGCCGGGGTCATTAGGGTGGTTTTTTCACCCACACCACATAATACACGCTGCTCTTATGTTTACTAAATTTATATATTAAAAAAAAAACCTGACATACCTTTTGAGGAGCCTACAGGTTGCCCCATAGAGTCATGCGTGCCGAGAGGGTGGATCAAAATATTTTTTCTGTACCCAGGGCCCAGTTCTATTGTTGCACATACACAGAAGAGACGAATACTAGCCACACAGGTTAGCTTTTCACCACCTTCTGTTTGTGTGTAAGATAGCACAGACTTCCTCAAAATTGTTAACAATTTTGACCTATGTGTCTGCAAGAATTTGGGCGCAACTTTTTCTCTATACATAAATGTAAGTGGGGCCTAAGCGGTGGATTTGTTCGCCAGCAAATCAAATGTACTTCTCGCTGTAAAGAGAAGTAGGGGCCAAGGGGATAGTGTGGTGTTAACACACTTATTTCTCAGGAAGTTTGTTCAAGAGGAGCCTCCCCTCATGCTGGCCGAGAGGGAGGATCTTCTGTCCCAGGGCCCAGTTCTATTGCCAAAGATACAGACCCTAAAATTGTTAGCTTGGTGTCTGAAGAAGGCCTCCTGAAGTCTAAGGGGCTCTCAGACAGTGTGGTGAACACACTTCTTTCTAGTAGAAAGAAGGTAACCCAAGCAATTTTATGTTAAATTTTGGAAAGTTTTCTCTTCATGGTTAGATACCAAGAAGGTGTCTGCAGGTATCCCAGCCGTCTTGGAGTTTTTACAAGACGGTGTCCTGTCGTTTTATTTTTGGAGCAACCCCTGGCGTTAGACCCGCTAGTTAGCAATTTCTTTAAGGAGTTAGCTAGGATTAGACCCGTTTCTTTCAAAATTCTGCCAAAATGGGACCTGTCGACAGTATTGAAAGGTTGGATAAAATGGTTGCTAAGGAAAGAGCTGTCCTTTTAAAATGGGTCACACTCAAAATTGTCTTTTTAGTGGCCATATCCACAGCTAGACACGTTAGTGAACGGCAGGCTCTTTCCATTAAGGAGCCTTTCCTGGAAATTTTTGAAGACAGGCTGGTATTATGTACAGACCTAGGTTTTTTTGCCTAAAGTAGTGTCAAAATTCCACAGGACTCGGGAAATTGTTTTGCCTTTTTGTGGGTCCCCAACCAATCCAAAGGAAACAGAATTCCACCAAATGTATGCGAGAGCCTGTGTCTTACGGTATCTGGAATTGTCAAAGCATTCGAAAATTGAATGCTCCATTTATTTTGCATTCGGGGAAAAAAATTGGGGTTCCAAGTTTTGAAAGGCACAATCGCAAGGTGGATTAAACAAGCTATTGTGGAAGCTTATAAGATTTAAAAAAAGAATGTCCTTTTTCCCCTATGGCTCACTCCACACGGGCACTATTGGCATCTTGGGCGGAGCGAGCTGGAGCGACACCAGAACAAATCTGTTGAGCAGCAACATGGTCAAACTACTCGACTTTCATGAAGCATTATAGATTGGACCTTACCTGAGCGCAAGACCAAGCGTTTGGGAGAAAAGTCCTCCAAGCGGTAGTCTCCCCCCCCCCCCGCCCCCCCCCCCCCCCCCCCCCCCCCCCCCCCCCCCCCCCCCCCCAAAATCTGGTAAGTTCTCGTTGATCCTCTGTAGTGCTGTCCTGGGCAGACGACTAGAAAAAAACTAGAGTCAGACTTACCTTTAACTCTGTTTCTAGGAGTCGTCCAGGACAGCAGGGATTCCCTCCCTATATGTTGTTATAACTTTGGACGAGGGTTTTTGTTTCAGAAGCCATTCTGGGGAAGTTCACGGTTAAAGACTGGGGAAGAGGGAAGGAAGCTGGCCTTTTTAAGGATCTGAATGTTGCGTTTCCTGCCTCCGGAGGTGGAGCCTGTTTCTCTCTAGTGTTGTCCTTGACGACTCCTAGAAACAGAGTTAACGCCAAGTCTAACTCTAGTTTTCCTACAGCAGTAGGGTGTACTGCAAGGTTTGTAGAAAAATTTAGGCAGGCCAAAGATTATGCAATTTTAGTTCCTGCAACCATGGGTTGCAGGAAAGAAAATCACTTGTTCTCCCATCAACACAGTCAGTGTTGATGGGGGAATCCCTCCCACAGAGTGGGGAGCCTAGGGAGCCATCCCTGCCGGGGTAACAGCAATAGCCGCTGGCAATAATCACATGTAATCTATGGCCAGCTTAAGTGCGGGTAAGGGACCCATGCACAGTAAAGAGTCTCCACCCATACCATCAGCGCCCCAAACCCAGGTACAATGAGCGGTCACGTGATTACTGACAATCCTTTAAAAAGCCATTTAGAAGAATTATTTTTACATTTTAGATATGTGGCAATGTTGTACAGGTTATAATGATTATTATCTATTTGATGAAGGCTTACATAAGGTATAACCTTCCTTGCAAATTGTGTTTTGTGTATTTTTATGTTTATAATATTGGTTGCCTTTTGCAGAAAAAGTGAAAGCTCAAGAAAGAATCAACAACTTGAACAATCAGTTGCGGAACCTTTCTGGAACAGCAGCAAAGAAGGTGAGAACAATCCCAACATGGGATCATATGTTCTCTGTAGCCTTTTCTCCCCATGAAAGGGGCCAAGCAGAATACCCTGATACTTGTCCTCAATAGCTTATATGTACACTGCTCTCTGTAGACCCCGACTGTCCAGGAACAGGAGAAATCTGAGCCTCCATTGGGCTCATGGAGAGCCTCTCTAAGGAAGACTGGTAGTTCTGGCGCACTAAGTTCTGGCACCACCTCCGAAGAAGGCAGGAGGGCAGCATTGCCTAAATCTGCCTCCAGCTCCCAGATAGCAGACAGAGTGTGTATTACCATGGACCATCTTACTGGAACGTTATTCCACTTTAATTATTTATTTCCAGCTTTTACAAAATTTCTCTTCCCTCTTTTCGGTGGATTTGGGGCCTTTTTACTTATTTTCACTTTTCATTCCCAACTCTGCTCTTTATGGCTTTGCTTCTAGGCTGCTAACTGCCACTGACTGTAAAATATTTCTTGTAGGAAAAGACTGGGGCTGAACTTCGTTTAGCACGGGTAACTCCAAGTCAGAAACTGCTTGGTAACCAGGAAAATGTGAGGTGAGTGGGTGTTAAAAGGAACCTGTACAGAAAGAAATAGAAATATATCCATTGCTCACTCTTTTATGAATTCCTGGTTAACTCTGGCTTCAGTACATTCTGCATCAAGGGTCAGTGAGAACTAAAATAACACTGATCTCTGTGCTTGCTCTGGGTCAGTAACTGAAAAAGTTCAGAATTTATCAGAACAGAATGACAGCCAGGCAACTAGCAGTTTCAGGAGAATTTAACAAGGGCAGCCTATATATGTCTCTTGGTAAAGATTTTCTTTAAAATAGGGCTTACACTGGTGAACAGGAAGTAAGAAAGCCTTTTCTTTGCTGTGAACAACTACCCTCCATTGTTGGCATCAGTTTATTAATCATAACTTACAGCCATATAGCAGAATTAATGTTGTTGTAAAAGCAGAAGGTTTTTTTATCTTAATGCATTCTATGCGTTAAGATAAAAAAACCTTCTGTGTGTAGCAGCCCAGCCCCCCCTAATACTTACCTGAGCCCATCTCTATCCAGCGGTGTACACGAGTGCCTCGGCCGTCCGGGACTCTCCCTTCTGATTGGCTGAGACACAGCAGCGGCACCATTGGCTCCCGTTGTCAGCCAATCAGCAAAGGGTGGGCGGGGCAGGAACTGAATGGACACGCGGAGCTGCGGCATGGCTGGGGTGCCCCCATAGCAAGCTTTTTGCTGTGGGGAGCACTCGACAGGAAGTGCAAAACCATTTCACAGAGCAGGAAAGTATAACCTGTTTATTTTTAAAGAAAAAAATTTGACTTTAGTATTACTTTAAGGCCCCCTGTGGGTTTTGGATGCAGTGCATTACAGAAAAAATCCTG
The DNA here is from genome assembly GCA_028564925.1 of Lithobates sylvaticus. Taxonomy (NCBI): domain Eukaryota; kingdom Metazoa; phylum Chordata; class Amphibia; order Anura; family Ranidae; genus Lithobates; species Lithobates sylvaticus. Next base: position 158,189,360 of record CM053034.1, read on the forward strand.
TTTGCTCCATATTTAGGCTTTCCCCGAAATGCGTGTTAATGCATGTAAAACATACCCAAAAAACTGGTGTGAAATGAGCCTTCGGTCACCAAAGTAGCGAAACCTAAAATCTTTCAGTTTGCTAAAAGTGGGTGCTGAAAAACCTACCCTAGATCACCCAGATTTCTCACTGCCATGACCCTTAATTTTTCAGTAGAACTATACATAATCTTCAGTTATGAGAATGGTATTTGGCAGAGTGTAGCCATAGATCTTTGTGTGTTATTGTACAGTATATTTTATGTAGTTCAATTGTTTTTTGCAGTGCATCAATCAGTCACATTTTTTGCAGTTTATTATATTAATTTCTTCTTCTTTTTTTTTTTACAGAGAATCTCCGTTTAGCCGTGGGTCATTCACCCGCCAGCGTAATGATGGAGATGAAGGACTCAACTCATTCCGTAGGAGAGAATTCCTGTTGCCGAGGACCGAAACCACTCTTCCGAAAAGAGAAACATTATCTAGTAAACCAGAGGCCCCTGTGACAAGTGCAAATACTGCTAAGAACCAGGCAGACACCACACTAAATTCACTTGGAAGGTAGCAACATGAAATTGGCTTGATTCCGCATACTTCCTCCTTCCTAAGAATTCTGTAATGATACACATGTTGATGTGTGTTCTTCAACTTCTGCTATAAAGCTTCTTACCTTTTCATATAAGCGTGTCAGATAATGTAACTTGAATAACAACTAGACTTCTACCTGGTTATGAAGATTGTTCACTAGTAGTTCAGTTTTTTTTTTTTTTTTTTTTATTTTTTTTTTATAAAAAAAAACTGGGGGACCATGTCAAAATTGCAGTTGTTGCAGTTTACCTCTGAAAATTATAATAACCCTGCATTTGTCTATGGCCAGATGTTTTTTATTATGGAGCTCCGGTGCCAGTAGGACAGTTTTCTTTTGATTCCTTAGTCAGTTCGCCATTGTAGATTTCCCATTAAACTCAGCAGAATTGACACCATCTGGAGACCCTAAGAACAAACTTTTGAATCTCATTTCAGGTTTCGCAATCACAAATTGTCTACTGCTGCTCCAGAGTGGCAGATCTGGAGCAGAGGACAATGTCAAGTGTATTTGTCTAAATTTTAGAAGGACACAGTTATTTAGCAGCTGGCAAGGACATATGTTTTAGCTTCTTTGTCTTCTTTCTTATAGAAATACAGAAACTGCAAAAACCGTTAGTACAAATCTAGAGCCTACAACCAACTCTGAGACCAAAGAGAGGCGCAGGTAGGCAGCCGGCTGGGCATTTTCCACATTTCTGGTGACCTGGAATGTAACAATAACTGTGCACTTTGGCTCGCTAAGAGATTCACATGGAGTGTTTTGTGATTTCAGGTCTTACTTGACTCCAGTGAGGGACGAGGAAGCGGAGGCACAGCGAAAGGCGCGGTCTCGTCATGCACGACAGTCCCGCCGTTCCACTCAGGTGAGTAGTTTCACCGTCACAAGCACTTTTTATTCTTTGCTATTGCTGTACAAACATTCTTTCCACAACTGATAAGTCAGATTTATATAGTTGCCAAGACTTTTGTTCTTGCCAGCTGCCATGTCCTTAAATCGTATTTTTCTTTCAGCTGCATTATTTCCTGAAACGGTTACAGCTCTTCTCCTTATACCAGCTTCCATTGTGTATTAAATATGAATCTTCACTTTGTTACTATTGAGAGGTTAACTGGCTTAGCCACCTTTCATCTGGTTCTGCTTTGACAGACAACCGCTAAATATCAGGAAGAATGGTAGTTCTGTCCACTGCATTAAATGGTTACTATGGAACTGCATGCACACCTTTAATGATATCATTTAGGACATCTTCAGCCAAACATGGAACCCCTTTAAGATTTCTCTAGGCCAGTTTTTAAGACTTTACATTTTGCTTCTACAGGGAGTGACTCTCACTGATCTGAAAGAGGCAGAAAAGGTCATCAAAGGTCAACAAGAAAACAAACCAACAGAACCCGAGCCAGAGAAGAACCAAGAGGACACTACTAAAGACAACCAACCACAAGCTAGGAGTAGTCGGACTGGTGAAGAAGGGGTGCGTAAATGGTTGGGGGGTGTGCCAGATTGATTTATATTTTGCCAATAGTGACTTCCTTTTCATTTGCAACAAGACTGATGAGGCTGAAGCTGGCCATAGACGGTTCAAATCATAGAAATCATTGATTGATCGGCTTGGGTACAACCAGCTTGCCGGATTTTACACGTGATTATTGCAAGTGGCTGCCCTAGCCGCTAGCAATAATCACTGTCTTCCCCTGGCGGTGACAGCTTCTCCCACCCCACTATGTTGATGGGGGAATCAAAAATTTTTCTTCCTGCAACCTGTGATTGCAGGAAAGAACGTTGCGCTGTCTGTTTCTGGCCTTTAAAATGAGAATTTGTTTAGAACATGATGCATTATTGGTTCCTGTATTTTAATTTTTTTTGTGCAGACAGAGGTCAGCTGGAGGTCTCGGCTTGCCAATTTGCAGAAATCTGATCTTCTAGGACTGACTACACCAGACTCTGCTTCAACCTCTTCTGGGTCCCACAGACGAGGTATAGGCCAAAGCCTAGAAAGCAAAGGTTAGTGCTAATGTCCTCCTAACTGGCCATTTTATTTTGCACAACTGATTGGTTTTGGGGTACTGGAATTCAGTTTAATGTCACCCACAGAGATGCAGAAGTCCCACGAGGACGAGAAAGAAAGTGACGAGAAAGGTGGTAGAAACAAGGCTGGTGTGCGGGACCGAAGGAGACCGAGAGAGAAGAGGAGGTCTACTGGTGTCCCACAGACCAATAGACATGTAAGAATCTGGAAATATGGGAAACAATGTTCTTTAATAGAGCATGGCATGACACTGAAAGTTCTTTAAGGAAGCTCTTGACTTTTTGGTGTACTTTTTATAGGGTAGGATTACCACTTTCTAGGTATAACGCAGACAATTTCTGATATCCGAGAGCCAGTCTGTTTTGTGGACGACATCTTTTCTTCACTATCATCTGTACATTTTCTGGATGAGCCACTTGATGGCTTTGATGATACAGAGCTTTACAAATAGTAGCCAATGTGCTTAAAATATGACCAGTGGAGATAAAAAAAAAAAAAAAAAAAAGTTTCATTTTTTTTTTTTTTTAGATGCTGTCATTGAAATTTGAGTGTCCCTGTCTCCATTAGACACTGTATATAGGTGTCAAAATATGGAGCTATTGAACTATTTGTCATACCTAGTATGACTTCCCTGACACCAGATTCAGATGGAGTATATCAAGCTGAATGGTCTGCTGTGCCTTTTCTGATAGGTTGACAGGAGTATGCCTCTCCCCCTTTGGGAGGGTACCAAAAGACACAACCTAGTGCACTTTTTTTTTTTAATTTTTTTTTTTTTTTTTTTTTTTTTGTGTGTATGTTCACATGCACGTTTTTGGTTCACTTTAACAGGTTTGTTTTTTTTATTTTTTTTATTTTTTGCACATGCGCCGAGGGCTGTCTGTGCCTTTTTTGTTTGGGAGATTCCCACACCTGTCCTGTGACTTTTGCCAGAATTCAATTTTGGACACACAACTAGATTGAACTGGCTAGTAGTAATTATTAGTCATTAAATTTTTTGTTCATAGTCTTGGAGCTTGGGACATATGCTATTCCATTTTTTTTTTTATAGAGTGATGAAGAGGATTCAGAAGAAGATGAAGCAGAGGAGAGTTTGCGACCTCAGGTGCATTGACATTCTTACCTCTTGTAGTAGTAAATACGCACATCTTATGTGGGCGAGTACTTGGTTGTGTTATAACATTAGTATTATATCTGTTAATGCTTCACGGCTCTGGTGCTTTTATATGGGTAAGTAAGTGGCTATGATTATACGCTTATTAACACAACTTTATTCAATATTGCCTACAAGCTGTGTAATTGAATCGTGTTTTTTTTTTTTTTCCCCAGGTAGATGGACTTGGTTCTCGGTAAGTGCTATGTGTATCTGTGCTTTCTTTTAAATACCTAATGCATGTTCCCTGAGTTACCATTCTGTGCCATAACTGGTATGATAAATATTCAGGGTCGAATTCTTCTGAGATCACTAATCTTTCCTAAAAGTACTGAGTCTATAGATGCTAGCTTTTAATACTAAAGCTTGCTATTGATGTGCACTGATATAACAGGTCCCTGCCTGGTGTGTAGGCTTGGATTTGGTAGCTGGTGCTAAAGAAATGTCCTCTCTGCCTAGACGACGTATCGTTACCCGTGGTGCGGTGTTATACAGAGAGGGACACCAGAGAAATGGGAGGATTATTAAATCTGAACTCCGGGATCCCCAAATATTGTCCACATAAATTCATGGTGTGTTCTCCCCCCTTCAGTCTTTGTGTATGAATCCAATGTAAAGGTTTCGGGAGACTCCTATAATATAGACCCCTCACTGCTGTGCTCTTTCTTGTACAGGGGGGGGGGGGACTGGTCTGGTCTCCACACCCTCCTGTAGTTTTCTGCCCCCTCCTGTAGTGGGTGGAGCCTGCTGGGCCCCTCCCTCAGCTCTGCTGTAGGTAATATCTGGGTTTGCAGTCATTTGTATTTACAGCGCTTGTTTTTAAATAAAACATACAGTGTGCCATGCCAACCTGTAATGGAGGGTCTGGCAGTGACAAATATAAGATTTTATATTCCCAAGAATAATGGGGGGGTGGGGGGGGCGGAGACAAAGAGCTGACAGGAAGGAGGGGAGAGAGGGCAGGCAGCCTATCACAGAGGGAGGCACTTTGACCACCACAGTGATCTGGGCGGAGCAGCCCTGGTTATCGGGGGGTCTGACAGGAAGTGGCAGGTTCAGGGGGTTTGGAGGGGGGCAGATTACACGGCACAGCACTGTGCAATCTGCTTTATGGGACCAAAATGAATATAAATATATAATTTTTTTTATTTATTTTTGGGGTTCACTAACGTTTAAAAAAAAAATTAAAAAAGCTTGCTATCGACACTTGCCTCCTGTTGTCTGCTCACAAATGTGTATACCAGGAGCTGGCAGCTCTCCTCTACACTTACTGCTGCTAGTGGATTTCAGAAGGGGAAGGGGTTGGCGTGTGTTGAAAAGTTTTATCAATATAATTTTCCACTTCCACTTTGATACTTTGGGATTTTTTTTTTTTTTTTACATATTGCCAACACAACACGGGATGTGCACACTCTGCCTTTTTTATCTTTCAGAACGGACGCGGTTTCCAACGCACACACGGCAAGCCGCATAGAAGCAGCCATTGCGGCTGAACATCGGGACACTAAGGACTTCAAAAAAGTAAGTTCAGAGTAAAAGTTCAACTAGTGCTATACAGAGCTTTTTATTTTTTTTCAGCCGGAACGTGGGGGAGCGCACTTCAGGCACCTCCAACACTGAACGTATTATGGCAAGGTGTGCTGGAGGGTCTATTGATGCGGACTCCTAGGGGCTCTATTGTTGCTGGTGGGGATCTATTTTTTAGTGGGGTCTATTATTGGCTGGGGGGGGGGGGGGGGGTCAATTGTTGCTGGGAGGAATCTACTGTTGGGGAGAAGTCTATTGTTGCTGGCTGCTGGGAGATCTGTTGTTGCCGGGTGGTATTTTTTTATTTTTATTTTTTGCGGGGGTGAATTGTTGCTGGGGGGAGGTCGGGAGGTCTGTTGTATGGGGGATCTATTCTTGCTGGGGTGTGGTCCATCAAATTTCATACAAATTACCTAGTAGCACAAAATGGTACTTGGTTCTGTATTCTCTAAAAGGGGCAGTACTGTGAGGTGGGTAGGGGATGGAGCCAAGAGACCGTGCTCAGAGGTGAGTAGGGGACAGAGGCGAAGGATGACTCAGAAAGGGGGAGTTCCTGCACCTATTCTCTGAGGTGCCCTGGTGCTATATAATAAACAATGTCCATCCCCAATCGAACTAACCTTTTCAAGGAGAGACTAGGCAGGCACCGATCCGTGGCCTTATCTTGCCACGGGGATGCTGCGCGATGCTTTAGATGAAAAATCAATATAGATCACATCTACACCATTTCTTAATGCTGACCTTTTCAACTAATAACAATGTGTACTTTGTTGCATGTGGTGGGAGAATGCTTTGTATTGTTTCTGAAAGTACTGGGTTTCTTGGACTCTGGGGTTTCCCTGTAGCAGCTGTTAAAGTAGTTGTAAACCTCAGACCTGAAATATGAACCAAGCATATACCTCTATATTGTGTCTCAATTTAAGAGCACTAAGTATCATTTCTGTCTGCTGCTTCCTTCCTCTATCAGTATGAATCACCTCCTGACAAGTTTTCCTGACACCAAGAGCAAAATGGTGACAGGAGAAGGACCTCCAGCTGTTTGACAGCCTCAGCTCTAGTCTTGTTTGCTGTGTTAGGGGGGGGGGGGGGGGGGGGGGGTGTATTCCTTCCCTCCAATCAAGTTTTGAGAGCTCTCCTCACTGAGCTCTGGAGAGTGTAACTTCAGCTTTTCACCCCCATTTTTTTTTCTATCTTTCAAATTCAGCACTTTGAATGGCTGTAGGGAAGAAAGGGCGGCCAAGATGTATAACTTTTGTAGGAGTATTTGTTTCCTCTCTGTATAACAATCAGCAGCTGGAGGTGCCTAGACTTCCCTTGAAAAGCTTGAAGTGAGGGGGGATTGTGACAAGTTTGATTTAAAAATTAAATCCAGACCACTGAATTAAAAAAAGGTAGCACGCCAACAGTAATAAAGTTAGGTTGTAAAGGCAGAAGGTTTTTTAGCTTAATGCATTCTATGCATTAAGCTAAAAAAAACATTGTGTGCATCAGCCCCCCTAATGTTTACCTGAGACCCATCTCAATCCAGCGATTGTTGTACAAGAGGCTCGGTTGTCCGGGACTCTTCCCTCTTCATTGGCTGAGTCGGCAGCGGGCGCCATTGGCTCCTGCTGCTGTCAACGAAAGCGAGTGAGCAAATCGGGAGAGAGAGGGGGCGGGGCTGGGGCTCTGTGTCTAAATGGGCACACACAGCAGCCGCTCAGCTCGAGTACCCCATAGCAAGCTGCTTTCTGTGGGGTCACTCGGCAGGAGGGAGGGGCCAGGAGCTCCAGCCAGGTACTCGGGGAAAAGGAGGGCTACTCTGTGCAAAACAATGCACAGAGCAGGTAAGTATGACATGTTTGTTATTTTTAAGCAAAAGAAAACAAGCCTTTTAGTATCCCTTTTTAAAAGCTTTTTTATTTTATTTTTAAACTGTTCCTTCCATTTTTACTTTCTTTTGTTATGAATTTTTGTACGCCTTTGTTTTTTTTTTGGTTTTTTTTTTTTGGTTTTTTTTTTTTTATCTTTTTTATATTTTTAAACTGTTCCTTCCTTTTTTTTCTTTTGTTACCCAGTGACTTCTGAAAAAATGATGGGCATACATGCACCATTTGTGATATATTGCCGATGCATATCCGGAGGGGGGCATCCCTCCCGCAAAAGTCTATGCCCCGTGTACACACGCTCGGAATTTCGACCGTACTGCTGAAAACGAATGCATACCTAAAACCTGGAGCCATTCTGGTATAACCATTCAAAGGTCAGCAACATACTGGACATATATTGTAAATCTTTTTTTTTTTCATGCGCTCCACTTCTAATGAAGGATGGCATAACATGCACCAGTTATTGCCGTGCATATATGCCAAAGATGCATGGGGGCGACCCTCCCGCATTAAGCCAATCGGTTATGCCGTGTCCACTTTGTCTTTTTTTTTTTTTATTTTTCTTTCTTTCAATTTCGACCGTATGCTACTTTTTTTTTTTTTTTTCTGATCTTCATTTTTTCTTTCTCTTTCTTAGGAGCCAATATTTTTCTTTTCTTTCTTTCGTTTCTCCCCCCCCCCCCCCTGCTGCCCCCATGCTTCGGCATATATGCTCTTTTTTTTAACTGTGGTGGTGAAATCACCTCCTACAGTGTTGGAGTCGCGGCTTTATGTATCGTGGGAGCAAACGCTGTTGCTGTCAAGATAAATAAATCCGCGTTGCAACTGAATGGCGCACCTGAAAACAAAAAAATGCTTAACACTAAAACACAGTAAACAAAATTACATACCTGAAAAGCAAGCATGATAAAACATAATAAAACATTGCAGAATAGAATGGAGTAAAAAAAGAGCAACAATAGAGAGAGAATAGAGTGAGAGAGAGAACAATAAAACGACAACTATTTTATTTTTTTTATTTTTTTGAGATTCACAGGTAAAAAAGCTCCTGACTGAAGCGACTGAATCAAAACGCTACCACAAAAAAACTGTTAGCGATCGCAGGGATCAGCCTGACTCTGCGAACGCTGCAGTTATGTGTGCTTTGTTTTTTGTAAGTCACTGTGATCGATCGATACTGCACTTGGGTGGGCTGGGCGGGGCGGAGGGGGAAAACGCAGGTGCTAGCAGGTATCTGGGCTGATCCCGCTAACAATGCGGTTTTTTTTGGAACCCTAAACTGCTGGGACGCTAGTATAGATCTGATCAGATCAGATATTGATCTGTTCAGATACTGTGCCACTAAGGGAGGTGTATGCTTTGTGCGTGGGTGTTTGCGGTACTGGCACTAACCTGGGGCGACGCAGACCTTATTTGACCCTAAAACCTAATTGATATCACCCGCCGGGCGATCAGGGGGTTAAACCGTTATTGGGTAATAAATGGCGGGTGCCCTGACAGTATAAAAAACAAGCTAACTAACCAGCGTCACCCGTAACAGTAATACAAAAAAAAAACTGGTTACCTAGCGACACTAATGCAGCGATCAGAAAAACGATCGCTTAGTGACACTGGCAAAAGGGGGTGAAAGGGTTAACTAGGGGCAATCAGGGGTTAAACCTTTATTAGGTAATATATGGGGTACCTGACGCTATATAAAAAACCTGACGGGGAACCTAAATAACGAAATAACTAACTGGCTAACCAGCGTCACCAGTGACAGTTATACAGTGATCACTGGTGAAAGGGTTAACTCTAGGGGCAATCAAGGGGTTAAAACCTTTATTTAGGTTGTAATATGGGGTACCTGACCTATAAACCTATTTATGAACCTATATAAACATGGCGGTTACCTAAAAAAAAAAAAATGGTTACCTAGCGACACTAATGCAGCGATCAGAAAAACGATCGCTTAGGTAATATATGGGGGTACCTGACGCTATATAAAAACCTGACGGGGAACCTAAATAACGGGCTAACCATCGTCACCAGTGACAGTTATACAGTGATCACTGGTGAAAGGGTTAACTCTAGGGGCAATCAAGGGTTAAAACCTTTATTTAGGTTGTAATATGGGGGTACCTGACCTATAAAACTATTTATGAACCTATATAAACATGGCGGTTACCTAAAAAAAAAAAAATGGTTACCTAGCGACAGCAGTGACACTAATACAGCGATCAGAAATAGTGACACTGGCAAAAGGGGGGAAAGGGTTACCTGGGGGCAATCAAGGGGTTAAACCTTTATTAGGGGGGGGTAGGGGGCTACCTTGGACCTAAAACTAACTGCAGTGGTTAAGCAAAAGAAAACAAGCCTTTAGTATCCCTTTTTAACTTTATCTAATTATTTACCCTAAGACACCAGAATATGGGCAGGATTTGCAGACTCTTGTCATGTGTATGTGCTATGCAAACTTCCTCTATAGCGCCAATGGTTGTGGATATGGCTACAGCAAACTTGGGAGATGAGCCGTCATTTTCTTGGCTCTTTTAAGTCATTCTGAAGATAAAAAATATATACAGTCAAAAGAATTTATTTAGCTGGACATCCATTTACAGAAGATGAGTGCTAAGATAAAAATATGTGCAGGCTGTGTCCCCAGAGCCCATATAAATGCAACACTTGTGACTACAGTGTACCTTAAATGACGCACTACTCCTGTTTGAAAAGTTTCCCCAAATGTAAGCCTCATCACGGCTGCCTGGCCAGGCTTGCACTTTGGATGTCATTTCATTGGATTTTTTTGTGTTTCAGCTGTATGAAGACTTAATGAGAGACAATGGGCGTCTTCGCTCACAGCTGCTAAACACCCAGAACCTGGTGAATGACACGAAAGCAGAATTGGAAAGAGCCACACAGGTAAGAGTATGTCAGTCGGTACAGGAGGCTCGGTGCTGAATCAATACAGAGTCTAGTGTTTGCATTGCATGTGGCAACATGAATATATTTAGGTTCAAATGCAATGGTAATCTCTAGATAAGTATAAGAACAAACTTTATTTTACTTGTTGAAATGTAAAATATTTTTTTTATTATTTTACTTGTTGAGTCATAATGCAGTCATTATTTTATTTGTTGAGTGTTAAAAAAAATTCACACAAAGGTTTATTAATCCCTAGTTTGGCATAGGCTCAGAAAGGATGTTCACTGCTATTTTTGTAGGAGGAATTCCAAAATTAGTAATTTTTTATTTACATTTTTTCAGGTACTGCTTAGTCACAATTTTATCATTCATAAATACTTCCTTGTAACATTGCAGTCATGACTTTGAATTCAGTTTCACTTAGACTTTTCCTTTTACAATCAAATGTGATTTTAAAATCTATGAAACAATAACCTTCTGCGTTCTTGTCATTCTTTCAGAGGCAGGAAAGGTGTGTTGACAGGTCGTTTCTTATCGATACAGAGAAAAAAGTAAGATATTTTATACTTGGTGGCACTTCTTATGGTTTTATGCATAAAGATCCATCATCATTCATTTATTTCAATTTCATGAATTTTTTTTATTTTTTTTTCATGTTTTAGGAAAAGATGATCCTGGAACGCAGAGTATCTGAGCTACAAGAAGAGCTGAAGGTGGGAGTGTGTGTGTGTGTGTGTGTGTGTGTATATATATATATATATATATAAATAGGAACTGGAAACAGTTACCAAGTGATACCTGATTCAAATAAACAGTGGTTTTGGACAAGTTAGAGGGAGGAGCAAAACTGTTAGGGGTCCCCTTTTCTTTTAATCTAAAGCTGACCCCCATAATGCAGGTTATGGCAGGCAGTTTTGGTTACCATTATATGGTACAATCACCCTACATGCCTTAAAGCTGTCTCTGCACCCAAAATAAGTGCTTTTGTCCAATTCTGTCTTGCTTGCATACGCCACAGTGCAATTCATGCACTTCTCCGTTTGTCGATGAGGTGGTGTTATGGGAGGCAGGGCTTCTACTGTTTCAGTTTTTCTGCCAATTAGAATTGGAATGCAGAATGTACTTGTGTTGACAGGTGTTTCAATCGATCAGTCCCGCCAGCACTGATTAGTTATGAATTGGGGAATTTAGGTTATTTTTATTTTATTTTCATTTTTTCAAGGTATTGCCAAACTTGTAATTCAGCCTTAACATCTGTTAGAATACAAATACTTAAAGCGGAGCTGCACCCGCACAAAAAATATTAAAAGTCAGCAGCTACAAATAGTGCAGCTGCTGACTTTTAATAAATGGACACTTACCTGTTCCAGGTTCCAGCGGTGTAGGCAGAATGTGACGAGAGACCGCTCGTCTCTCGCTGCCCCGCCGCCATCCTCTGTCAGGGAATCAGGAAGTGAAGACGCCACGTCTTCACTGCCCGGTTCCCTACTGCGCATGCACGAGTTGCGCTGCGCGCCTCTATTGGTCCCTGCTGTGTCCTGGGAACTGTGTTTCCCAAGACACAACGGGGCAGCTCCGGATAGGGGCGGGGCAGCTATCCGAAAGTGGGTGCAGATACCTGTATTATACAGGTATCTGCACCCCCCTCCCCCCTGAAAGTTGCCAATTGTGGCATCGGAGGGGGGGAGGAATCCGATAAGCGGAAGTTCCACTTTAGGGTGGAACTCCGCTTTAAACTAAATCTGATCATATTTGAGTTTATTTCAGGTACTTATACAGCACTGTCAGTTTGTGCAGTACTTTAATGATTAGCACCTCCACCTGGCAGCACTGGGGTCCTTGGTTCGAATTCCAACCACGGTATTACCTGCCTGGAGTGTGCATGGTTTCCCTGTGCCTGCGTGTGTTTTTCATCCGGGTACTCCAGTTTCCTCCCACACTCCAAAAACATGCTGGTAGGTTAATTGACTCCTGTCTAAATTGGTCCTAGTATGTGTAAAGGTGAGTTCGGGACCTTAGATTGTAAACTTCTTGAGGGCAGGGACTGATTATGAATGTACAACATACTGTATGTACAGTGCTGCATACATTTTTGTGCTATAAATGTGCCTGTAATAATAAACAAAATACTAAATCTACATACAGAGATGTGGGTTCGTTAAATTTGCCTACCTCCCGAAGACTCAAACTTCAAAATCTCCCTAGTGTTTTATGGTCTGTTCCCTACTGTAATTTATGCTCAGTCAAACAAGGGAGTATTTATCAGTCTTCTGCTTTCTTTGTAATGCAGATTAAAGGCAGGCAAACGATTAGGGTCTTCTCAAGCCTTGTATACACGGGCAGAATGTCAGGAGATATTTGCCAGTTAAAAAAAAAACCCAGCCGACATTTTGCCCGCGTGTATGTCAGTCTGTCCGACAAGCCGGCCATTCGGAAAACCAGCAGCCAACCGACTCCGATCAACGCTCTCAGCCAATGGCAGAGAGAGCTGATTGGAGTGTTCTGGAAGGGGGGCCGTCCTGTAGTGTAAACTGTAGTGTGTACCTGGCTTTACAATGTTTTAGGTGACTGGGGCTGGGAACAGTTACCAATGGCCTAAAGGCTGCACTAAGTTAATTCTGTCTGTTGATGTACATCTAACTATTTTGGACAATTCACTTAATGGGGTTAAGTTTACAGGAGAACTGTGATTCGTGCCTCCATTTTATGTCCCTTTCTTTCCAGGCTAGTGATTGTGTTAATACTTTGCATGCAGGTTTCAGAAAGAATGCAGTCTAAACACCATTCCTCTTCATTAACTTGGCATTCTTTCTTCCAAAGGTTCTTGGAGACCTGAAGGCTGATAACCAGCGCTTGAAAGATGAGAATGGAGCTCTAATTCGAGTCATCAGCAAGCTTTCTAAATAGCACACTTGTCATAGGACTGGTCCCTGTTTCCTGCTCTCCTGGGTTTCACAGTACTGGGACAGACCAGGTGGGCAAACATAGATTCCTACAGGTAGCCAGGATATCGAGGATATGCAAACGTCCCCCTCCTGTCTGTCACATCACCACTTTTCCACACAGCCACCCCTGAGGACTGTCTGGAATTTGTCACATCAGAGCACACTTTACCTTCCAGGAACATTGTGGATAACACACAGAACAGCCAAGCTCATCTGGGAAGAAGGCATTATATCTGCAGTTAAAACGACATGGCTTTTTGGGCATGTTTCACAAAGCAGAGTGAACGTTCATAACTGATCACTGCTGTAAAAATTCTAGTTCTAATGCCCATCTGTACAAATGCCATCAGCTGCCATCATACAGTGGTTGGAAGATGTAGGACATCAAGGAAACAAATAAATAAGTCATGTGATCTCTTATCAGCTGTCACTTGTAGTGGGTTACGTGGACTCATCAACTGCCGCTTAGGACTAGAAAGGTGAAATTTTGTCTCAAAATGAAACCAATACGAATGGTTTAACTTGCTTGCCTTACACAGACGTCTTGTAGTGTCATCTACAGATCTTGGAGGGCATTTAATTCTATACAGCACTCTTGGCTGGAGATTAACAAAGTACCGGTGTTATCAAGAGTATATATCAGATTTCGTTGGACACAGAAAAGATCTGCAATGTCTTTGATTTGAAATATGCCCATGTTATAAAGTGTTCTATAGAAACCTTCAAAGTCGTTGGAGAACCATCTTTAGGCACTGAAAATTCCAGTTTCAAAAACGATGCAGTGCCTGCATGTAAAGACAACTGCACAAATAAATGTTAGCCATCTTATCACCGATGACCACCTCCTTGGTTTGTGGAGTACTGTGGAATTGTGGAAGAAGGATGTAGACTTTGGGGAGGCCAAAGTTGGAATGCTTCAGAGTGATGGGGACCACTGATGTGAAGGGTTGGCTGCTGTATTATGTCCTGACTGTTCTATCCCCTGTGTACACAGCGAGATAGGATGGAGCACAGATACCATGAGTGGGGGAGCACCTTTGACCAGCCAGATTCGGCATTGTGGAAAGAGCACAAATTTTGTATGACCTTGTTTTCTTTTGGTTTGAATTTACCCCAATACTGTTTTTTTTTATTTTTTCCCTTTTTGATGTCACGTTGTGGAGCAAAGCTGTCGGGTATGGGTAGGTAACACAGTATGTTCTGTTTCTTGAGCACATTTTGCAACACTATTATGTATTTTTTATTCCCCCCCCCCCCCCCATTTTTGTGAGGTCTTGTGCTCATCAGGGAGAGAAAATTTTATTTATTTTAATTAATATATATATTTTTTAATAGGGTAGCCATGTTAACTCTACTCTGAAAGTGTAAATGTTAGATCCATCCCTGAAAGCATAGCAGCACTGTTGGTGTAAGTGTTCATTTTATGAAGTGTTTTTTTTTTAGTTTTTTTTTGCTTAAAGTGTACCTGTTGTTAATATGTACTACACAGACAGCCATCTACTGGGCTAGACCAATGGATGCATAGCAGTGAGACCTAACGGGCAATCAGGTGTGCAACACATTTTCCTTTGAGACCTCTAATGCTACCATGCTCCTCGCACCATATGTTAGCGCACATGCACACATCTTTTTATTCAGTTTTTGTCAAGCTTTATTTTTTTCTTATGAATAAAAAAAGGCATCTTGTTTTTCCATTAGAGCTTTTGCTCCCTGTCTCAGTGACTGTGCCGCACATTTCTGTTGGCCACCGAGGCAGCCAATTTTATAGTGATGAACATTTAGGAATGTTGGGGGTGGGAGGAAGCAGGCAGGCTTAGACACAATCTGAAAGTGTTGAAGTTTTTCCAGTTAAGAATGGCACAGCATTGAATGTAGAGGGGGCTATGAAACTGGCTGCAGCACTTGTATCTGCTAAGAGCTTTAGTGATTTAGTCACTAAAAAGCTGAAGCGTGCGGCACTTTTGATCCAGCCTTTTTATGTTTTAATTTGTAAGTCAATAGAAAAACAGTTGCCATTTTATTTTGTTTTTGCAAAATATTACATACAAAAACCAAAGCCATTGCCATTTTAATGTGTTTTTTAAATTCATTTTAGTACTTTTTATTTTTGTTACTGGTCAAAAAAATAGCGGAAGCTGATCAAATCGGAAGGAGCATGCAAGTCTTGCTAAAAGTGAATAACAGATAAAAAATAAAAAATTGCAGGATTAAACCTGCAATAAAAACACACTTTTTTTTTTTTTTCCCAGTTTTCGTTGTGACTTACATGCTCTTATCAGCCTTCTCCTTCTTTGGTAATCCTCTTACTGTAGAGTTGCATATACTACAGTATTTGTATTATTACATCTGTTATTATTAGAAATAATCACAGATACAAGGATCTGGAGAAGTCACACTGTTGGGTGAAGTAGATGGTAAAAAAAATCAAGGGGCGATAGGTGTATACCGCACGGTGGGGTATGGAAATGCTTATGTCATTTTTTGTTTTCTTTTTTCTTAATCTAAATGTTGGTTTAGCCCTCTATATGACTCTCTAAAGTATATACATGGCATGTGCACTTTAATCAAATTGTATGTAACAAGCAAGAATAAAGGCTCTCTCATACAGGCATATAAGTACTTCATAAGAAGGCTTTCCTTAAGCTGGTACTTCGTTGGAGCCCTTTCACAATGGCAGCGCTGGGGGGGGGGGGGGGGGGGGTCGGCGGTAAAGCGGCACTTTACCATCGTTTTTGCAACGATGGTAAAGCAGGTTTTGCAGGTGCTGCCTGTTGATTTCAATGGGCAGGGGCTCTTTAGCAGCAGTGTATACACCTCTGCTAAAGCGCCTCAAAGAAGCTGCTTGCAGTACTGTTTTGGACGTCCTGCCAGCGCACCGCCATAGTGTGAAAGAACTCTGGCTTTCACACTTGGAGTGCAGATGAGGCTTTTTTCAGGCGCTATGTTTAGCGCTAAAACGCCTCCAGTGTGAAAGGGGTCTTCAGCCTGGATTAACCACCTCAATGTTGAATAGTTGCCAAGTGCACATAACTCAGGTTAGCACTGCAATTCACTTTGCCAAAATTTAACAGAATTGTGTTGCAGTGCTGTGTGTTCCATTGAATTTCGAAGTATCAGTTAAACTGAGAAAAAACAAGGAGGTTACCTGAGCTCCTCAGACTCCTCCACCCGTCAAAGACCAGAGTTGCTCAGGGGAGCTGTATACTTATTGAGTAGAAAATACATTTATCCATTGATTTTAGGACTCAGTCGATCAGGACTGTACTCTGCTCAGATCAGTGTATTTCTGCAGTGGGTAAGGCCAGGCGTTTCTGATCAGCCGCAGACAGTAAGCCTGTTCAGATTAATGATATACTGACACTGATCACAGCTGTCCAGGTGTAATTTCACATGGAGCTATTACCTGCCATTAGGAACAGATGTGCACCCCTAGAAGCAGACAGTCCATGGCTAGTGGTGATCACGTGTCTCTAACCTACAGGTAATGGTTCTATGTGCTATTACATTTGAACAGCTGCAGACAGTGTCAGAGTGTCATTAATTTGCACAGGCCTCCTGTCAGTGACTGCTTGCATACCCCTGGCTGTACTCGTCTGGGGTATGCAAGCAGTTGCTGACGGGAATCCTGATAAGCTGATCTGAGTGCTGTATAGCTCTAATTTGCATTAGCCCATAACAGGAAAAATTCGGAGGTATATGTGAGCTGATCTGTGCATTTTGGGGCATGCTGGCTCTTGACCGAGTTCTAAATTTCAAACGCATCCATTACAGTGTAATTTTATGTTCGGAAGAGCCCTTATGCTTGCAAGTTTACATTTCCAAGAGAGAAGTCCAAACTTCAAAACTCCCAGTGCAAGAACATGTAGAATGGGGTCTGAGCTTAGGAGGCTAGTTTAATTTTGTAAGCATTAGTAACATGCTTGGAAAGGTACACACTCCATAAACTTCACATAAATGATCGTTAAAAATAGAACACAAGTTGCCATTTTTTTAACATTACTGGGCAATAGTAGAGGATTCATTTTCTGGAATCTTTCAGAGTTTAACATATGTTTTGTTTGCCATGGTAAATATATTCCTAAACGCATCAGCTGACTTGACTTCCTAGAAGTACATTTTTAGATCACTGAACCTCAGCCTCTCTCCAACTTAAAATAAGTGCTCTGGAAGTTTTATCAATTTGTTCAAGCTTTATTAACACTTACATTGACCTATCCAGATGCCTTTTGAAGGAAAACTGTCATGATTGCCATTGCTGATTTCTTCTTTGGAAAATGTTACTTGCCTGGATGCCATGTTGATCCTTTTTTTAAATGAATCGGGAAAACGGACCTGAATTAAGCATAAGGCAGCTTTTTTTTTTTCAAACTTTTTAACACGAGGAAAACCTTGAAGTCTCAGGGAACCCCTGCTAAATTGTTACTCAACACTCTAATGTCTCATGAGTATTAGATGTAAGTTGTAGATAAAAGAATGGGACATACCTAGTGTATTTGACACTGGAAGCAAATAACTTTTTAACACCCCAGTGAAAATTGTATTGCCCCCTTTGGTTCCGGTGAAGAAATGTCCCTTTACGTTAGTGGTCTGCTGAAAAGTGCTTTCTTACATTTGGTGATCACCCATACATTGATGGCCATTGGGAGACAGACCCACATTACATTATTAGGTGGGAACACCACCTTCCCCCCTTTACGGACAGATAATTGAAGTAGGCTGTTACTGAAAAACAGAAAGTTTTTTGCTCAAGGAACCCCTAGCAACCTCCTGGAGGAACCTGGTTTAGGAAGGTTGGTATAGGACCCCTCTGGCTGCTACCTACCTTTTTTTAATCTGCATATTTGTCATGGGTCAGTTCTTAGAAGTTCTGAAGCCAGGGATAAGCATAACACCCAGGCAACTTTTCCAAAAGTTGGTCAGCAACTGTAGCCCTCCTTATTTCTGGTTCAATTAGTGGCAACTGTGTTTTTAGATTTTGTTTGTGTATTGTAATGCCAAAACTTACAACCAAAGTGCCATAAGCCATTCCTGTGTTAGGATTCCAGATACCGAGGGGCATTAATTAAATCAAATTCACTGGATATGTGCTTTCATTTTAATCAACCAAGTGCAGTCTAGCTCTTGTTTTTCTAGTACTGTTTAGAAGATGTTCCATTCAATGCAGAAAAGCACTGTCTACAACTTCTAGGCTTATTTTGCCAGGAAAATTTAAGTAGCCCATTACATCCCATTAGTATTTTTCTCAGTTAGATGACCTCTGATTTGGTACTCTTTGCACTGCTTTATGGTATAGGTTTGTGGCTGATTAAGGGGCAACGCCACATGAATTTCCTAGGTTGGGATTCTGGTGATTGGAATACTATACTCAACTATTTCCTGCAGTCTGCTCAAGTTCACCTTAGTTATCCATGGATTTGAAGACCTAAACCCTGGAGCTTCAAACTTTCGTTTGGTGATTACACCTTTTAAATTGGCCAGACATGCCAATAATTATATATAATGTAGTGTATGGCAGTCAATCAATAATATCAGGAGGCTGCTTTGCAAGAAATCCACCAGGTTGGAAAAGTTTAAACAATACAGTCGTTTCCAAAGGCATTACTAGGTCAGTAGAGCATAAAAGAAACCAAACCTGCCAAGAATATATTAAGACTGTATATAGATGACTCCACTTGATGATTTTGCTTTAAGATTGAGGAAGAGCACAGAGGCTTTTGGGAAATACCACTTGATTATAAGAGGAGCCAGTCTGGAGGAACAGGTTTAGGTGTATCTAAGCCCAATAATATGTATATATAATCTATTGCATTTTGCCAGTCCTTAGAATTGATGGCTGTATTGATTTTTCTTGTTTTTGGCAAGTACAGAAAATTAATTCCTGTTGATCTTACTAGAATTGCAGTGTAGTTCCTACTTCCTGTGAGCTGAAAAGACAGCAAACCAGTGTTACTTTTTTTTGTGTAAATATTCCCAACACCCCTATGTTAATGGCGATGCACAAATGCATGTTTTGAGCCCAGGTTCACATTGACATGTCAAATCGCATGCCAAATCGGTGGCTATTGCCGGCAATGGCAGTGTCCGAATCGGTGCGACAGCACATTTGTGGCACTGCACCGATTCCCAAAGGTAGTTTCTGTACTACTTTTGGCATATTCGGGTGCGATTTCCATTGAAACCCGCACAGATGTCTCTGAAATCACCCCCGAAGTCAGGACTGACACGCAGGAATGAAATTGTGCGAGTTCAGCTGAACTTGCACGTTTTCATTCCTGCAGTCCTGTGTGAACCTAGGCTGAAGTCAAGCCTGTGTGACAACACGGCTCCCTCCATGGATACAGTGGAGGAGTGAGCAAAGCCACCCTGGGACCAAAATTGTTCGCAAGATTACCAGGTGATAATAAAGGGGGAAAATAAACAGAAAAAATTAAACCTGTGGCCACCGTATCCAAGTACTGGTAGGATGCAGTGTATGTACAATTTTTTTGTTCTTGGGTTTAGAAATGCCAAACTAAATTGCATCCAAGTGCTTATTTTAAATTTTCCTTTCATACCCTGCAAGTGAGGTAGTACATTTATCTTGGATTCCTGCAGCTGGAATTCACACTTATGATTAGGGTAATCTATTGGATTCCTACAGCTGGAATCACTGGTGATTGTGAACACATGCAGGCGGGAAGCCTGTACAGAGCAATGACAGGCTGGCAGAAGTTGGGGCTGTTTGCATGTGTTCGCACATCTAGCAGTTACCTACAGTTAGGAGCCAGATGATCAGTCCTAAATGCAGTCTGTCTGCCTCTGGGGGTGATCATCTTTCCCCATCCACAGGTAACTGCTGGATGTGCGAATATATGCAAACAAGTTGTGGCTCCTGTCAGCCTGTCATTGCTTTTTACAGCCGCAGCTTTTTGCAACCACCCATGATTCCAGTCTAAAGAATAATTGCAAATTGAGGTGTTAGTCTTAAAAACGTTGTAGTTGAAGTGATAGCAAACCCAGCTTGGTCGTTTTTACCTAAAGGTAAGCCTATAATGAGGCTTATCTGTTGTTAAAATGAATATCTCCTAAATGTGCACCGTTTAGGAGATATTCACCCTGAATGCAGCCAGTTATGTCACTGGCGTATGCACTCTGAAGGTCTGGCATACCTTGCCGGACCTTCAGAGCTTCGTGCCTTCATCGCGGCTCCAGCCAAGCACATAGCCGGAGCGTGCAAACTCAAAAGAAAGACCGGGGGAACATGTCAGCCCTCTCCGCAGTGACAGTAAAGCGTGGAGGGCTTCCTTCCAAGGTGAGCATTTTACAATATGCTAGTATGTGATGCATACTAGCACATTATGCAATTGCCTGACGGGTGTTTTTTTTTTTTTTTTTATATTAAACGTCTGCGGTTTACAACCACTTTAAGGTGACTGCAAGGAGCTGATGAGCACATCATTTTCTAGTGACCTTCAAGCTGCTGCTACACTGTATTTCTCATCAACATTTTGAAAGGATGAGATATAGCCACTCTGGCTGTGGGAGGAGGTGATGGAAGTGGCTTGACAGGTAGGGAATGTGCAGAGGCTGTCAGTCGTTTTAACACGGAATGGCTTTCCCGCGCTTTCTTACAGTTCAGGTAGCGATAGCAGAGGGTGACAGCAATGATTTTGCTGCAGAAAAGTGGATCATCACTCACAATTTTCCCATAGCCTTTTAATCGCCTCCCTCATCCTGGGGGATTACCCTATACCCGATAAGCCTTGCACATACGCAGTGGTGAGCTGGCATGTGGCAGCTGGCTCCTGAATCCAAGATGGCGGTTTGGGAGCCTAACAAGCAATAAAGACTATGGTAACTAGGCACTAAGACAGTGCTGGAGGAGTTATTAGACTGATAAGTATGTCTTTTTCTTAAAAGTCGGCAGCTAAAGTACTTGTAGCTGCTGAGTTTTATTTTTGTAAAGATGAATGCGTTCCTCCCTGGACTGGTTGACTGTGATTAAGTGATTCAACATTAAATGCGTTGTGCCCTGTAATGTCTACTATAGCACTTGTGGGTTTCATTCGTAAATTAGGAGAACTTATGTCATATCTACTTATCTTTATTGGATGTCAAAATTTCAAATTTTTGGGTAAATCTCTGCTGAGCTGTGTCAGATCATTATGGGGAGTACACTGGACATGCCTCTTTTAATAGCTGATGGTAAGGTATTCACGTCAATTCTAGCTTGACATGTTACATTCCCTGCCCCCTCTCCCTTTTCATCCTTTGGATATTATTAGTTCTTGGAGTTTGTCTTTTAAGTCATTGTCAGTTACCCGTGTTTATAAGCTAATCAAGGGCGTGATGTGCAGATGGATGAGTTGTCAGCGGCTTCTTGTACAGAAAAATGATTAGCCAACGACAAGGCAGAAATCTGCGTTCGTCCAAAAAGTTGGAAGGAAAGAAATTCTTTCAGCTGCAACAGGAAGCAGAGCAGTGAGAAAAAGCAAGTCTGGAATCTAACAAATTTCCTGGCATTCAACCAAGTGAGGCAAGGCAGGGGCTGCAGAAGCTGCTTCCTAAGCCCAGGTCCTGGAGAGAAAGACACATCAGAGACTTGTATGCCCCCCCCCCCCCCCCCCTTCTCTTCCCTTCCCTTTCCAATTCACAGAAAGATCAAATCCCCCTAACTCCCTTCTCAATCAGCGTGCACCCAGTCTACTTCTGCCTGTGTTATGTTTTCACTCACGTGTTATTAATATTTTGTGCAATATATTCTATTTATAAATGGTTTCATCAAACACTGCGTTTTCGTTCATGCTGCAGTACTGCCTTTTTTTTTTTTGCTTTTGATATTGTTTATATAATTTATAAATGCACTGTTTTTTTGTTTTTTTTTGTTTCTTTTTTTCCAAGGCACTAATTTTGTGTGTGTGCGTGTGTGTGTTTTGCTCATCTGCCAAAATTGTGATGTGTAGACCCGATTCCGCACGTCATGTGACCATACCCAGTTCTGTCCTCTGGTGTCAAATACAGGCGCTTGGTCCTCCTAGCTGTTGATCTCTATCTTATGATCGGAGATAGAGTACATCACTAACTGGAGTGCCAAGAGTTTGGCCATGATTGGCATAACCTCCGGTTCATGTTTCATTCCATTTGTATCTTGTTGTGTAAGTTTTTTGTTCTCAACAGCCTTGTGTGCCTTACTGGTGGTGGGATCATCCCATCATAAAACGTACAAATAAACTCACTTTTGAAACATGTACCGTGTGACTTGTGTACTGGATTTATCTGGTGGCGTTTTGATTTTCTGCATTTGTGCCCTGGTGATGAGCATTGAAGTCTTGCAGGGCAGAGGTCCTGGGTTCAGTTTGCACCAGGGACATTACATGCCAGGAGTTTGTATGTTCTCTATGCTTGCATGAGTTTTTCCAAGTCCCAATCTGAAAAAAATATATTGGTAAGTTGACTCTGCCTAGAAAGAACTCGCTTGAACAATATGGTCTTTCAATAGAAGAATATAGCAGAAGTCACATTAAGCTGTGCAGATACACAACACAACACAACACAACACAACACAACACAACACTTGCAATCAACTTCCTATGGAGATGGAACAATGCAAAAAGAGGCACGTTCTAAGGGCATCTGTGAGGGGTGTATTCAGGGTAAACCCAAGAAGAGAGACCTAAGTTAAATGCCAGCACAGTGCCTTAACTTCCTATTACTGCAAATATGCCAAGGCCTGCATTTTTTTTTTTTTTTCCAATGCCTTGGGTACAATTGTATTGGATGTCCCATGTTTTACATGCCAGCACTAAAACTAACAAAGGTGGAGTTACAAATAACATGTACACGCTTTCAGAAAAATAAGTCAAAAAACTGTTAAAAGGTAAGAGATTATATATATATATATATATATATATAAATAAATGTATTATGCTTTTTGGAATTGAATGCCTTTTCAGGTTACATTATTTTTTTTTAGTTTACACTTGCATACCTTATTTTAGGCCTAGTAACATCCTCATTGGTTCTCTGTGCTTCCTTCTGCAATGTAGGCAGATTATGGTTGGTGGGAGGGTCTGGCAGAGTGCTGTACACATACACAGCTTACTGAAACCATCACAGCACACCACTTCATCACTCCCCTCAAGAGCACTCAGTCCTGTTGCAGAGCTGTTATTTTTAAATCTTATAGTACAGAACACAGGGTGATAACCAAAGGTTATATGTAGCTACTTCGAATGATTGTATACTGGCAAAAAGAAAGCTGTAGGGACATCTCCCCAACACACAACTTTCCCAGCTAGCCCAATTTCTTTTGCTGGTATCTGTAAGTGGTTATATATATATATATATATATATATATATATATATATATTTCTTTCAGTCGACTTATCTGGAAGCTGCAGAAGGAAACTGCAGTGACTATGGTGCAGTCAGAAAGCTTGATGGATGGATCGTGTGGGGAGAAAAAAAAAAAAAACTCTGCATAAAGATGAAGTCTTCTTAGTAAAGAAAAAAAAAATGTATAATATATTATTATAAATCCTGTAAAATATAATTATTTTTTTTTTTTCCTTTTTAAGAGAAGATTTCCTCCTTATGCAAAGTCTCCAGCATAAACTCCCTAAAATGCCTAAATCGTCTGGGGAAGATACTCCTGTATTTTAAGGACCTGTGGACAAGAAGTTGCATGTCCTGCTTTTTCTTGGCAGGCCCGCTATGCAATCTGTGGTTGCCTCCATGGCCGTCTGCCATGACCCTTGTTGTCTGGACTAAGTCCCAAGCCCTATGGGAGCTCTATCCCAGTGGACCACCCTGTTCACCACCCTGTTCACCACCACCTGGAGTTTTTAACCTATGGCCTGACACTATTGTGTGAACGGCCTTGCAGAACATGTCTCCAGATTTCCAAGGTACATATGCGTAGAATCCTTTGGCTCAAATGCTGTTTGGCGGAACTCCCATTCAAAAAGCGCCTCGAGCAAGCTGCTCTTTGAGGGTGAAAGCCTGTTTTTGGTCCCGCTTTGGACAGGTATATTAAAGAGGTTTAAGGGAGGTAAAAATACTTTGCTCCCTTAAATAAGCAGGCTTGCATTCCTGCAGGTAGACCTTCTACTCCTGAGATTAGGAAAAATTCATTTTGTCCCTTTCAGGCCTCCAGCTCCAAGTCTGGAGCACACTTTCGTCAGAAGACATGGAACATCAAGTCTGGTGCCAGCTCTCTTACCAAGAAGCCAATGATATCTGCATTTTCCTGTGGGTGCTCATAACCACCAATTTGTTGTCCTTCCCCTTGGCATGTCCACGGCCCTTTGAGTCTTCACAAAGCTGTTTGGCTTGGCTCTGCTCAGTTATCAGGGGATAGATGTGGTGCATTACCTAAACAATGTCCTTTTTAAAGGACCAGTCCTCCCTAACCAGCCAGCGAATAATGCAGAGATTCGGTTGGATCCACTACCTTTTGAAAGTTGTTGGAACTGACTCACCAATTAGAGTACCTGGGCTGGACTTCCTATACAAATACCAGGATTTCCATCCACTTGCTCTGTACCCTTCAGCCCAGAGTCAGCCCCAAATGTATGCCTGCATGAGGGTCTTGGGCGTGAGGGTATCCTCAAGGCAGTGCCCAGTTTCCCGCCAAACTTTTGCAGTTTAACATTCTGGATGCATGGGACAAACAGACTTGGTCTGTGGTTCGCCCCATGAATCTTCTCTTGATATAGTGTATTTCCAACCTGAATCTGCCATCACGGAAACACTTTCCCTCAAAAGCAGTGGTTGTCATAACTGATTCCAGTCTGTTGGGATGGGAAGGAGTTCTGGATGCCCTTTCAATGTAGAAGACTTAGACGCTAGAGGAATATCCCAACACCACCACTGGAGGGCCATAGTTTGGAGACCCCTGATCTAAAGAATAGGGCTCCTCCCTTCCCTGTTAAGGCACACTCTACCACATTTCATGGGCTTTTCAGCAACCAGCATCTGTTTCCCAGATTTGCAAGTCTGCCACCTTTTGTGTTCTCTGCACATGTTTAAGAGTTGCCAAGTAACTGTTCAGGCCCCCTACCTTGATACTTGCTTTGAGTATAAGGTGCTGCAAGCTGCTCTTTGAGTTTAGTTGAGCATTTCAGGACCTGTTGTTTAAGTAGGTCTGTTGGCTTTGTAAGCCGTTTTGCCCCCCCCCCCCCCAAGGTAGACTGCTTTTGCATGTACAATAGCATGATTAAGAAAATAGAATTAATTTTCCTTTAACTGAAGGATACAGCAGATCTTCATGATAGATGGGTTTGATGTGGTGCAACCAAAACTCTGGGGAAGCCAAATCTCCCATAGAAGAAATTTTGAGTTTTTTTTTGGAGGATGCAGCCCTCCTCAGATGGTAATTCAAAATAGGTGCAGGCCCCTAGTGCATTACCGATAGACATTTATTTAATAAAAGTGGATAAAAAAAGGAATACTCGCAAAAGGCAACTAAAAATGAGTCATAGGCCCAGGAGTGCTAAACGAAAAAAAAAATACCTGACAGCTCAGGAGGGGCCACTGTACTAACTATCTAATGTTATTACAGGGCTCTCCCCTGCTGTGCTATTGTATTCTGTTCTCCCCCGCCAGAGCACTTCGGTGGGTGCGCCCCCCCCCCCCCCCCCCCCAGAAAGCTCCAGTCAGCACTCTCAGCCATTAGTTGAGGGCGCTGACCAGGAGCCGGTCCGCAGACCTTTTTCAGTCATGCCCCTTCGTCAGAAACTGTCCGCCTCCAGTACACACGAGCCGATGCTGCCTGACATAAAAAAAACGCTGCTTCCTCAATCTGCACATGCTTTGCCTTTTTTTTTTTCTTTTTTTTTTTTTTTTTTTTTTTTGCATACAGCTGCATTTAGTGGCAGTGAAGCAATTGAAAGTTGAGTAAGTGTAGCTGGGTAGGCAGCATTTAAAGCGGGATTCCGCCAAAATATGCTTTTTTTTTTTTTTTTTTTCCTTTCATAGTGTACTAAAGACATTAATAAGATGTCACTCACCTGCTGCAGTTATTTTCCCCACTGATCGCCGATTCCGTCCGTTTGGGTAACTTTTAAAATTTCTTGCTGGATGATTCCATTTTGCTTATGGGCATTAGAAACCCACAAGCATTTACTTCCAGGATGCGGTGAATGCTGTGCTCCCAATATTCACCGCTCGATCCCGCGCATGCTCACTTCGCTCAGCGAGCAGCGCCGTACAATTTCTGCCGGCCAAAATATCGAGAGATTTCATGCTGACGGCGTCCCCCGTGGCTTCATGGGAACAATGTAAAACAGCTCCCAGGGGTCATTGCGGAGCCGGGGGACAGCCGAAAACACGCCTACTCCCACGGGAAATCAGACCGGAAGTCATTGTAAGAATGACTACAGTAAGTTAAATAACAGCAGGTGCGGGCTAAGCATAGGTAATTGGATGAAGGGAAGATTCTGGGCAGCCAAACTTAAAATCTAATGCCTTAATTAAAAAAAAAAGGAGGTAATAATCCAAAAAGTCCAAGCCACAGCAAACAACGGATCACAGGACTGACGCGTTTCACACTTTCAAAAGTGCTTATTCATAGCTGAAAAAGCACTTTTGAAAGTGTGAGACGCGTCGGCTCCTGTGAGCCGTTGTTTGCTGTGGCTTGGACTTTTTGGATTATTACCTCCTTTTTTTTTTTAATAAATGAATTTGATTTTGAGTGCGGCTATCCAAAATCTTCCCTTCATCCAATTTGAGATAAAAGTGTTGCTCTTACAACATTACCATGACTGCACAGGTTGTTGAATCTATATAAATGCTGATTCATAATTTTACATATAATTTACATATAATGTGTTATCACAGTTACATTGACAGTGAGCAATGCTTTAAAATGTACTTTATTTATTATTGGTATTTGTATAGCGCCAACAATTTTTGCAGAGCTTTACATATACAGTATATTGTGTGTTCACATCAGTCTCTGCCCCCCAGGAGCTTACAGTCTACAGTCCCTAACTCCCATTCACACAACCCCAATTCCAAAAAAAGTTGGGACATTGTCTAAATAAAATGTACATAAAAATGGAATGCAATGATTTGCAAATCTTATAGACCCATGTTTTATTCACAATGGAAAATAGAAAACATATCAAATATTTAAACTGTGACATAATAAAATAATGTTCCCTAATGTAAAATTGCAAAGATTTTAAATATATTGTCTTTTAAATTACATAATATCAAAAGATTCAGAGAATCTGGAGCAATCTCTGTGCACAAGGGAAAAGGCCGAAACGCAATACAAAAAAAAAAGGTGCCACCTGCCAGTAATTTTTTTGCATTACAGCTATAGTTTGCTGTAAGTGCCATCACTACAGCCCATAACATTTGTCTGTTTCAGCTTCTGAAGTATACTTAATGAGAGCTGCAAAAGTCTCTTTCAGACGCCTGCCCCTCCTCCACACTCCGGCGTCCGGCTCTCTCAGCCTTTTACTGATCTGTGTTCTGTACAAGACTGGTGACTTCTACAAGTTCACACTCTATTGCTGCATATTGCAGTTTGCTGTAAAACTGTAGAATCCTCAGATCTCAATTCACTTAACTTCAGCATGGTACACTAAGAGCTCATTCATACTTGTTGAATTGCAAAAAATAAATTACATGTTGCACCCCAAGTGCATTTTGTCAAGTGTTCTTTTATGGAAAAAAAAAAAGAGAAGGTCCGGCATAAAAATGTATATAAAAAACATATACGGTATGGTGCATTTAAGTTGTACTTCCATTTATCTTAATGGTAGACATGTTTTTGTCAATGCTGCAAAAATGTTGTTTGCAAATCCAAAGAATATGTGAACAAGGCACACGCAAATATCCTTTCTTTTTTTTTAACAGATCGTTTTTATTAGTAAAAAAATATAAAAAAATAAATAAATTAAAGTGATATTAAACCCAAATCAACCATTTTTATTATAATGAAGTTTTTATTTTTTTTGGACAAAACACAACACAAACGATACAAACAACAACAAAAACTGCTTCATACAGTATAATATATGCAGATAAAACACAATATGACTTTCATATCTCTGGCACAGGGAGGAAACATAGCAATATCATCATAGTGTTCAGGATACCGCT
The DNA here is from genome assembly GCA_028564925.1 of Lithobates sylvaticus. Taxonomy (NCBI): domain Eukaryota; kingdom Metazoa; phylum Chordata; class Amphibia; order Anura; family Ranidae; genus Lithobates; species Lithobates sylvaticus. The sequence continues at coordinate 158,217,483 of CM053034.1, forward strand.
GCACTACATTCCCAGCCTATGTCGTTATAAGGTGTAGCTATTACCTAAGTGGGGGGGGGGGGGTGTCTCCATAGGAGTCCTATACTCATGGGATTGCTGGTTTGAATGTTCCCTCATGGGTTTTAATCAAGCCCTTCACTCTTCACCAGGGGGATGTAGGAGGGATGTGGGGGGGGGGGGGGGGGTACAATTTACACCTCCGGACCATCCGGGCAAAGATAACCTTAAGACGTTTCTAATAGAAGTTGGTCGGTACTCCTGACCGTCGTGTGGGTCCAATATGATATGAATCATCGCATGGGATCCTCCCCTTCATCAGGGGCCTAGCCACACGCGTTGATCCAGTTCGACCAGATCTTGTCGTACTTCTGCGGGCAGTTCCTACTCTCGTATGTAATGCGGTATAATGGTAAGACATTATTCACTGACTTCTGCCAGGATGATCGAGTCGGGGGCTCTTTCAGTTTCCATTTAAGGAGTATTTCCCTTCTGGCGTAAAATAGCAGGAAAGTGAGGCACAGCTTCAGGTAGCGATCTCCCTCTACATCCTCCAGGTGACTAAGGAGGACGGTCAGGGGGTTCGGTGGGATCTGCACTCCACTAACTAATCCCAAGGTGTCTACCACTGAGTTCCAGAAAGTTTGTAGCCTTGGACAGGACCAAACCATGTGGAAGAAGGTCCCCTCCTCCTGGCCGCATCTAGTGCAATTAGGGCTCAGAGTAGGGTAGATCCCTGCCAATCTTTTTGGTGTATAGTAGGCCCTATGTATGAATTTTAACTGTATGAATCTGTCCCTGGCTGCTATCATGGATGGAATAAATGATGTCAAACATTCTTCCCATTCCTCCTGTCCAAGGGTCGGGATGTCATTCTGCCACTTAACCATGACCCGGTCACTTTTCACGTCATGGGCCACTGTCAGGTACAAGTACAAGGATGAGAGGGGTTTGTCGAGTCTTCCCGAGATTAGTAGTCTCTCAATTGAGTCTGGCTCTAGCCTAGGTCGGGTGGGGAACTGAGCCCTAAGGGCATGTTGGAGCTGGTAGTATCTAAATTGGAAGCTTCTCGGTAGATTATGCGCTATCTGGAGTTCTCTAAAGGGGGTTATAACCCCTTGTGGCATAACGTGTTTCAGGGTGATAATTCCTCGTGTGGCCCAGCCTGCCGGGTCTGGGACTGTAGCCAGGTGAGGTAGTGACGGATTAGCCCAAAGCGGGGTGTGGGGTGAGACACAGCCTGGCTTTAGAAGGGCAGCCCTAGACGCCCTCCAAACCTGGAGTGTGGTTTTCATCGGGCCCGTCACTGTGGGAGCAGCCCTAGCCCCTCTATATGGGAGGTTGGATAACGCTGCATAGGAGCCGAGGAGTGCTGCTTCGAGGTTAACTGATGGGTTTTGGCGTGGTTGCGAGAACCACCACCTCACTGTGACTAGAACTGCTGCCCAGTAGTATATCAAAAAGTTGAGGAATGCCAGCCCACCGCCAGCCAGTGGGAGGTAGAGGGTAGTCTTTGCCACCCTTGGAGGTTTCCCCGCCCAGACGAATGAGATTAAAAGACCGTCGAGTTTGCGAAAGAATGATTTAGGGATAGGGACTGGGGTTTGTCTGAAGTAATAAAGGAACTTTGGAAGGTATATCATTTTTATTAAGTTCCCTCTACCCACCGGGGACAAAGGGAGGTTCTTCCAGGCATGGCATTTCTGCTCGAGCTGGTTGAGTAGTGGATAAACGTTCCTGTCTAGATAGCCTGACAGGTCCCTCCCCACTTTCACCCCCAGGTAAGTAAACTCCTCCACCCAGTGCAAGGGCGTGTTCGTATCTACCAGAGGGATTGGCTGATTCAGGGGAAACAGGACTGATTTGCTCCAATTGATTCGGATGCCCGAAAATCTACCAAATTTGTCGAAGGCAGTCAGAGCTGCCTGCAAAGACCCCCCTGAATCCGCCAGGTAGAGAAGCGGGTCGTCGGCGTAGAGGGAAATCTTTTCCTCAACCACTCCGACCCTCACTCCTCGGATTGCCTCGTCCGCCCTAAAGAGTGTAGCCAGGGGTTCCAATGCCAGGGCAAATAGCGCCGGGGAGAGCGGGCATCCCTGCCTTGTACCCCTCCCCAGCACAAATGCCTCTGATAGGGTCCCATTAGTGCATATACGAGCCCTAAGCTGAGCATATAACATCCGTAACCATGTAAGGAATCTGGGCCCGAATCCGAATCTAGCAAGGACTGACCATAGGTAGCCCCACTCGACCGAGTCGAAGGCCTTCTCTGTGTCGAGTGAGGCCACCACCCCAGGCTCTCCATTCAAGGCCATCGCAATGTGTGTGTGGAGCCTCCTAATGTTGATGTCCGTCCCCCTACCTGGCATAAATCCTGTCTGGTCAGGGTGGATCAGTGCTGTTATTATTACGTTCAGTCTGTTAGCCAGAACTTTTGAGAGGATCTTCGTGTCAACATTAAGGAGGGATATGGGGCGGTAGGAGGAGCAGACATTGGGATCCTTCCCCGGCTTGTGAATCACTACAATTATCGCCTCATTCATGGAGTCCGGGAGTGTTCCGTCCTACATGCATGCGGTCAAGAGGGCATGAAATCTAGGGGCTAGCTGCTCTAAATATTCCTTATAGAATTCCACCGGGAACCCGTCCGGTCCCGGCGTTTTACCTGTCTGCATCATTTTGAGGGCCTTCTGGATTTCCTCTATTGTTATTGGGGCATCCAACATTTTAGAATATGTGGGAGTGAGGGATGGAATAGGAATCTCTTCCAAGTAGTTAGCCAACTCCGTTGAATCGTAAGCGACTTGGGATCTATACAGTGTTTGGTAGTAGGAGGCGAACTCGCTGTTAATTTCTTCTGGGGTAGTAAGAATCGAACCGTCAGGGGACTGAATCTGTCCTATAGTCATGCCCACCGTCTGTTCCCTAGACAGCCATGCCAGGAGGTGGCCAGTTTTTTCCCCTTGTTCAAATATTCTCTGAGTCTGGTGAAGGAGTCTTTTCTGTGTCAAGGCCGTCCTGAGGAGGAGAACCTCCCTCAACAGGGACTGCAGTCGTTTGTAAATCTGTGGGTCCTGCGACCTAACATACAGTGCCTCTTGTCTATTACTCTCAGCCTCCAAATCCGTCAGTTCCTTCCTACGTTCCCTCCTGACCTCAGCTATAATACTCTGGAAGCGTCCCCTGGAGAACGCCTTAAACGCGTCCCAGACAGAGGACGCTGTAGCCGAGCCGGAGTTAGTTATCCAGTATGTCTCCAAGTCAGCCCGATACCTCGGTCCCACATCCTCGTCCGTAACCCAAAACCCAAAACCTAGACAATCGCCAGAGCCTGTCCGACGGGGCAATGGAGAGGTCTAATTCCACCATGAGCGGGGCATGATCCGACACCCCTCTAGGGAGAATCAAAACATCCCGCACCCTCGGAAGAGCAGATTCCCCCGCATAGATTAAGTCAATACGGGAGAATGTTCTATGGGAGGCCGAGTGACAGGTGTATGCTCTGGCTTGTGGATTCTTCCACCGCCAGACATCGGTCAAGTTGTATGTAGCTGCCCAGTCCGACAAGCCCCGGCGGGTAGTGCCCGTGGTCAGAAGCCTATCCAGTCCCGCATCTGGTACTAGGTTGAAGTCCCCCATAATCAGCACGTTCATGGTTGAGAACTCTGCTATCTTTGCTGTTACCTGGTTTAGAATTTGTAGGGAGGCCGGAGGTGGAAGGTAGAGTCCTACCAGTATCCATGGTATATTATGTATCAGTGCATGAATCACTACATACCTGCCCCCCGGGTCCAGAGCAAGATCAAGGAGTCTGAAGGGGAGCGACTTTAAAACCAAGACGCTAACCCCTCTGGAAAAAGTTGAGTAGGTTGAGTGGTAGTGATAACCAACCCACGTTTTTTTGAGGCTGAATGTTTTTTTTCCCACTAGGTGGGTCTCCTGGAACACGCAAATATGAGGATGATAAGATTTAACAAACTGGAAAACTAGTGAGCGTTTGATAGGGGAGTTTAACCCCCTCGTGTTCCAGGAGAGGACCCTAAGGGAAGACATTAATGGCATCGAGAAATATTAAAGGATAAACAATATTAGTCAGTCCTCCACTAATCGAGCTTCCGGACCCGGAAGAGCACCCTATGGACATAGCATTATACACATTAGAATAGAAGGTAATCCATAGCCACATTGTCATATACACGTTTTGTAGAAGCATGAACTGGGGGCTTGCAACGGCAGCCCAACATAACCATAAACCCCCACCCCCCACCCTGCCCATCCGCCAAGTCGGTCGGAGGGCCTCCCTCCCCAAAAGAAAGCTGGGCTCAAGGCCTAGCATGAGGGCAATGTAGAAGAGGCGCTTTACCTCCCGTTGCAATCCTTGTGGAAGGACATCCAAACAGAACTTGCAGTCCTTCTAGAGTCCGACGGAGGATTCTGGGTGTGGATCTCCCGGGTCCCCGGGGGCACAGGTCTTGTAGAAATAGGGGATAAAAATAAAATAAAAAAAGGGGGGTAACAGGGCAGGAAGAAAACAAAGTCAGCCAAGGGAGGTGACGAGTACCAAACCCCAGTTCAGGAGAGATTTGGTGTTTATCGTGTTTCACCCCAGTCCTCAAGGGTTTTCAAAGCCGCCGTGACTGCCCAACATGTCCTGTGCAGAGCATGAAAGTGTCTTTACTTTTGCTGGGGGGAACTGGTGCGCTTCAGTGTCCTGTGCTTGAGAGGATATGGGGACAGGAAGGAGGAGATGATCCCAGTTTGGGAAGGTGGGGAAGGGGTCTGCATAACTCTCCTATACAATGACTACAGATGCGATGGTCAAACAGTCTCCAATCCTCTGCAGCATATTTGGTGAGGCACAATGAGGAGATACAGGTCTCTGTAACAGGACAGTGCCCCCGCTGCCATCCATACACCTCCAAAACCCCTTTCCACGGATGTATATAGGTGTGTGGGGGGGCCTCCTATCAAACAGGCATCAGCACTACTCGGGCACAGGCACATAAGGTAAAGTCCAGCATCAGTCTAGGCAGTCACAGCAGCATTTCAGATCATGAATTAGCATACCTGAGGCAGATCAGCGTTGGAGCGATTCGGCCCACGCCGCAGCTTCCCTGGGTGATGTGAAGAATTGTACTCTTTCCCCGTCTTGCACCCGCAGTCTGGCCGGAAAAAGCATGCTGTACTTTATCCCCTTCTGTCTCAGGAGGCCTCTAACATGGTCGAATGACTTCCGTTGGCGTTGAGTTTCCACCGAATAGTCCGGGAAAATCAGGATCTTGGCATTCTCAAATTTTAGTTCTCCCTGCAGACGCGCTGCTCGGAGCACAGTGTCCCGGTCTCGGTAGTGGAGGAACTTAAAAATAAAAGTCCGCGGCGGCGCTCCCTGGGGGCCTCGAGACGCAGGCATGCGGTGGGCCCTTTCAATGGAGAAGTGCTGTGAGAACTGCGCTCGGGGGAGGAGGGTAGGCAACAAAGCCTCCATGAAGGCAACAGGATCCGCTCCCTCAGCTCCCTCAGGGAGGCCGAGGACCCGCAAGTTGTTTCTTCTATTGCGGTTCTCGGCGTCCTCCGCTCTCGCTTCAAGATGTTTTACCTTGAGGTAGAGGGCCTGGATGTCTGTGTGGTGTCCCCGCAGGGTGTCCTCCGTGCCGGAGACCCGTCTCTCCACCTCCGATACCCTGTCCCGGAACTTGTCCATGTCCCTCCGGATGATAGCCGTCTCCGCCTGTACATGGTCAATTTTGGCCGTGAGGGCCGCCTGGCAAGTAGTTATAGCCAGCATAAGTGCATCAAAGGCCGGCGATCCTGCTTGTATCCCTCCGTCCGGAGGGGGGTCCGTCTGGGACTCCATGTGCTGTGCCACGTGCGTAGCAGGCCCCGGCGCAGCCCGGGTCTTTAGCGGGGTTCCAGCGTTCTTCTTCTGGCCAAATTTCTTCCCCCCGGGCATCGCCCAGCACTCCTGCCGGTATAGAAACAAGGGGTAGAGGATTGTGAGAGATCCTACACGAGGATATACCGAGGATTAGCAGCCGGAGACAGGAGCTCTGCTAACAGACGTCTGCTCCCAGCGCCATCTTGGACACGCCCCCGGGGACAAGCCATTTAACACTGACAGGGGTGCTCGGCTTTTATTTGTGTAAAACCTTTATCCCAAAAGGAATTTTTTATTTTTTTTGCGAACGGACTTGACCACACACGATCACGCTAAAAGTCCGGCGGTTCACGCGATGACGTACAGCACGTATGACGGGACTAAAACCCGAGACTAGAGTCCGTGACATACTTGCTACTGAGCATGCGTCCTTTTTGGTCCGCCGGACCATCATACAGACGGCCGTATTGTCCGCCGGACTGCCAAGTTCAGCGGACAATTTTAAAACAAAACTTAAAACCTAGTCCGCCGGACTTTTGGGAAAAAAGTCAGTCGAAGGCCCACACACGATCGGACTGTCCGGCGGACAATCCCGCGGGAAAGTCTGCTCGTGTGTACGCGGCATAACACTCCCTTCCCCCCCAGACTGATAATGCTGCTGTGCCAAAGGCGCTTTGTGTGCCCATTCATCCAGTGGGGGCACTCTAATACAGGGGGTCTATTACTAGCCCTGTCACCGGGTGAAAAAAAAGCCTAAGAAAAGAAAACTGATACACCACATCTAATGATTAATAAGCTGCAATATATTACATTTTTGATTTTGGGTTCATATATTGTATATTTCAATCATCAAACTGTAGATGGTTTAGTTTGTATCCTAAGTTTGAGATAAAAGTGGAAGAGAGATGCCGCTCTAGGAAGGGTGTCTGGAAATGTAGCTCTCCTCGGAATAGGAACAGCAGGTGTGGGCTAAGCATAGGTAATTGGATGAAGGGAAGATTCTGGGCAGCCACACTTAAAATCAAATGCCTTTATTAAAAAAAAAAAAACGAGGTAATAATCCAAAATGTACAAGCCACAGCAAACAACGGATCACAGGACTGACGCGTTTCACACTTTCAAAAGTGCTTATTCATAGCTGAAAAAGCACTTTTGAAAGTGTGAGACGCGTCAGCTCCTGTGAGCCGTTGTTTGCTGTGGCTTGGACTTTTTGGATTATTACCTCCTTTTTTTTAATAAAGATTTGATTGTGAGTGCGGCTATCCAGAATCTTCCCTTCATCCAATTTGAGATAAAAGTGTTGCTCTTACAACATAACCATGACTGCACAGGTTGTTGACTCTATATAAATGGTGATTCATAATTTTACATATACTTTATAATTTACATATATTGTGTTATCACAGTTACATTGACAGTGAGCAATGCTTTAAAATGTACTTTATTTATTATTGGTATTTGTATAGCGCCAACAATTTTTGCAGAGCTTTACATATACAGTATATTGTGCATTCACATCAGTCTCTGCCCCCCCAGGAGCTTACAGTCTACAGTCCCTAACTCCCATTCACACAACCCCAATTCCAAAAAAAGTCGGGACATTGTCTAAATAAAATGTACATAAAAATGGAATGCAATGATTTCCAAATCTCATAGACCCATGTTTTATTCATAATGGAAAATAGAAAACATAGCAAATGTTTAAACTGTAACATAATAAAATAATGTTCCCTAATGTAAAATTGCAACGATTTTAAATATATTGTCTTTATAAAGTACCTAATATCAAAAGATTCAGAGAATCTGAAGCAATCTCTGTGCACGAGGGAAAAGGCCGAAACGCAATACAATATTGGATGTCTGTGATCTTCGGGCCCTCAGATGGCACTACAATATTCTGTGATGGACATCACTGCATGGGCTCAGAAATAGTTCCAAAATATACTGTCTGTGAACACAGTTCGCTGTGCCATCCAAAAATGCAAGGAAAAGTTCTATCATGCAATTCAGAAGTGCCACCGTCTTCTTTGGGCCAAAGCTCATTTAAAATGGTCTGTTGCAAAGTGAAAAACTTCTGTGGTCAGACAAATTGAAATTGCACATTCTTTTTAGAAAACAGGGGCACCTCCTCCTCTGGCTTGTTATCAGTGCTCCATTTAAAGGCCTGCATCTATGATCATATGGGTGTGCATTAGTGCATATGGATTGAGCAGCTTTCACATCTGGAAAGGCACCATCAATGCTGAAAGATATATAAAGGTTTAGCTCCCTTCCAGACAACGACTTTTTTTTTTTATGCAAGCCCTTGCATATTTCAGCAGAATGCTAAATTGCATACTGCATCTTTGACAACAGCATGGCAACATAGTAGAACAGTCCAGGTGCTTAGTTGGCCTGCCTGCAGTCCAGATCTTTCATCAACTGAAAATATTTGCTGAATCTTGACACGTAAAATACGACAAAGAAGACCCAGGCCTGTTTAGTAATAAGAATCCTATATCAGGAAAGAACGGGACAACAGTCCTCTCCCAAAACTCTATCAACTGGTCTCAGTTCCCAGATGTTTACAGAGTATTGTTAAAAGAAGAGGTGATGTTACACCGTGGTAAACATGGTCCTATCCCAACTTTTTTTTTTTTTTGTAAATTCTATATTTTATTTAAAAAAAATGTTTTATACATACGCATGCAATGAAATTGTATTTATATTTATCACAAACATATCTTAATTACATATCGTTTCATTTTACATACGGTTATACATACAAGCATTAAAATAATAAACAAAAAAAATAAATAATAATATTTAAATCCTCCCTCTCCCCCCAACTCTGGTAGATACAAAGCAGGACCAAGGTTCCCACTTTGATTCATATGCCAACTTTTTTGAGACGTGTTGCTGCCATTAATTTAACAATTACCCTATTTTATTCCCCTAAAATTACACATTTTCTCAGTTTAATTTTTTTTTATGTTTTCTATTTTATATTGTGAATAAAAAAAAAATATTTTTCTGCTCCTAGAAGCTGCAAAAACGCTCCTAGACTAAAATAGTGTGCATGGACACCTAGGATAACAATATTTACTTCTAGAAGCAGACAAAAAAAAAATATCAAATTCTGAGATTCTTAAACATTTTCTACAAACCTATTGTAAAAATCTATAAAAGCAGCTTTGGGGTCATCAGTTTGAATCCGAACCACAACACTACCTGCCTGAAGTTTGCATGTTCTCCTTGTGTGAGTTTCCTCTGGTTACTCTGGTTTCCTCCCACACCCCAGAGATAGGTTGGTAGGTTAATTGGCTCCTGTTTAAATTGGCCCTAGTATGTGTACTGTATATACAACTATGCTGTGAAAAATTTACATAAAAACAGAATGCAATAATTTGCAAATCCCATAAACACATATTTTTTTTGTTTTTGGAAGTGAAAAATAAAACCCACTGAAGGCTCCTTAGGGCTGCTAAGACACTAAAAGCTGGCACGCTATGAGTGTTTTTCATCCAGCCTTTTTCTGGCATTTATTTTAGTTTTATAGTGAGCATGGCGTCTATATGGGGCACAATCATCACTGAAGTTAGGATTGCAGGGACACAAGAAGCACTGGAACCAGGGAAAATGGGGACTGGGTCCCTATATGTGCTGTCTGTCAGCTAGTGGCCATCAAGACTATATGCTAACTACAAGTGAAGCTAGGATATCCACTTGTCCACCATGGAGATGCAGAAGAGAAAAACCTGGACTCGTAAGACTACGGTATGTGATACCTGAAGGTATGCTGTGATATTCCAAAAATCGCATCCATGTGATTTTTCTTATTTACATCTGGCCAGTATGCAGTATTTACATATTATTATGTTAGAATCCCAATTTGTGCTTGCTTAGTAGATAAAGTGATATGTTATGAATTGTACAAGTTTATTCTTGTTCAGCATATCCTGGTATGGCTTGTCAACACTGTTAATCATTAATATTAGAAACAAATCTAAGGCTAGGTTCAGACTATATGCGGGTGCGGGACTGCGTGTAAACCCCCATGCACAGGAAACCACAGCGCGTTTTCCCCTGCTGGGAACCTCTCCGCACTATGAGATTTTCCCGCAGCTGCGATCTTGGAAAAGGTGCAGGGATCTCTTCTCTGCGTTTTCTGGGCTGCTGTGCCTGCATATGTGGCCAAAGGGAAACCACAATAGTGTGTACCTAGATTAAGGAAATCTGTTCCTAATGATCTTATAAATGTAGCTGTCAAACTATTTTAAAGCTGTCAGGGCTAGTTTACTCTAGTGTTGGCCCTCTGAAGCGTGAGCTTCAGAGAGCTTTTCAGAGGGCATTTGACAGACGATGAGGAGGGGTTATGTTGCCTCCTCCCCTTCCGTTTTTACCCCTAAAGGCCAGCACCACCACCCCCTTAACCACTTCAATACAGGGCACTTAAACACCTTCCTGCCCAGACCAATTTTCAGCTTTCAGCGCTGTCGCAATTTGAATGACAATTTTGCAGTCATACTACACTGTACCCAAACTAAATTTTTATCATTTTTTCCCCCACAAATAGAGCTTTCTTTTGGTGGTATTTGATCGCCTCTGGGATTTTTATTTTCTGCTAAACAAATAAAAAAAGACCGAAAATTTTGGAAAAATATTTTTTTTAGTTTCAAAACTTTGTAAATAAGTACGTTTTCTCCTTCACTGATGGGGCTGCACTGACGGGCACTGATAAGGCGGCACTGACGGGCACCGATAAGGCAGCATTGCTGGTGGCACTGATGGGCGACACGGATGGGCACTGATAGGTGGCACAGATTGGCATGGATAGGCGGCACGGATGGGCACGGATGGGCACTGATAGGCGGCATGGATGAGCATGGATGGGCACTGATAGGCGGCACGGATGGGCGCTGATAGGCGGAATGGATGGGCATTGATAGGGGGCATTGCAGTGTAATGTATTCTACTGATGGATGCCAATCAGTGCCAAACAATAATGCATGCCAATCAGTGATGACCATTGTGGGCACTGATTGGTATCCATTGTGGGCACTGACTGGCATCCCTAGTGGTCTAGGGTGGCATACCTGGTGCTGGGCATCCCTGGTGGTCTGGTGGCGTTCCTGGTGGTCCAGTGTGGGCATCCTGGGGGGGGGGGGGCTGCGCTGATAATCGATCAGCACAGACTCCCCCCTGTCAGAGGAGCAACCGCATTTCCTATTTACACTGTGATCAGCCGTGATTGGACACGGCTGATCACGTGGTAAAGAGCATCTGTCTGAGACTCTTTACCGAGATCGTAGTTGTTGGGTGTCAGACTGACACACCGCAACAACGATCGCCGGGATGCGCGCCCCTGGGGGTGTGCAGCGGCTCAATATCCTGATCACATCATATGACGTCCGGTCAGGATTTTGAAACCACTTTGCTGCCGTCATTCTGCTATATGGCGGGCGGCAAGTGGTTAAAGGAGAATTAACCAAAAAAAAGGTTAATTAGATCCACAAGGGACTTGTTGTTACCACTACTATTACTTTATACTGGCTTTTAAAATTTACAAATGCAGCAACTTATTAATTTGGATGAAAGGTTTAGCACTGGGCAACACTTTTTGAAAGATAAAAAGTGCATTTTATTAACAACTATATAAATCAGACCAAAATGAGGGGGAAAGAGGGACAGAGGGACATTGCTCTAAATCAGGGACAGTCCCTCAAAATCAGGGACAGTTGGGAGCTATGTATGTTGTGACCATAGATTTCCATTGATTCTTGCCATGGCCACCAGTGTACAACCCCTGTCCATTACATATACAGCTTAGAGTGGTTGTAAACCCTTACATATACCCAATGCAGTGTCTAGCCTCAGCTGATACACAGAGATGAAACATATCCTCCTACAGAAGTTTGAACCTGTCTATCTGCAGTCTTCTCATTTACATGCGTTCAAAGGCCATAACTTGTAAAGCTTGTCTAAGCTGTTAAAAACAGGAGGTGGAGAGATGAAATTACACACTGCAGAGCTCAGGGAGGAGAGATCTGAGAGCTAATTGAAGGGAAGGGACACAACCCCCCCCCCCCACCCAGTCACACAACACACAGGAAGAGTGCTAAAGATGTCAATCAGAGGCTGTGTGCTGGAGATCCCTCCCCTGTTACATAGTTAGTCTAGTTGAAAAAAGACACAAGTCCATCTAGTTCAACCAATAGACAATCCAACCTGTCACCTTTTTTCTCTTGGTGTCAAGAAAACTTGTCAGAAGTGCTGATAGCAGAGGAAGGCTAATTGGAGGTAAGGGACACAAACCCCTTCACACAGTTTTTTTTTTAACAGAAACGTTTTTTATTTTCTGACAACAAATAAGACAGTACAAACATCACATACTTCTTACCGAGGATCCGAATACAGGTAAGCAATGACATGGCATCAAAGGTGCATATATAAGGGGAATACATCTACAACAACTTATTTCCCAGGATAAACAAAATATATGTCCCCGAGATGTATCCTCAGAAGGTAAGTTGAGCTATCGAGGGGTGGTCACGCAAAGGCTGTAAATGAGTGGAGCTTCTGGTCAAATTTTTTCCCGTGGGGGCCAGTCTCGATCCCTCAGCCAGAGAGAGAGAGGGGGGGGGGGGGGTTAGTTCCACCCTCGGACAAAGTTAAACAGGATATGACAGTCCCCATATATTTAGTAGAACTGTGATTGTTCTTATCTAGTAAACCACTGTATTAATGTAAATTATCAATAGATATAATGACATTTTGATAATTTTATATTTACCACATATGTGGAGTAAATTCCATGAGTGCTAGCTGCTGTAGAGAGGGGCACATTTATCTATTTTCATAGTATTCATTGTATAGAACACAAACACTTTTCCTCCAACGTAGAGACAGTCTAGAGCCATCCATGTAGAAGTAATGAACCAGAGAAAGTGGGTATAGTCCCTAGTAATGCACAATACTTATGCCTGTAGGCAGGGCCTTCCCAACGTGAGCAATACGTTCTATTCACAGGTACCACTAACAGGCCTTGTTGCCCTATCTCATGCTAGTGTTTGTCCCCACTCCTGAAGGGAGCCCTTACGTACACCACTTTAATATTCAGTTCTATGCCACACATTCTGCCCCACATTGTTGGACAAAATCGTTAACCACTTCCCATAAGTAATAATGGAGATGAGTACAATGCATTTTTACATATTATACTTTGCAAATTCAAGATGGGCAACAACTGGGCAACAACTGGGCACACAGTTATGGCACTTGTAAGTTAAGGGCATCCAAATCCAGAATACATTATTAGGTTACCTATCACCTCAGAGAAGTTTAGGCTCTATCTTTAGCTTCTTACTCTGAAGGTTGACGGTTGGGTTTGCTTCTAGTCCTGTCCCCAATTTCAGTCCTACTCGGGTGTAGGACCTCATCAGGTATTCCCCAGTCTTTACATCTTTGCATGAATCACTCAACAAAACCCAATGAGGGCCTACTACGGAGCAGAGCTCCGAACTCCACCCACCCTGAAACCAACGCTCAATATAAACATTCTAAGTTAGGGCGCCGCCTAACAGTTAAAACATTAAAGTAGAACTAAAGGCATAGAGTAAGGGAGGTTTATAACCCATCAGATTTTTTTTTCCGCCATCTGTGTCCCATTTTGGAGATTAGCCTTTACTTCCTGTCCCATAGCCAAACAGAAAGTGAGTGGAAATCCCTGCAAATTAAGGGAATTCCTTGGGGATCCCCAGATCCCTAGAACTAGTGCCCCCACTGGAAGATTTCCCCTCTATTACTTTTCTGGGGACTTTACCATTATCATTGACAGTGGAAGTGAAACAGGACAAATAGAGAGGGTGAATCTCCGTAATAGGAACAAGACAACACTAAAAGCTAACAGGGGTTCTTATCCCTCTCCACTATCCAAAACTAAAAAAAATAACTTTTTGCCATTAGTTATACTTTAAGTACACTCACACCCCCTTAGATATCTACAGCAGCCTCTATTCCTAGAAACTTTGTTTTACAATACTTGGCTGTCCCAGGCTTTATACACTTTAATACTGTACTTGATCACTAAAAACTTTATCAGGGGAGATAGGCAAATCTGGGTCATAAGGCAAACAAAGGTTCAGATGCAAAATGTCATGCAAGATAGGCATCAAAACCAAACCAAGGGTAGTGAAGTCAGAAATGAAACAATGCAACATACTCCCTTCCTTCTGATGAAGAGGCCTTCCCCCGGCAAGCAACCTGTAGAGCCTACCTGTCCCAGCGACATTCTCCCTTCGATGTCCTGCTTATATGAGTTTTCCCATACATTCCTCTGACATACTTAACAATAAAACGTGGTACCGCAAGGTTACCATATAAACAATACAAACCTCCTATGCTGAATTCGAGGATTTAATCGATTCAGCACTTTTGGAAGGCACCATAACTAAGGACCAATACGAGTACATCAGAGTCAAATATCCACGCCTTGCCACTTTCTACAGCCTGCCCAAAATCCACAAGAGCCTTAGCAGACCCCCCGGACGACCTATCGTCTCGGGCAACGGAAACATATCCGAAAACCTGAGCAAAATTATTGATGCCTTTCTACAACCTTTTGTTTTGGAATTACCCTCTTTCCTAAAAGATACCATACATCTACTCCAAACAACTGAAAATATGTCGCTGGCCACCAATTCATTATTGGTGGCCATCGACGTTGAGGCACTGTATAGCTCGATCCCCCACAATCAGGGGATCGCGGCTATACGCAATATATTGTGGACAAGCTGTAGATATGATGGCCCCCTGAACAACTTTATTACGGATGGTTTAGAATACATCCTAGACACACACTGTGTACCATTGAGACACAGGGCTGTAGCGTGTCCATATAACAGCCTTTCAGCTAAAACATGAATATCACTATAATGTGTCATCTAAAATAATTTATAATGTAATCATACAATAATTGTAGATATTGTCATCTGAAGAAATTTCATGCCCTCTGTTCTCTCACTATGTTTTTGCTTTTATATTGAAAATGTCTATAATTACAAGCTATGACCCATATATTTAGTGGGAATGTGACAATAAAAGTAACTATGGAGACACATCCTCCCATCTGCCACATTACATCGGCATATAGGTACAAGGGAATCTTATGACATAATTCCGTTTTTTTCCCTTTCCCTCCTTTTAGGGTTCCCTCTGCAGCATGGGTGGGCTTCTGGTCTCCTGGGCGGCGCCCCTGCCCCCTCTCCCCCCTTGGTGGTTGCGCGCGGTGGCGGGGTGTTCCCCCATACACGACTTCCCAGCAAGGGTAAGGAGGAGCGCCTTCCATCCATGCTCCTCCAATCCTGTTCCCTTCGGATGGCCTGGGCGGGCCCAAGCTCCCCGACAGGGAACCACTCCCCTTGCTGGCGGCGTCCCGGCACGCAATCGGACCTCTCCCGATCACTGCGCATGCGCGTGGCCACGTGCGTGCGTGTGATGCGGGACGTCACGCCAGTGCGACGATTGCGTAGCTGATGCGACCCCGGAAGGACCTCCTGGACGCCGGGGAGGCCACTCCAGACGGCGCTTGATGCCGCTATGGCCCCCACGGACCGGTGGGCCACACGGGTACGGGATCGGTCAATGGGAGGGGATACCCCATCATGCCCCTCCCCTTCCCTCCCCTTCTCTTCCCTCCTCCCATCCATCCGTTCTTTCCCCCCCCTTCCTCTCCCCTCCCCGGGGACGCCATGAGAGGGCTCTAATTGACACCAAATGGTGTCCTAATTGGCGCACCTGTCTACAATTTGGTATAATCCTTAAATACCACATGGAGAGGTTCACTAAACCCATCTCCATGTGATGATCCAAGAGCGACGCCACACAAGCACAGTGAGTATACCCCTTTAGATCGAGGCCTCTTTTTAGGCACAACCAACACTATACATAGTGTAATACTTTGTTCCCATCTCCAGACCGTGCATCCTGCCTTCGGAGCTTGTAATCTATACAGTGCATTCTGGCCTGCAATATATGGGCCTTTAAATATACATCGCAGCCCGAGCAAGATCTACCAACGCTACTAGGTAATCCTACACTGCTATATATTATTTGATAAATCTGCATGGCCTCTTTCTGTCTAATTTCCCCACTTCCTTCACACATACACACATTCATACCCCCACATGGCCCCCACTCACATCCCCCCACTTGACACACAACGGTACCTGTCATACACTCCTTTACACTCATATCTACCCATACTTTCTATGTGGCACCCCCTCCACTTTTTTTAAATTGGCCCCCTCTTGGCGACCCACAGCATCACCAGTCCAGTATCAATTCAGCACAAGCTCTTTGACTGACACTTCAACAAGCCACTCCGGCACTTCACACCTCATCACTTCCCCACTTCCTTTCCTTCTTTTCCTCCCCCCCCTTTTTTCTTTCCCCTTTCCCTCATCTGTCTTCCCCCCGTCCTACCTTTCCCCTTTCCCCCGTCTTCATTCTCCCATTCTGCCATGTCCTACTTTCTCCTTCCCCTCCCCTTCCCTTCTATCAATGTGGATGCTGCAGCATCCCAATGTTTCATCCATACATGTGCATGCCATGTATTGGTTCTTTCCCCAACCCTACCCCCCTTTTCCCTCCTGTCTCCCAACACCTTTCCCCCTTCCTCTCCCCCCCTTTTCGCTCCCCATTTTCCCTCTCTCCCTTCCTGTTTCTTCTCTTTCTTCTCTTCCCCCCCTTCTCTCTTTCCCACCTCCCTCACTTCGCTCCTGTGCCTTGACCCTCGGCCCCCCTCCACCCCCCCTTCCTTCCTTCCCTCACTTCCCCTTCCCCTCTTTTTTCCTCCCATGCCTTCCCCTCCAACCCCAACAACCCCCCCCCCTTTCCCCTTCCTTCCTCCCCCTCCACAACACCATTCCCACCCCCTCTCACTTCCCCCACACACACACCACCCCTTCCCACCACCATTTCCTCACATCCCTCCTTTGGTTCTTTTTTCCTTTTCCCTTTCTTTCCCCCCCTATCCCTTCTTCCCATTTCCCCACCCCCCTTCCCCCCTCCTTCCCCTTTCTTTCCTCTTCCCCTCATTCACCCACCATTCCCCTGTTTTCCTCATCCCTCTTTCCCTCCTCTTTCCCTCTTTCCCTTCTTCTCTTTCTCTCTGCTTTCTGTCTCCCCTTTTCCCTTTCTCGCCATGGGCTCAGATACATCAACATGTAAATTGGCATTATGGGGAATGCACGGAAATGGCATAACTATCTCCTATCTTAAAACTTCATCCCTTTCCATTATTGATTCAAATGTATCAAATAACAGACATTTGTTTAAGACATTTAACTCTCTATGACACACATCTAAGCATACGATCTTGGACTCCATGACAGGTGTGCAGAACAGGGGAATTCAAGGAACCCCATCCTTTCCCCCATTTCCCCCTTTTTCCCCCTCTCTTCTCCCCCTCCCCTTCCACCCCCTCCCCTGCCTGTTTGGCCCACACACGGATCCGTGGGAAGCCTAAATTGGATGTGACCCCTCGTAAGTCCCGTTGTCGGATCGCCCCGCCTGCCGCGCGCCCGCTGGGGGGCGTTGGGACAGGACGCTACCTGGGACCCGGGGAACACCCGCTCAGAGGGAATCTCACCCTACATAAGGAGTAATCTACAAGAAATTCATACACTGGGTAAATATTTCATAGTACAATGTGATAATATGTTATACATACCGATGTGAAAGGCCAATTGGAGACAAATACATGCAAATCAAGTATTGTTGCAATATATTGTTCTTACCCTTTTTCTTCTAAACAGACAAATCACCTCTGAGGAAGACCCTCATCAAAACGGGTCGAAACGCGTCAGTTTCACTTTTACCCCCAATATTTGGTTGTGTAAATCTTACTGTTGTAAAAGTTTTTTGTCTGTCAGTGTAACTTTTAAAAATTTCTGTATTGTTTTACCCATTTGGGACCCATGTCTCCTATTTTTACCCATTATGTCACATATGCGACATCTTTAACCCAATAAAGATTTATATTTAAAATATAATTTAACTTCTCAGAGAACTCATTTCCAAACGCTGCCTAAAAACCCCACCAATCCCTCTTGGGGGGACTCCTCTCTTTTTTCTTAGATCACTAGAACTAGTGCCCCCACTGGAAGATTTCCCCTCTATTACTTTTCTGGGGACTTTACCATTATCATTGACAGTGGAAGTGAAACAGGACAAATAGAGAGGGTGAATCTCCGTAATAGGAACAAGACAACACTAAAAGCTAACAGGGGTTCTTATCCCTCTCCACTATCCAAAACTAAAAAAATAACTTTTTGCCATTAGTTATACTTTAAGTACACTCACACCCCCTTAGATATCTACAGCAGCCTCTATTCCTAGAAACTTTGTTTTACAATACTTGGCTGTCCCAGGCTTTATGCACTTTAATACTGTACTTGATCACTAAAAACTTTATCAGGGGAGATAGGCAAATCTGGGTCATAAGGCAAACAAAGGTTCAGATGCAAAATGTCATGCAAGATAGGCATCAAAACCAAACCAAGGGTAGTGAAGTCAGAAATGAAACAATGCAACATACTCCCTTCCTTCTGATGAAGAGGCCTTCCCCCGGCAAGCAACCTGTAGAGCCTACCTGTCCCAGCGACATTCTCCCTTCGATGTCCTGCTTATATGAGTTTTCCCATACATTCCTCTGACTGTTTTCTTTTTTTTTTGTGGTTATAGTAAAGTGCTTATTTCACTCTAATAAGCATCTACTGTATTCTAGTACAATGCACTTTACTGATTAATCTGAACGCTTTGTGATTTGACTTTGCACTTTTATTAGACATTAGGGGGTTGATTTACTAAAACTGGAGAGTGAAAAATTATTTCGCAGCTGAGCGTGGTAGCCAATCGGCTTCTAATTTTATCTTGTTCGATTAACCACCTCCCACCCGCGCTATAGCCAAATGATGGCTTCAGCATGGGCCTTAATTGCCAGGAGGGCTTCAAGAGACGTCCTCCCGTGCATGAGCTGCCTGCGCGCCTCCTGCAGGGCACGTGCGGTGCACTCTGTGATTACTGAGTCAATGAGACTCGGCTGATCACAGATCGATCCCGGCCCATTACCACGTGATCAGCTGTCAGCCAATGACAGCTGATCACGTGATGTAAACAAAAGATCGGTAATCTGCTTTTTTCCCCCCCTCGCGCTGATAGCATGAGGGGAAAAAAAAGCTGATCACTGGATTCTTACAGAGTCAGTGCCACCTACAGGTGTATTTCATTCCCGCCTACCAGTGTCAACTGTCAGTGCCGCCTCATCAGTGCCCTCCATCAGTGCCCATCAGTGCAGCCTATCAATGCCCATCAGTGCTGCCTCATCAGCGCACATCAATGAAGAAGAAAAATTACCCGTTTTAAAAATTTATGAACTATAAATTAAATTATAAACTATGAAACTTTTTTTTTAAACATTTTTGGTCATTTTTATAGCAAAACATTTAAAACTCAGCAGTGATTAAATACCACCAAAAGAAAGCTCTATTTGTGCGAAAAAAATTATACAAATTTTCATAGGAGTACAGTGTTGCATGACTGCGCAATTGTCATTCAAAGTGTGAGAGCGCTGAAAGCTGAAAATTGGCCTTGGCAGGAAGGGGGTAAAAGTGCCCATTAAGCAAGTGGTTAAAGGGTAAAAATAGCAAATAAAGAAAAAATAATATAGCGTATACAATTGCGACACAAGTCATATTGTAATTGCATGTAATTAAAAATGACCTTTTCTTTTCAATCTGCAGCCACTGTAATTTTCTGTAAAATGCAAAATGGCTACCTGGAGGTGTTTTGTAGACAGAATGACAAACAAACACTTGGGGGGCACACCCTAAAAAATGAATTGAATTAAAGATGGTGCAGCCATTAAACCATACAAACAGAACAAAATATTACAGAGCACACATACAAAAATTACACTGAAAGGGGCCGGCGCATGAATAGGGGGTGGCCACAGCAGCCGTGGATAGATTCATGCTATACAGTTGTGCTCATGAGTTTACATACCCTGGCAGAATTTATGATTTCTTGGCCATTTTTCAGAGAATATAAATGATAACACAAAAACTTTTCTTTCACTCATGGTTAGTGTTTGGCTGAAGCCATTTATTATCAATCAACTGTGTTTACTCTTTTTAAATCATAATGGCAAGAGAAACTACCCAAATGACCATGATCAAAAGTTTACATACCCCGGTGATTTTGGCCTGATAACATGCACACAAGTTAACACAAAGGGGTTTGAATGGCTATTAAAGGTAACCATCATCATCTGTGATCTGTTTGCTTGTAATTAGTGTGTGTTTATAAAAGGTCAATGAATCTCTGGACTCCTGACAGACCCTTGCACCTTTTATCCAGTGCTGCACTGACGTTTCTGGATTCTGAGTCATGGGAAAAGCAAAAGAATTGTCAAAGGATCTGTGGGAAAAGGTAGTTGAACTGTATAAAACAGGAAAGGTATAGAAAAAGAAATCCAAGGAATTGAGACTGCCAATCAGTGTTCAAACTCTAATCAAGAAGTGGAAAATAAGGGGTTCTGTTGAAACCAAACCACGGTCAGGTACACCAACTAAAATTTCAGGCACAACTGCCAGGAAAATTGTTCGGGATGCAAAGAAAAACCCACACATAACTTCAGGGGAAATACAGGACTCTCTGAAAACATGTGATGTGGCTGTTTCAAGATGCACAATATGCAGGCACTTGAAGAAAGATGGGCTGCATGGTCGAGTCGCCAGAAGAAAGCCATTACTACGCAAATGCCACAAAGTATCCCTATTACAATATGCCAAACAGCACGGAGACAAGCCTCAAACCTTCTGGCACAAAGTAATTTGGAATGATGAGACCAAAATTTAGCTTTTTGGCCACAACCACCATAAATGCTACATTTGTAAAAGAGTCAACAAGGCCTATGATGAAAGGTATGGAGGTGGATCGCTGATGTTTTGGGCATGTGTGAGCTACAAAAGCACATGAAATTTGGTCAAAATTGTTGGCAAGATGAATGCAGTATGTTATCAAAAAATACTAGGGGAACATTTGCATTCATCAGCCAGGAAGCTGCGCATGGGACATACATGGACATTCCAACATGACAATGTTCCTAACACAAGGCCAAGTCAACCTGTCATCGGCTACAGCAGAATAAAGTGAAGGTTCTGGAGTGGCCATCCCAGTCCCCTGACCTCAATATCATTGAGCCACTCTGGGGAGATCTCAAACGTGCAGTTCATGCAAGACAGCCCAAGAATTTTCAGGAACTGGAGGCTTTTTGCCAAGAGGAATGGGCAGCTTTACCATCTAAGAAGATAAAGAGCCTCATCCACAAATACCACAAAAGACTTCAAGCTGTCATTGATGTTGAAGGGGGCAATACACGGTATTAAGAACTGGGGTATGTAAACTTTTGATCAGGGTCATTTGGGTAGTTTAGGTTGCCAGTATGATTTAAACCAGGGGTCTTCAAACTACGGCCCTCCAGTTGTTCAGGAACTACAATTCCCATCATGCCTAGTCATGTCTGTGAATGTCAGAGTATTACAATGCCTCATGGGATGTGTAGTTCTGCAACAGCTGGAGGGCCGCAGTTTGAGGATCCCTGATTTAAACAAATGAGTAAACACAGTTGATTGATAATTAATGGTCTCAGCCAAACACTAACCATGAGTGAAAGAAAGGTTTTTGTGAATCATTCATATTCTCTGAAAAATGGCCAAGAAATCATAAATTCTGCCAGGGTATGTAAACTTAAGAGCACAACTATACATAAATCTATCCATTAACCATATGTGGGGGGGGGGGTGGTGGCATTAATAGAGGGGGCAGCGCCCGTGCACCCTCAATGGACGGGCCGCCCCCTGATAACGAGCATTCCTCCCATTGATTATCACACGAATTTACCATAAACTGTAGATTGAGTAATTATTTGCAGGGGTTCACAAACAAACAAAAGATTTCCCGACACACATACCAGCTAGTCTGACATTTTTTTTTACCACATTTAAAACAGAGGGTTTAGTTGCACACATTTGCAAATATATGTGGAAGCTGCATTGCCTTGCCAAGGCTCCTCTGTATAGTAAGGTCCTCACTATATTGGAGAGTCTCTAAGTTGGAGCATACATAGCAGTGGATAAATTAGGAGTCGGCATGCCAGGAGGGCGCCCATTCCTCCTTAAAGGTGTATGGACACATAAGAAGCCCAGCAAGAGCACAATGGCAGCTGAAGGCGTCCAATGTGTCCCCACGCATATTAGCAGGGGTTCCCTGAGACTGGAAAGTTATTTCAAGAGTTCCTCTGTGTTAAAAAGGTTGAGAGGCTGATTTATACTTCTTTCTATTATCCTCCCAACTTTAGTATGCAGTATGTGAACTTGATTATAGATTTTATCTGGGTGTATCACCAGCACTGTGGGAACTGGGTCAAACAGCTTGGCCAGTCCCTAGATGCTGCATTTGAAAAGCAAATAAAACGTGGTCTTGCAGCAGTATTGGTTTCCCATTTGAGGCCCTGACCCACAACACACACTTTTTCCATTTGCTTATGGTCACACTGCACACTAAATGACATTGCTTTCATTCCCACCACACTTGTTGCTAATCTTAGTCTATGCAACCGATAACATAATTTCCCAAAGTGCCTTCTGCTGTAGAAATGATGGAAACTAAGAGGACACTTTTCTGACCTCTGGCTCAGCTGAAGTCATTTCCTGGAGGAACATGGGTCTCTTTTTTTTTTTTACAGCATATTATTTTTAATCATTTCCAGTTTTCATTTAAGCAGCTTCAACAGATGTTGTTTACTTTAGAAATATCCAAGTACATTAAGCTATTTGGTCTCTGCTGATGTTTAAACAGCTTTTTTTTCCCATGAATCCATAATTTTTGTCTATACTAAAGACAAACTGTTTATATATATATATATATATATATATATATATATATATATATATACCCAGTATATAGTGCATATATATATATATATATATATATATATATATATATATATATATAATATACACTGTAGATACTGGGTAAGTACTGCAGTTTAAAGTCCAATACCTGTACACATCTACTACCCAATGTCCCTTTTTTTTATTAACATTGCTTCTTACTTTTTATTTTTATCTATCTCTTTGTAATGTCCTTCATGAGTTCCCCAACCTCTCCTTTTCCCCTTCACTTCTGTTTATGCACGATACAGATCCCATAGTCCTTAGTCCATCTTGGGAACAAGCAAGAGAGGATGGCTATGTTTCTACATACAGGAAGCAAGGGACCATGGAGAACATATGGAGCCATTCTTTACCAGGTAGATTAAGAAAAAAAGGATTTGGATATTTTAAAGAGGCTGAGGGCGATAGAAAGTACTTTTTTGGTTAAAGCGGTAGTAAACCGTTGGCTTTTTTTTTTTTTTACTCTGCAAGGTCATAATGTGATAGTATGCATCTCATATGAGAAACTTACCTTAGAACAAAGCCCTCCAGTGGTGCACTGTCACAGCTGAAGGTGCTTCCATCTTCACCTGGTCTTCCTTCCGGGTTCGCGGACTCCGGCTGTGTGAGTGGCTGGAGCCGCGATGACGTCACTCCCACGTAAGTACACGGGAACCGCCGTTTACGGCACAGGACTCTGAGGGAACGTCACTGGCTGCATCTACAGTAAATATCTCCTAAACAGTGCACGTTTAGGAGAGAATTTTACGGTACCTATAGGTAAGCCTTATTATAGGCTTACATATAGGTATAATTCGTGCATGGGAGTTTATTCCCACTGTAAGAATAAATACCTGAATATAATAAAAAAAATAAATGAAGTTTAGTGTGACTTACAGGACTTCTCACTGCTTACATCTCATTAGGCTTCAAACCATTGGACCTTTTGAGTTTTTTTTCAATAGAATGTTTCAAAAAGGAATAATGAGCAAAAATTACTATGTGCATGGTCACCATTAGACTATAATTCAGTAACACAGGTTGATTTTTATTTAGTAACAATGGTATTCAGGAATTTCAGGATATTCTGACTGGTTTAACTGTGCCAAATTCAGACAAGCTTCTCTCTGATTGCTTACTGTGGGTTACTCATACTTATAGTAAGTACATCCACACTGAGGACATGGAACAGCTTGACCTTTTCCATTGTGATTACTGAGGGTTCTTATTTTGTTTTTAAAATTCAATTGTTGGGAAACCCTGGATTGCTTATCTTCAAGCTCCCTGAAAGCTGGGTTGTTTGTGCTGAGAAGCCAGGACCCGAGGGA
This sequence comes from Lithobates sylvaticus, assembly GCA_028564925.1. Lineage (NCBI taxonomy): Eukaryota > Metazoa > Chordata > Amphibia > Anura > Ranidae > Lithobates > Lithobates sylvaticus. Next base: position 158,241,659 of record CM053034.1, read on the forward strand.
CCCATTCCATTTCACTCTGTTCTACTCTACCCAATTTCTTATTTCTCCCTTTTTTTTTTGTTCTTGTTATTTTTAAGTTTTTGTTTTTTTCGCTCCATAATTTCTTTTTTTTTTTAGATGATGGTTCGGCCCCACCATAATGATGGAGGGAGGGGGGACTTTTTGGTTTCGAGGGATGCTGTCAGGAGACAAGGAAGCCTCTCAGGTCATAATATAACATTTCTTAATGGGTTTTGTTATTACTTATATGATAAGAGCCACCAAGCACAAGGTATATTGCATCCCTGTTTCAACAATCTTCTGATGAATATCTGGGCATAATGTTCTGTATGCTGTTTTGGAAAAGTAATAAAAACTATTGGAACAAAAATTCAATTGTTGTTGTTATAAGCAAGATAACAAGAATGTAAAAGAAAATGAACAGTAATATAGGAAACCAAAGGAAGGAATTCTATTCTTTATACACCCCCACAGGGAAAAGGAATAGCAGAAGTTGTGTCAAGATAGGAGCTAAAAAATACCATATCAATCAAAGGCAAGCTCTTTATTACAAAAATTAAAAACGCATAGTAAAATATATGCAGTACATCACACATTAAGCCATATCAACATTGGTCATATCACCAGTTATAATAGAGACATGCTGGGTTATTTTAAATGACATCAGCTTATATTGTATAGACACTGTAAAAAAGGCATGCTGGATCAGCGCGTTTCGTTCATTATGCCTCTTCTGAATCTCTTCTTTAGATTTCAATAGGGATGGTGCCTCCATAGGCATATATATTAATATCATTCACATAACACATACATATAGTAATATAAAAACATTGACATTTACATATTATATAAGCTATAACTAACATTATTAAACCATCAATGAGAATGAAGGAAGGAGGAAAAAAATTGTAGAAAAGATCTGTACCGTATTATGGATATAGATGGAGTTTGGTTCCAATCTCTGCAGTAGTCTTTTGTGATTCTAAGGTAGTCATGATGAAAAAGTGGACCAGCGGGGGATCACTTGTTTGGAATGAAAAGTGCATGTTAGTTGCGGTCATGTACACTGTGCTATGCACAGTACACATCCGATAGTCTATAGTAAATCTTGGGAGTGACCAAGAGAAGATATAAAACCAAAATGTGGCGCTGTGATAGTGAAACTTAATACAAAAAAGTCTATAGGTGTGGAGGCAATGATCCAGAAATAATGGTGACAGTCCATCAATCAGACATAAATGGTGCTGTGTGAAGAAAGTAATCTTCTACCAAAACAATGGTGCATACATATATATATATCCCTCTTGAAATGAACAAGTAGTACAAAAATCCCGCTTAAGGTGATAGTAATCTGCTTACCAGATAGAAGCAGAAAGAAGGCGATATTAATCACGTGGTGCCATGAAGAAGGTGGATAGAAGTCTGATGAACCCAAAGGTATGATTAAATCCGAAAAATCTTGATGGAATGTTGGTGACCAAGTCCACTCAGCCAAATCTGGTGTAAGCTAGAAAAAAACTCTCCCACGGGTTGAAGGAAGAGAGTAATGACAATAGTGAAGCCCGCAAGGTGAAGTTTAACAGTTTTATTGCTGGTATTCTACTTACATCAAAGTAAAAACATCAGGGCATGGATAAAAAGACAATTCCGCATACTTGCATCAGCCCGCCTGACATGTTTCATCCTAGATTGGATATCATCAGAGGCGTGAAACATGTCAGGCGGGCTGATGCAAGTATGCGGAATTGTCTTTTTATCCATGCCCTGATGTTTTTACTTTGATGTAAGTAGAATACCAGCAATAAAACTGTTAAACTTCACCTTGCGGGCTTCACCTTGCGGGCTTCACTATTGTCATTACTCTCTTCCTTCAACCCGTGGGAGAGTTTTTTTCTAGCTTACACCAGATTTGGCTGAGTGGACTTGGTCACCAACATTCCATCAAGATTTTTCGGATTTAATCATACCTTTGGGTTCATCAGACTTCTATCCACCTTCTTCATGGCACCACGTGATTAATATCGCCTTCTTTCTGCTTCTATCTGGTAAGCAGATTACTATCACCTTAAAGCGGTTCTGCACTCTGTAAAAAAAATTTTTTTTTTAGGACGTAATATAAAGTATGCTTACCTTTATTAGGGACTCACCTGTTCCATCTTCCATCTCGATCGCCGCCGGTTTTCGTCCGATGAAGTTCCTCGTCTTCTTCTTTAGTGCTGGGGGCCATCTTGCCTGTGGGCATGTGAAACACCCACAGGAACTTTAGATGGCCCAGCATGCACCGCCGTTACTCGCGCGTGCGCAGTAACGGCACATCTGCCGACATCTCACGAGATTTCGGCAGATGTGGCCGAAATCTCGGGAGATTTCGGAAGATGTGGCCGAAATCTCGCGAGATTTCGGAAGATGTGGCCGAAATCTCGCGAGATTTCGGAAGATGCCCGCACTGACTCCTGGGATCAATGACACCAGATCCCAGGAGACAGTGCGCCGTGACGACGATCGACGCAGAGACCCCGCCCGCCGCCGCAGAGAGAGAAGACCGGAAGTCTTCAATTACAAGGTAAGTAAAAAAAAAAAAAAAAAAAAAAACATTTCATTTAGTACTCTTTGCCTGATTTGGAAGGCAAAGAGATTTACTAAATGAATTGGGTGCCGAACCGCTTTAAGCGGGATTTTTGCACTACTTGTTCATTTCAAGAGGGATATATATATATGTATGCACCATTGTTTTGGTAGAAGATTACTTTCTTCACACAGCACCATTTATGTCTGATTGATGGACTGTCACCATTATTTCTGGATCATTGCCTCCACACCTATAGACTTTTTTGTATTAAGTTTCACTATCACAGCGCCACATTTTGGTTTTATATATTATTTTTGTTTGCTGATCACAAACTGTGTTGGCTGCTTATTGTTTGTTGTTTTTTTTTATTAGCGCAGTTATTGTTCACCCTGGTTTTTCACCAAGAGAAGATAGCTATGTTTCTACATACAGTGGGACCAAGGAGAATTCATTTAGCCACCCTCTACCAGGAAGACGGGTCACATGAGCAGAAAAAAAGGAAATTGGACATTTTAGAGGAAGCTGACGGCAATAGAAGGTAGTTTTTTGAGTTAAGAATTTATACTTGAATTATTTTAATACCGGAGTTTGATGTCACTATAAAGCCCAAGTGAACCTTCAGTTGTAATCAGTTAAATACATTCCAGGTACTTCAAAACAAGGCTTTTCTTCTTTTTCTAAACTTTCATTTTTATTCTATTTCATTAAAAACTATTGAAATGACCAAAAGCCTATATTGTGGAGAAAGTAAATAGGAATATCAGAAGATCTAAACTGGCTTCAAATAAGTACTATCTCCAAGTCTCATATTACATGCAAGTATCAGCCTAGTGCAGGGGTAGGCAACCTTAACAAGGTGGAGATCTACCTGAACAACATGGGAGAAGTCAAAGATCACTGGGCACAGTGTTGCCTCCTCACATCTGATTTAAATCGCCCTACTACCGTGGTGCAATCACGTGCATTGCACAGCAATCATGGGGCATGGTGAGTTTTTTGAAGTTGTCATTTTTTCCCACAATTCTTTGCAATATCAAGATTTTTTTAAATTTTTTATTTTTTTTTCACAGCAATCATGGGTTTAAACCAGGGTCATGCTTGGCAGGTGCTCCACCCACCAACCACCATGACAAGGCATATAACTCCTACTGCAGCTGCGACATGTGTACACCCCTGTCCAATACATGGGGGTGCAGTTGGTGCTGGGGTGCTAAAAACATCTTAACTATGGGGTTTTACCGACCCCCAAAGTGCAAATGTAAATGAACCCTTACTGTTCTGAGCTGCCTATAAGGCTGATGTGCTGCAGGTGCAGTGCATTTGTGACTTTCCTGGCTTAGCTGCGCTTTGCCATAGACTTCTATTATATTCTGCTGGTGTGGTGCACTTTCTGAAAGCTCACCAAATCTCCCGCATTCAGGAGTTTTGCAGGATATATTAGAAGTCTGTGGCTAAGCGCAGCAAACCTGCAGGTACACTGCACTGCACCCATGATGTGAGTAAACCACAACACAGTGTAAAAGGAGCCCTATACTATTATGCCCAGTGTATTGCTTCACACTAACCTGAAGATCTCTTCATTCTGCTGCTGGCACCACTCTGGAGACCGCTAGCCGGGATATGAGGTGGAGTGCAGTTGGTATCACTCGGCATGGGACAGGAGCCAGCACTACAGAGGAGACATCAGCTTATGCGGCTCTTGCTCCCTACTACAGCTCCAACTTTACAAGTAGTCCCTCTGCATTGCACTCTGCACTGCACTGTTTGATGCTCTGGGATGGCCGGTCAGCTAGCCCAGACCGAGATCTACCAGTTACCTGGCCGCAATCTACTGGTAGATCTCGATCTATAGGTTGCTGACCTCAGGCCTAGTGTATACTACATTTCTAACCTTCCTGAAAGTTCCTAGAAAGTGAAGGTATTATACAGTATATACTAGCTGCAGATTAATTCTATCTCCAAATCAAAATCTTTGGTCTCTTTTACACGGGCGGCTGTTCTGCCGCTGTTAAAAGCATGTTGTGATATTTTTAAATTCCAAGACTCCTCGTTGCCGCTGCTATCTGCAGGTGAAATAGTACACTGTTATTACCTGCAGTTATGTGCAGATAGCTGCGTAAATCGGTCCTGGACACAGTTAAATATATTTTTTTAAACGGACAAAACCCCCTGGAACACTGCAGATCCAACGCTGGGGTGTCTTTGCCCATACCAGGGACCACGGGACTGAATCACTGAGTGTTGTTCTGCCACGCCAGGACCTGAAGCTGGAGGGACCTGTTGCCATATGTGCCTACAGTCTGAGCAAGCTAGGGAGGAACAGAATGTGAGGATTGAGACCTCTGAGACAGCTACTGGAACTGCCAAGTGCCTGGAACCAGACCGGCTGCTTGCCAGGAGTGGTGAGCTGAACTACACAACCCAAACTCTTGCCACACATAGTTAACACTATAAAGACTGCTCTTTATAGTGCGAACTATAACAGTTCATCTATCAATCATAACCCACACTCTTAAAGGGACAGTGCACCACCCACAGAATAGCCCCACTGAAAGCGGGCTGCTATCGACCAATCAGGCTCCTTGTACTTTAGTCAACTTTTGGGCTAACCCTTGTTAGACACACCTGAATCCACCCATTTGTACTCATCAGTTAGCTGATTTTGACTCATCAGTTCTGCAATTCAGTTAAATCACCCTGTTATAGGCCAGTGTTCACTTTATCTAGTTTTTGCAGCTTTGAAAGTGTTCTGTGTTGTTTGCCAATTTACACACTGTTTAACTGCCTTGATATATTAAAAATGCAGCTTGCCCCCATCCACAAGTTTAAACCAAGCTTTAGAGTAGACCTTCATGAGCAGACCCAAGAGCTGTACAAGCGCCAGGATTTAAGAATGCACCATGCCTGAACCAGCATCTTAGTCTAGAAAGCAGCTGGTGAATCTGGATAAAGACTAAATAAAGATGGCCGCTGGAGAGAAAACCGATGAAAACATAAACAAGGGGAATACTTTGATCTCTGTGGTTGGTCATTACAATTTACTTAGCATGCTTCCACTTAATACATGCACCAAGTAAGTGTAAGTAAGTACTGGAGACAAACACAATGAAGATCAGGCAACCAAACAGGTGATAACTTGCCTACATGTTGTTTTGTCACTAGTATTCTTATCTTCTTCTAAAATACTGTTTGTGATATCTCAATACAGGTTTTTCAAGATTACACCAGAGTATGACGATTAAATCCTGCTAGACAAAGTGGATTCACTGGAATTGTGGCTTTAAAATAACTTACTCAATGTATTTTTATTAGGTTTTCAAAAAGGAAAAAAATATAAAACTATATTATTCAACATCCATATTTCATATTCCTTCTATATAACAACATGTATACACTATAAAGGGATCCATATGCATAACTATTATCTATCTATTCCCCATTCTTTCTGGCTTTTCAAAACAACAAATGCAATTATTTAGAGGTTGGATAAAAGGTCTAGTGACGTATTTTACTTTTGGTATTTAAAAAGCACATTGTTTTGATTTATCTCATACATCAGAACAAAAGACAGGGACAACTCTTATTCATTAGAATAAAACCGGGTTTGAGCAAAAATAAATTTATTGAAAAATGTTAAAAAAACTATTATATGTAGTATAGTAATTGATATCAAAGCTGAAAAAACACCTCCAAACACCCATTAAAATATGGTAACATCATGAAAGGTCCAAACAGTGACTAACAGGACACACCTAATCCATCTATAAGGCACCACAAGTTCTCGGAGAGTATAGCACAAATTAAAGAGGCCAAAAGATCTATTCCATTCACACCCGGACTTATGGGCTGGTGACCGGACTACACAGCCTTGAACAACTCAATTAAAAAACAGTCCAATATTAAGTCTGGATGGATGGACCAGGCTGCAGCCAAAACGTAAAATAGCCAACCTTGAACCTTCTGCTAATATTTACCATTCCCATGCCTAAAATAAATTGCACCAATAACAGACAATACACAAATCAGGCTCAAAGTCTAACAGTAACAGTTGGCACACTGTTACTATTCACAGTATCACCCTGTGATGATACACGTAGTTCACACTTTTTTGAAAGAGTCAGGTTGCCCAATCGGCACCAGTACAATATTGATGGGGCAAAAAGTCACCCTACTCTGCGTGCAGTTGGGTTTTAGATGTACAAACGAAGGGCAGGTGCACATAGTGGGTGCACATAATATCATACATAACATACTCTTTTCCACCAACAAAAGCTGTGTAGAGTTAGCCACACAGGGAGCCAGGGGGGCAGTCTGGGAGCTTTTAACATTACATGGGAACTCATTACTGACTGTTGACAACAACATTTTTTCTTGCTGGATGTTCTGAAAGCAAGGGATATGTATAGTCAATAGAAAAGCCAGCATCCCAAATTACTGGCATCAAACAAGGGTCAATGCAGGGGTAGCAGAAGATGAGATTAATAGTGTAGCAGCAAGCAATGGGTAGCAAGATATTGGCATAGGTAGTGCAGGAAGGCATGGCTTAAATAGGAAGTCCATAGATGAAGCTCCAGAGTCCACAGTTAACCAAAAATCCAGGTAACATGAAGGTTGACACAGAGATCTAACAGTATATTACCCAGGATTTAAGGTAGCTCACTGATATAAGCCATAGCCAGAAACAAAAGAGCTTCTGGGTTTGAATCTGGACATTTGGTGACTTTGTGACGGCCTATGCCATGGCCTAAATGCCAGTATGCTTCTGTAAAAGCTCTAAATTTGAGAATTTGAGCCTATACAAATATAGACTAGTGCTATGTCACTAAACCGCAACGCTGCCCTCCAAACGTACTGTAAATCAATTGAATTCCAACAATACAGCCGTGTACCTTGTAGAGGCCTAAGAGTTAACCGACTGATATGATTTGTGGCATGCAGTTGCTTTTTATTCTCCAGAGCTGTCAGTCTTGCCAATTGTCATCCGCTTAGGTAATTACCCCTTTAGTGACATTTGGTTATGACAAGCCTCATGGGCACAGTATCTTAAAGCACAGAATGTAATGGCAGTCTGCCAAAGCACTTCTAACAGGCGTTACTCTTACGCTTCAGATAACCTTACTGTAGTCACCATCCTTTTTTCATTCTCTACATGTCAATAACAATATTTATACTGCACCTTATCTCTTATTTATTAATATCTGCACACACGGCCATTTTGGGTGCAGAAGATAAACACACGCGGTTCCATTAAGGCTACTTTCACACTGAAGCATCGCAGGCGTTGGCGGTAAAGCTGCGTTATATTTAGCGGCGATTTACCGTCGTTTTAGTGGCGCTATTCAGCCGCTAGCGGGGCAGTTTTAACCCCTGTTAGTGGCCGAAAAAAGAATAAAACCCACTGCAAAGCTCCGCTGCAGGCGCTTGAGGGAGATACCACCGCAAAGCTTTGAGGAGCTCCAGGGATTCAGAGTCAGTGAATCAGAGGGTCCAGTGAGAGACCAGACCAGGAGCTCAAGGGGCTGAAGAACTACAAGTAGAAGTTGTAGTGAATCTGAGAGGACTGTTATGATTTGTGTTAGGAACTGTTAAAGACTGTTACCATAGGAGACAGCAATCCTGCATGTGCAGACGTGGCACCTTGCTGGGGCCTTTCCCTGTACGGCTGTCCTCCTATTGAAGTCTCGGAGTCTGCCAATTGAAATTGCAACTGCTTAAGGGTGTCCTGGCCCTAACCCTCTTTCCCTCATAAAAGAAATACTGTAAAAGAAATAAACATCTCTTTTGCATTCAAGAAATGTCTGGCTCCCAATAACTTACACCTTGCACCCACTATGCCTCACAACCCACTACTTACAGAAGGATGTCAGCTATCTTTGACCTTAAGGTCCTCATTACACTGGAAGAGGCTAAAGACTTTGCTACATGTGTTTGAGTTTTGGGGTGCCCACCCTAATGCAATAGGCTGTGCACATCTATGGTGCATAGGTTAATGCATGACCATGTAGTCTAAGAAATGACACTTCATGTGAGGAAACTACATATGCCACAATCCCTGGGTCTCTCATTCTAGTGTTCTGCAGGTGAGAGCTTCCCACTAATGAAATCTGACTCAGGCAGAGCAGTTCTAAAATATATATATATTTTTAATTATAAACATGTAAATACTTACCTGCTCTGTGTAATGGTTTTGCACAGTGCAGCTCCTCTTCTGGGGTCCCCGCCCGTGCGCCTAGGTCCTCCTCCCCTGAGTGCCCCCATAGCAAGCTGCTTGCTATGGGGCACTTGTGCGGGCTCACTCCTGAAATTGTGTGGCATGCATTGGATGCTATGTGACCTGAAATAAAAAGCTGTCTGTCCCTTTAGCAAATAGGGACAAGCTAGCTGAATGAATACATGGACATTGGGGAATCGATCAGCCATGTTACTACAAACTGCAGCCACAACATGTGAGCCAATCATCAGAAGGTAAGGCAACAAAAGACATAGGGGGCATAACTACACTAATACCTAGATAAAATAATGAAAAGCTTTGAAAGTGTTTAATTTAAATCCCCATCAGAGCAGCATAGTGGCTCAGTAGTTATCATTTCTGCTTTGCAGTACTGGGGTCCTCAGCCTGAATCCTGGCCAGGACACTCTCTGCATGATATTTATATGTTCTCCCTTTGCTTGGATGGGTTTCCTCCATATACATTGGTTGGTTAACAATCCAAAAACATTCTGGTTGGTTAATTATCTCCTGAAGAGGGAAGAAAGGAAATCTCTCCAAAGTGAGAAAAAATCCCCCTTAGCTGTTACAAGAAAAACTATCTGTTCTGGTGACTCAACTCAAATTGTTGGATTATCGCCCACTTTCAGTCCTCTGTCCTCCGTCATAAACGGAGTTACTTAACGCAGTTACTTTAGAGGGTAACGAGTAATCTAACTGATTACTTTTCCCCTCATGGTAATGCAGTTCTCATTACTTGGGCGGCGTTACTGCAATTACATCTACCGCCACTAGATGACAGTAGTGTAATTCCAGTGTCCTGCCGAAAAAGTTCCCCCACCGGATAAGGACCCCCTGTACTGCGCAGGCGCAGCGCTTGCGCAGTAAGAAGGACTACGGAGCTTACGAAAATTGCCGAACCTAAACAGCTCTGAGTGAACTCTACACCGCGCAGGCGCAGTTAACATGTAATTGTACGAGGCGATGCCGCACGCTGCCGATGCTCGTGCTACTCTGCAAGGGGCGTCTATCGTGTAACTAAGGGGCGGGTCTAGTATTACTGTAACCAAGGGGCACATTTATTATTATTGTTATATTTTGAGCTCTGCCCATTAATTTAACATTCGCCCTCTTCTGTAGCCATTCGCCCCTTACACGATATAATAATAATAGACCCCCCCTTGCTTACACGCTATAACAGATCTGCCCCTTGGTTAGAGTAATAATAGAGCAGCCCATTGGTTACACGATATATAACAATAATAATAAATGCGCCCCTTGCTTACAGTAATACTAGACCCGCCCCTTAGTTACACGTATAGAATATTTAAAAAAAAAGTCACAGTTACTTTGCTGAGTAACTAATTACTATGCCAATGTAGTAACTGAGTTACTAACGCAATTACTTTTTGGGAGAAGTCATTTGTAACTTAACTAATTACTTTTTTAAAGTAAGATGACCAACACTGCCTATACAGTACAAATAGGAGTAATAGAGATAGAGAGCAAAAAAAATTATATTTTGGGAGCTCTAAATCCTCACCACTTTGATCAAAATGTAAACATTTTGGGCTTTAGATACACTTTAAAGCAGACCCATATCCATTTAAATTACATCCTCTCTCACCCCCCCCCCCCCCCCACACACACACACCTTACGCAATTGGATAATTTTTTCTTAGACACCTTGTTTTATTTTTTTATAGCTCAACTTCCATGATCTTCACCTAGGCAAGGATAACATATCTGCCTAGCAGCTGCCTCTTGGAATGTCTTCATCGCACATCCCAGGAGGCAGATTGCGAGATCTTGTGCATGCGCGGGTCTCTGCCCATGCGCTGGATCTTGTCTCAAGATGGCGGTGCAGGGGAAGAACAGTGCAAAGAGAACTCTGCCTGCAAGGAAGACAACACTGGATTCCATGGGCTAGCAAGTATGGCTATGGCTAGCATACTAGCAAGGCAGCCACCATGCACCTGGGCCCCATACAGTGCCTTGAAAAAGTATTCATACCCCTTGACATTTTCCACATTTTGTCATGTTACAACCAAAAATGTAAATGTATTTTATTGGGATTTTATTTGATAGACCAGCACAAAGTGGCACATAATTGTGAAGTGGAAGGAAAATGGTAAATGGTAAGTTTTTTTTACAAATAAATATGTGAAAAGTGTGGCATGCATTCAATACTTTGTAGAACCACCTTTCGCTGCAATTACAGCTGCAAGTCTTTTTATTTATATGTCTCTACCAGCGTTGCACATATAGAGAGTAACATTTTTACCCATTCTTCTTTGCAAAATAGCTTAAGCTCTGTCAGATTGGATGGAGAGCGTCTGTTAACAGCAGTTTTCAGGTCTTGCCACAGATTCTCAATTGGATTTAGGTCTGGATTTTGACTGGGCCATTCTAACACATGAATATGCTTTGATCTAAACCATTCCATTGTAGCTCTGGCTGTATGTTTAGGGTTGTTGTCCTGCTGGAAGGTGAACCTCTGCCCCAGCCTCAAGTCTTTTGCAGACTAACAGGTTTTCTGCCCTGTATTTGGCTCCATCCATCTTCCCATCAACTCTAACCAGCTTCTCTGTCCCTGCTGAAGAAAAGCATCCCCACAACATGATGCTGCCACCAGCATGTTTGAGGGTGGTAAAGTGTGTTCAGGGTGATGTACAGTGTTAGTTTTCCACCACACGCACCGTTTTGCTTTCAGGCCAAAAAGTTCAATTTTGGTCTCATCTGACCAGAGCACCTTCTTCCACATGATTGCTGTGTCCCCCATATGGCTTCTCGCAAACTGCAAACCGTATTTCTTATGGCTTTCTTTCAACAATGGCTTTCTTCTTGCCACTCTTCCATAAAGGCCAGATTTGAGGAGTGAACGACTAAAGCCCCATACACACGCTCGGACAATCCGCGGACCAGGTCAGTCGGACTTTGTCCGACGTACTTTGTCCGATGTTGGCGTTGCGTACACACGGTCGGACTAAGTTGTCGGAATATCCGGTCCGGAAGAACGTCGTGACGTAAGTCGTCGTCCACGAGATTACAAAAGGGAAGTTCAGCACCACGTCAGGCACCCGTTGGGCTCCTTCTGCTGATCCCGTGTTTATCGAGAGTTAGTGGAAGTTTGGTGACTTAAGATTCGCGCTTCTCAGTTTTCTGACTCAGATCGTTACTGCTCTTCAGTTTGTGCTTGTCGTGCGTATCTGTTTATTAGTGCGTGTAGTCAGTTCGCATTTGTTGGTCATTGCGGCCTATATCTTGATATAGGACGCTTTGATTTGCACTGCTTATTGTCTGCTCGTTGCTGGTATTCACTTCGTTCTTTCAGGCCTTGCTGTTTATCGGTGCTTTCTGTTTGTCCGTTCTGACCAGCCGACCTTTTGTGACCTTCTGAGCGATGTTTCCCGTGCGTACTCGTCGCCGAGTTCGTGCTGTACGCGGAATTGGTGTCGGGCTTTTAGCTTTGACCCAAGACCCGTCCATGAACAGAGTGACGAGGAGTATGTGGACCAAGAATTGGTTGCTTCAGCGTGACCAGTTCTCGCACATGCCTTTGCTTCGTGAGATCCGGGAGAATAATCCTGATGATTTCAGGAACTTTCTCAGGATGACGGACCCCGATTTTCACCGTCTTTTGGCTTTGCTGACCCCCTTTATCAGCCGGCAGGATACCTGCATGAGACAAGCCATTACTCCGGAGCAGAGGCTTGTTGCCACGTTGAGGTACTTGGCGACAGGGAGAAGTCTTCAGGATTTGAAGTTCTCTTCAGGTATCTCTCCCCAGGCCCTGGGAATCATTATTCCAGAGACCTGTTCTGCCATCATTCAGGTCCTGCAGGAGGACTATATTAAGGTAACATTTCTACTTTACTATTCCCTTCTATGTATGCTCTGTTTGCTAATGACTTGTATTTTTGACCTCCTTCCCTAATTACCATGATTGCAATATGTTCTAATATGCTGTGCCCCTTTTCTCCTTCATGCATTTTTCCCTTCACTTACCTCACCAGCATGCTCTTCTGCCCCAATAGACACCTATGGCCTAGTCACTTAAGCAATGTCTTTTGTCTGCTGCATAGTATTGTTTGCCCCAAAACACCCCCTAAAATATGCACAAATGTTTGCTGTGTGGTTTACTTCATGTAGAGCCCCCTTTTTTTTGTTCTTTTGGTGGGGGGGGGGGCAAACTCATTAGGAACCCCCTCCCCCAACTGCTCTGTCAGATGGTACCAATCCTTTATCTGCTGGCTTTCCCAAGGTCCATACACACTATATACCTACCTCTTTATAGTGCGCATCTTTAGGGATGAATTCAGCAAAGCATGTAGTGCAAGGGACTGCCTCCATACATTCCATTTCCTATTTTTTTGTCTTCTTTCCCTCCTATTAGCTTGCTTGGTAATTTAATAATGTCACACTGTGCCTGCCTTTTTTGGGGGGGGGGGGGGGGGGGGGTTGAAATGTTATTTGATCTTTCCTGTGGCCTGCCAATAGTGTTAAGTACAGAGGGTCTGGCCAAACTAGCCCACATTATTGAGCCATTTGCCAATCAATGAAGTGCAGAGGGTTAGCTGTCCACCACCCCCCCCCCCCAAAACCCCTAGTTATTGCCAATGGCCCATCAGAAGTGGGGGGATTGATGGGGGGGTGAGTAATCTGTGAAGGGGAGCCTCTACTTTTCTGTGCAAATACTTTCCAGCCTCCAATTTTAGACAATGCTCTTGTTCCAAGATGTTGATTGTCTAATCTGCTTGCAATGTTTAGGTGCAAAGTGACTAATGTTTTTTTCTTGTTTCACTCCACAGTTCCCTTCCACGCCACAGGAATGGCAGACTGTGGCCTCCCACTTTGCCAGCCGTTGGGACTTTCCTAACTGCGGAGGGGCAATTGATGGGAAACACGTCCGCATCGTCCCACCGCCCAACTCGGGGTCCTACTATTATAATTATAAAGGGTTTAATAGTGTAGTGATGTTGGCGGTGGTGTCGGCAACATACGAGTTTATGTATGTGGACGTGGGGATGAACGGCCGGATATCGGATGGTGGGGCCATTACGCACACGGAGTTCTACTGGCGTCTCCAAAGTGGCAGTCTGTGCTTGCCACCTCCAGAGGAGAATGCCGAAGGACTCCCCTTCGTCTTTGTCGCAGATGAAGCGTTTGCGTTGACTCCCCATGTGATGAGGCCGTTCCCGATGAGGACCCTCACCCCGGACCAGAGGGTCTTCAACTACAGGCTGTCCAGAGCCAGAAGAGTTGTGGAGAACGCTTTTGGCATCCTGGCCAGCCGCTTCCGCCTGTTCCTGACGGCATTTAACTTGGCGGAATACAAACTGAACCACATAGTTCTTGCCTGTTGCATATTGCACAACTTCCTCAAAAGACATAACAGGAACTATGTGGTGCCCGTTGGCCCAGATGTGGAGGGCCCTCCAAATGCCGAACTCACAGCCCTTCGAGTGGCACGTCCAGGCTTGCCCCCTCTAAATGCCCGTGTGGTCCGGGACCAATATATGCAGTACTTTGTGGGTAGGGGGGCCATTGCTCTGCCTGACGATGTGTGAGCGGCATTTTTTAATAAATCTGATATTTTAACCAACCTATGATTTCATGTCATTTCAGTCTTCTTTTTAGCTTATTTTACTTTGACATTTTTTCCCTTTGCCTTCGACAGTGGGAATGCACTTTCTGGGCAAAAGGAGGTAACAGTCTCTTCTTCCCAAAAAGATTATTCTCATGTTGTGTGTTTGCTACCTAATCTTTGGTCTAGAGAAGGTTTGTACTGCATAACTGACACCCAAAATACTCCTTTTCATCACCAGGTCTGACATGTGTGTATTCTCCAAAATGCTGTGCTCCGTGTTTTCGTACAAAGCACTGTGGGTGTCATTTACATAAGTCAAATCCGCTATGCTCTACAAGTGCATTGAAAAAGTTCCCCGGGAAAGAAAATTGGAGTGCAAAGTGGATTTGCCTTTAGTAAATAACACCCATTGCCCCCCATATCCTTTTCATTTTACATACATAATGCATTGTGTTTTTTAAATAAGGAAGCCACACATTTAGAAAAATAAAAGTTTACTAGGAAAACATTCCCAAGTGCGTTTACAATCTTCACGCCAAAACTGACAACATCTTGGTTATTTACAACATTGTTTACAAACATTCCGCAATTGGTAAAACCAGGCATGGAGCAAAACAGAACCTAGGAACTTGGAAAGTTCAACTTTGTAAAGTGAAGACAAGATCAGACATGACTATATGTTCAAAGTGTGTTTGATCTTGCCTTCATCACATGGGGGGGTCACCCCCGAAAAGTGGAAATTTGGAACATGCACACAATTTGGGACTGAAAATGGTCATTAGATGGTAAAACACATGCCTAGAAGCTTCAAAAGTGCCATTTTCCATCATGGGGATGAATGGACGTTTTTTGGGGGTGCAACCCCTTCACCACAACCACTTTCGTAGTTCGTAAAGTGTTTGCACCCCCAAAAAAACGTTGCCATTCATCCACCATGGTGGGAGCTAGCACATGTGGACACAATGTGTGCATGTTCCAAATTTCAGACAGTTTTTAAGTTGCAAATGTGTTCTGAAGCTGGCACAAATGTGTGTTAATTACTTGGTGCGTTTTCATATTTTTCCTAAAACATCAATGATGTTCTTCAATTTTTGTTGAACATCATTGATGTTTTGCTTTATGTAATCTAGATCTCTATTGCAGACCATTATCTCTCCGATGAGTACGTGGGCACTCTCTGTGGTAAAGTGCGATTTTTCTTCCACAACATCCACGTCACCTAAAAACCACAAACAAACAAAAATGGGGTGTTGGAAATGAGGCAGCCATACATGGATTAGCTTACCAGTAGCTGTGTTCTCCCACACTCACCTGTTGTGGTGACAATTTCTCCAAGTTCGATGATCTCTCCTTCCTCCTCCTCCTCCTCCTCTGCTTCTGCTCTTTCCCCTTTTTTGGTAGGTGTTGGTTTGGGGGTTTCCTCAGACGGCCCAAGTTTTCGCTCCCCTATGAGAATGTCCAAAAGGAAGATTTAGCAACACAAGCTATTGAGGGCAGAAATAGGAAATGACAAACATTGCTTGAAAGTGACGGACACTATTTTAGTTTGGCCAGTTACAAATGTCAACTACATGAATGAAGTCACTTTGTAAAGGTGCTAAACTGACTAGCTTTTTGGTAGAAGTTTGTGTGATGGAGACCCCCCTCTAGTATCCACTGGAGCACATGTGTGGAAAAGCATAATAAAAAGGGGGTTTGGGTGTCCCAGCACTAGTGCTCTAGAGTCCAGATGGGTAAACAGCTACTGAGTGACCTCTCCTTTACATTGAATAAATTGGCTTTACATTCTTGATGACATTTCTAGTGAGAACAAACTTCCTTTCCCCAAAAAAAAACACCAAACATCGTATTATAAGTGGCCGAACGATCGAGGTTGCGTACGATCGAATGCACACACACACGACCATGACAGTGGCAGAAAGATCGAGGCTGAGTACGATCGAATGCACAGACGAACCTGAAAGTGGCCATTTTGGAATGTACAACTTGGTAAAAATCAAAACACAATGGAGCAGTATGCAAGCAAGAAATCAAACACAAAACACAACTACTTACTTTTTTGAAGAATTCTCTTGATCTTTCTGTACTGATCGGCCTCCCTCAGTTTCAGGTCTGACCAGCGTTTCCTGAGTTGCTCCTTGGATCGTTGTACCCCAAAATTATTGTACAGCCTTCTCACAACTTTAGACATGATCTTGGCCTTGCGGACATTGGGGTTGAGGTAAGGCCCATACTTCCCATCATAGTCGCTCCTCTTTAATATGTCCACCATCTCCAACATTTCTCCAAATGACATATTGGAGGCCTTGAATTTCAGGTTCCGGGATCGGGACGTTTCTGCCTCCGGACTTTCCTCGTCCTCCTCCTCGTTGGTGGGATATTTGTGGCGCACCTGCTGTGTCCCCGCCATGTGCTCTCCCCACTACGCCGTAAAGAGAAGGGGTGGGGAATAGACGAGAAAGATCGTCAGGGGCGGGCGGAGTTTGAAGCATGCGCAGTGTATATAAAACGTCACACGCCTGTGTCGTAGCCACGATCTGGGAGACGAGGGGAGAGAAAACTCACACGAGACGATCGCTACAAACGAAGGTACAATTTAACGTTGGTACATAACTAGCCTAGACTGATTTGAACTTGAGGCTTCTTTATGGAGAAGATTAGGAGAGTTTAGCCTGACATAATTTATAGGGTTTGGTGTGTTGTTGTGTCTTGCAGAGATTGATATGAAGGGATTCAACGACATGAGTTTTTCTCCCCCTCTTCATTGCCAAATACAGGGATTTTCCCATATTGTGGCAGGGTATACACCCACATTACACCAACAAACCAAAGAGGCACGCAGCCCTGGAGGAACTTGTGGAATTTGTCAAGCCAAGGTTCCCCACGGCAACTGTTGATGATATTAGAAAGAAAATTGGCAGCCTGAGGAGTGCGTATATCAGGGAGAGGAAGAAGGTCGTGAAGTCTGAGGAAACTGCAACTTCAGCAGATGAGGTCTATGTCCCCAAGCTCTGGTACTATCAGAGTCTCCATTTTCTGAAGGACCAGGCTGATGTCACGGAGCCAACCTCAACTCCTCCTTCCACGCTTCCTTGCGCACAGCCCACCCCTGATGAGGCTTCCGAGGAGCAACCTGGGCCTTCCAGTCTGGAAGAGGTGGAGGAGCCCAGCTTGTTCCAGGTATAGTAGTTTTGTTACCATTTATGGGAATAATGAATGATGTTCACTTAATTCAGGATCGCCAATTGCTTAGTTCCTAACGTGTTTGACATATCAACAGACAGTGGTGTGGGAGACATTTGGGGCCAGAATCTAAACTGCTGGGCTGAGACTTGTATGGTTTTCTATTTGTAAACATTTTGCACCAGTCACTAGATGAGAATTGTGTGTGTTTGATGAACAAATAACTGAAACTATGTCCCTTTTTCCTACACAGGAAGACCTCAGCCAGGAGGTGGCTGTGGAAGGTGGCAGTCAGGAGGAGGCAGGGGTTAGTGGCAGCCACCAGCTGGGTAGTGGCAGCCAAGAGGGGGCTAGGCCTCGGAGCCTGACTGACTCCCAAATCCCTCTCCTCCGCCTTCCCTACAAAAGGGCGAGAAGGGGGGATTATGCGGCACAGTCAGCGCTCCGCATGATCAGAGAGGCTTCAGACTCCCTACATGCCACACCCGCCGACGAGGAGACCTTTGGCTCGGTGGTTGTCACAAAAATGATGGGTATGGAGGTGGGGCAACGCAACATGTGTGAGGGGCTCATCCTCCATGTCCTAAATAAGGGTAGGGCTGGGGAGATGACCCCACTCACACATGTTTGCCATAGCTACCATGCTCCGCCTCCTCCTCCTCCTCCTCCTCCTTCTGCCACCCCACCAGCACGACAGCCACAGCGTGGAAGGAAGCGTGGAAGGAAGACCTGAGAGTGACGACCTGCAATCAGTCTGGTGTGAGAGAAGATGGAGCCTCTTGTAGTACCAGAGCCTGGGACCTAGATGGCATCTGCTGCAGTTCCGGATACTTTGGACTTCACGACCAGATTGCACTCCCCTTAATATACGTACTCCTCAGGCCCCCAATTTTCTACGCTTGGACAATGATGGTTGCCGTGGGGGGCCAAGACTTTGCAAATTCCCCAAGTTTCACCATGGCTGCGTTCCTCTTTGGTTTGTTGGTGTGACCTAAATAAAGGTTTTTTTGATTTGAAATAATCATTGACTATTGTGTTTTACTTTGCTACAATGACAGTTTTTCTTTGAGTAGGCTGGTACATTTCACTAATCCTAAAGTAGAATTAACAAGGGGCAACAACAACAAACAACCTCCTAGTAAATTTAAGCAAGAAATACAAATGTAAATAATGTGTTTTTGGTAATTTGAGACACACAACCCCCCTCCAAAAAAAAAAAAAAAAAAAACATTCAAATATGTATTCCCCAAAACAAAAAAAACAAATTTAAAAAAATAGTTGTCCTGTGGACAGATTCTCCCACCTGAGCTGTGGATCTCTGCTGCTTTTCCAGAGTTACCATGGGCCTCTTGGCTGCTTCTCTCATTAATGCTCTCCTTGCCTGGCCTGTCAGTTTAGCTGGATGGCCATGTTTCACAAGGTTTGCAGTTGTGCCATACTCTTTGCATTTTCGAAGGATGAATTGAACAGTGCTCTGTGAGATGTTCAAAGCTTGGGATATTTTTTTATAACCCAACCCTGCTTTAAACTTCTCCACAGCTTTATCCCTGACCTGTCTGGTGTGTCCCTTGGCTTTCATGATGCTGTTTGTTCACCAAGGTTCTCTACCAAACCCTGAGGGCTTCACATAACAGCTGTATTTATACTGAGATTAAATCACACACAGGTGGACTCTATTTACTAATTAGGTGACTTCTAAAGGCAATTGGTTCCACTAGATTTTAGTTAGGGGTATCAGAGAGAAGGGGGATCAATACAAATGCGCGCCACACTTTTCAGATGTTTATTTGTTAAAGATTTTGAAAAACAGTTATCAATTTCCTTCCACTTCATAATTATGTGCTGATTTGTGTTGGTCTATCACATAAAATCCCAACAAAATACATTTACGTTTTTGGTTGTAACATGACAAAATGTGGAAAATGTAATGGGGTATGATTACTTTTTCAAGGCACTGTAGCTACTGCCTGGACTTGTGATGATATTTTATTGTATTATAACTGTAATTTTTATATTGTAAAGCGCTACGTAAACTGTTGGCGCTATATAAATCCTGTATAGTAATAATAATAATAATATTCCAGGAAAGGTTAACTGAAGTTCTAAAGAAATTGGAAAACCACAAATTACTTTATTATTTAAAAAAGGAAGTTTGTCGAAAAGGGTGCGTGAAAGGGAAACAGCCACTCTGCTCCGGATGCCGGGTCGGAGTCTTGACTTATTCATTTCCATTGCTTTCTTAGCTGTTTTCAGTCTCATTTGTGCGAAGAAGGAGGTGTGGTTGTCGACTTTTTTTTTCAGCCATATTCACATTAACAATTAGTGGAAAAACTTTTCAAGATCTTGATCTGAGTAGGCTTTCTTTGGATTTGTGACAGAAGCAGGCGTTGATTTGGCTCTGAAAACTATAAAGTTCACTGTGTGTGAGACTGAAAGGCTGGGTGGGGGGTGCAGGAGGTAGTCTGACTTTTTTTTTTCTTTCTTGGGACATTAAGCAACTATTTGCTAGAGATGGCTCTCCTTGCGACCCCCTCCAGGCATAAGAAGAGCTTGCTCCCCCATCGCTTCCTTTCTCTGGCAGCCACCTAAGAAACAATAAACAGTCAGCCACTATATGCCTTAAAAGGCCGCACGGCTGGGACCAGGCTGTGCTTTCACATGAGAAGAATCCAGCCAGGCTGGGAGCAGGCTGCAGGGATCCTTATAAGGCTAAATTCCCAAACACACAAGAAGCAGAACTCAGCTAGGGACAAACTGCCTTCATGGGAGCTCTACATCGCGCCATCTAGTGGCTACATGAGGAAATGACACCCAGACTTTACAGACACCTTGTATTTTCCACATATATTTAAATTTACAGTAGTCTGAAGTATTTTTTTTTTTTGTCTCTGCTATGCAATCTCTTGTTGGAAAGCTGTAATATTTATAAATCACTCTGTGTCTTTGCAATAAATAATCACTGATTATATTTCCACTTTCACTCACAAGGCTTTTTATTCATGTATAGAATGTATTTTAACCATCTCAATACAGGGCATTTTCACCCCCTTCCTGCCCAAGGCATTTTTCAGCTTTCAGCGCTGTCACATTTTTGAATGACAATTGCGCAGTCATACAACACTGTACCCAAATGAAATTGTTATCATTTTGTCCCCACAAATAGAGATTTCTTTTGGTGGTATTTGATCTCCTCTGCGGATTTTTTTTTTTGCGCTATAAACAAAAGAAGAGGGACAAGTTTAAAAAAAAAAAATTTTTTTTTTTTACTTTTTGCTATAATAAGGCCCCTTTCACACTGGGGCGGGAGCGGCGGCGACGGTAAAGCAGCGTTTATATTTAGCGCTGCTTTACCATCGTTTTAGCCGCGGTATTCGGCCGCTAGCAGTGCGGTTTTAACTAGCGGCCAAAAAAGGGTTAAAACCCCCCGCAAAGCGCCGCCACAGCGCCACTTTGCCGCGGTATTGCCGCGGTATTACCGCGGTGTCCCATTGATTTCAATGGGTAGGAGCGGTATAGGAGCGGTGAATACACTGCTCCTTCTCCGCTCCAAAGATGCTGCTAGCGGGACTTTTTTGACCGTCCTGCTAGCGCACCGCTCCAGTGTGAAAGCCCTCTGGCTTTCACACTGGAGTGAATGCGGCCGGATTTTTTCAGGCGCTGTACAGGCGCTAATTTTAACGCTGTAGCGCCTGAAAAACGCCCCAGTGTGAAAGGGGCCTAAATATCCTCAAAAAATATATAACATTTTTTTTTTTCCCTCAGTTTATGCCGATACGTATTCTTCTACATATTTTTGGTAAAAAAAAATCGCAATAAGCGTATATTGATTGGTTTGCACATTTTTATTATTTTTCAACTAGTAATGGCGGCGATCTGCGATTTGTATCGTGACTGCGATATTGCGGGGGACATATCGGACACTTTTGACACGTTTTTGGGACCATTCACATTTATACAGCGATCCGTGCTATAAAAATGCATTGATTACTGTATAAATGTGACTGGCAGGGAAGGGGTTAACCACTAGGGGGCGCTGAAGGGGTTAATATGTTCCCTGGGAGTGATTCGAACTGTAGGGGGAGGAGACTCACAAGGGGAGGAGACCGATCAGTACTTCTCTGTACTCAGTGTTTCTTTGTACACCATCGGCTCCTCTCCTCTGACAGGACCGTGGATCTGTGTGTTTATGAAAATTTGGAGGTTCAGGAGGGCAGAATTTTCCATATGAAGCTAAGACCAAAAGCACAGGGACGTGACCTCAAACTAGCAGGAGGAGAGTTCAAAGCGAACCTTAGAAAGTATTATTTTACTGATAGAGTAGTTGATACTTGGAATAAACTTCCAGCTGAGGTAGTGAGCCAGTCAAGAGTAAATGGATTCAAACATGCTTGGAACAAACATATATCTATAAATAAAAGTAAATAAAAGAGCTGAAATATAGTCATGTGGTTGAAAATAACAAATGTTATGGAAAATATACACATTTTATATGCCTACTAAGACCCTAAAATTTAGGTAAAAGCGCAGAAAAACTAGGTATGCTCACTTGCTGTTATTTGTTTTATTTACTTGCAATGTGCTTTGAACTTGCTAGAAATTTTTTTTTACTTCAAGGAAGAGTCAATTGCCTAGCACAGCCCCCCTCCTGCCCTCTAGGAAAGTCTAATTAATCTGTGCTGGCCTAGCTCCTCCACCTCCCCACATAACCTTTTGAATTGAATGGTCTCACAAAGCTTTAACACAGTGACTTAGTGGTTAGAACTTCTGCCTTGCAGTACCAGTCCAGGGAACAGGGCTGATGGGAATGTATAATATGTCAAGTGCTGCATAAATTGTTGGTGCTTTATAAATATCTGCAATAGATAAACACAAGGATACTCCTCTATATTTTAGTCCTATGACTGTAATTAGAATCATAGAAACACAGAAGAGCGACGGCAGAAAAACACCAAGCGGTTCGTTTGAGTCGGCTCCATATTTATATATATATATGTGTGTGTGTGTGTGTGTGTATGTATATATATATATATATATATATATACACACACACACACATATACATACAATATATATATATACACTATATTACCAAAAGTATTGGGAAGCCTGCCTTTACACGCACATGAACTTTAGTGGCATCCCAGTCTTAGTCCGTAGGGTTCAATATTGAGTTGGCCCACCCTTTGCAGCTATAGTGGCTTCAACTCCTCTGGGAAGGCTGTCCACAAGGTTTAGGAGTGTGTCTATGGGAATCTTTGACCATTCTTCCAGAAGTGCATTTATGAGGTCAGGCGCTGATGTTGGACGCGAAGGCCTGGCTCGTAGTCTCCACTCCATTTCCTCCCAAAGGTGTTCTATCAGGTTGAGGTCAGGACTCTGTGCACGCCAGTTAAGTTCCTCCACCCCAAACTTGCTCATCCATGTCTTTATGGACCTTGCTTTGTGCACTGGTCCAAATCATTTGGTGGGGGAGGGATGGTGAGGGGAACTCTTAAGGCGTCAGCATACCAAGACATTTTGGACAATTTTACGCTCCCAAGCTTGTGGGGACAGTTTGGGGATGGCCCCTTCCTGTTCCAACATGACTGCGCGCCAGTATATGTGTACACCATATAGTGTATGTCTGTGGTGTTGTGGAAATTTTATTAAAATGTATTAAATATGTATTGTCATAGTGTCTCCCAGTGTTAGTTCTCCTGCAGCCCACTCTAAGGAGCGGATTGGGGCAGACTGACGCCAGTTGAGACCCGTTTTGGTAGTAGAAAGGTTCCTGAGGATGCAGAGAAGTGTTTGCAGAGTGGGGATATGTCCGCCAGCGATGGGCCCCTGTGCGATTCACAGACGATCGTCGGAGGGGGGGGGGGGATGTGTCCACTCTGCGAAGACATTATCGGTTATGCGGGGGAAGCACGCTTTTGTCTTTCTGTGTGTCTGATCAGTACATGGAGGGACCGTGGCATGCCCCTGCAGATAATCTCCCATCCGCAGGAATGGTAGTATAATCTGGGTATGCATTGTTCTCTGAACAATGCAGAATAAGGATTCACATCAAACGGTAAATACGGGAGTCTTCGGGTGCGTTGACCGGAGACAGCGCCCATGATTCCAAGGCCATGCAGCTTTCTTTGTCTAGCTGAAGATGATGGCTTACAGAGACAGTGGGGCGGGAAATCATACACACTGCCCCTGCCCAGACACGCCCATAAGACTCCCCTAGTCATTGTTCATTGGTTGAGATTTGTATAACTCCTCCTGTTTGAAGGAATGCCTGTGCTTGATTGGCTGATTGTGAAACCATCAAGCTCTTTTGTTAAGTAATCTAAATAAACAGAACACAGGCTCTCCAGAGACAGTCGAGCTGTGGAGCTAAGGATGTAAGAATGGTGGTCATGTCTGTGTTACTGGGGAAATAACGGAAACAGGGTCATACTAAGATGCATTATACCAAAAGGCTGAAAGTGACATGGATTACGCGTGGCGTATAATGGAATTTCCACGACAGTAGGTTGTTAACTACCTGAGATCCGCGCTATAGCCGAATGACGGCTACAGCGCGGATCTAAGATGCCGGGACGAGGTCTATTGACGTCGTCCCGGCCACGAGCGGCCTGCGCGCCCCTTGAAGGGCGCGCACGGCGCGCCCTGTGATCAGCGAGTCTGTGGATCACAGCTCCGAGTCAGGGGTCGATCCCGACCCCTTACCACGTGATCAGCTGTCAGCTGACAGCTGATCATGTGAAAATAACAGAACCGGTAATCGGCTTTTTTTCCTCCTCACCCTGACAGCGGGTGGAGCAAAAAAAAAAAGCCGAGCACCGGCGGCAGTGAGAGGGACATTAGTCCCTCTCACTGCAATGTGCCCAGGGAATATGGTGCCCACCTGTGCCCTATAAAAGTTCCCCCTTCCAGTGCCCACTAGCTCCACCTGTCAGTGCCCACAGTGCCATCTGTCAGTGCCCACAGTGCCAGTGCCCACAATGTGCCTTTACAGTGCTGCACATCAGTGTCACCTACTAGTGCTCATCAGTGTCACCTACCAGTGCCCATCAGTGTCCCCTACCAGTGCCCATCAGTGCCACCTATCAGTGCCACCTATCAGTGCCATCTATCAGTGCCATCTATCAGTGGCCATAAGTGCCATCTATCAGTGCCCATCCATGCCACCCATCCGTGCCCATTAGTGCCATCTTTTCTGTGCCCATCAGTACCGACTTATCTGCCCCACCAGTGCCACCTTATCTGTGCCCACCAGTGCAGCCTATCAGTGCCCACCAGTGCAGCCTATCAGTGCCCACCATTGCCGCCTCATCAGCGCATATCAATGAAGCAGAAAAATTACCTGTTTGCAAAATTTTATAACAAACCATTAAACATGATTTTTGTTTTTTTTTTTTCCATCTTTTTTTGTTTGTTTAGCAAAATAAAAACCCCAGCTGTGATCAAATACCACCAAAAGAAAGGTCTATTTGTGGGAAAAAAATGATAAAAATTAAATTTGGGTACAGTGTTGTATGACCGCGCAATTGTCATTCAAAGTGCGTCAGCGCTGAAAGCTGAAAATTGGTCTAGACAGGAGGGGGGTTTAAGTGCCCAGTAAGCAGGTGGTTAAGGAACCTCCTGCTGATTCTTTATTTGTCCTGCTATTTTGCAATTTGGACATCCAGCAAGCCCCAAACGCCCTAAGCCCAGGGCTGCTAATAGAAATCGCGGGTCCCCGTGCAGCCTACCAGACAGGGCCCCCCTCTTCAAAAATATCAAAACTATATTTAGAATACACTAAAATCATTATTAAGGAACGCAAACATAACATAACTCTAATCTAAAACGATAAAACTGAATTGGGTTATTAAATAAAGTGCTCATTTACCACTGTATGGGTCAGAGAACCCATATGAATGAGCTTTTCATTTTCTATTCTACAATTTTTGTAAATACATTTTTAAAATTATTTATTTCACAGTTTCTACTTCTTTTTTTTTTTTTTTTACAAATTGTTATTTATTTATTTTTTTTTTTTATTCTTTTTTACAAATTTTTTGAGGCTTTGGTGAGATATCACCAAACAGACCCCTGACATCTCACCTCTGAGACAGAAAAACAAATTGAGGAAACAGAATCTTTCATTACTTTCTCTGCAGCCTCTGAAGATAAATGAACAGGAGACAGAAGCTCAGTTATCAATGGACACAGGAGTGATCGGAAAAGGAAGGGGCCAGTAAATGACATATTTATGGGCCCCATCCACCGCTCTCCATTCGGACACATCCCTCTGTGTACCCGTAGCAGCCAGCGGGACTGGTAAGCCGACAGAGCTGCAGGAGGGGGGCCCGGGCACACAGGGGGCACACAGGGGGGAATAAGATGTTGGCAAAACAGGGAGTGGGATCGGTGTGGAGGAGGACAATTGCAGAATGAAGCCCTGTGTGTGTCATGGGCCATTGAAATGAATAGTATTTTGCTTAGTGAGCAGCTTGGAGCTTCAAGCAGAAAATTGCTCAGGTGTGAAAGGGTTGAGGAAATTTTATATGAACAAATAAACATTCTGTTGCATCTGTCTCCAGAACAGATTTGGCTTTGTACACGGTTATAAAATTGTTCTTCATTCACGTGTATTCACAGTAATTCTAGTCACAAGAACTGTCTGAACACTGTGTGTTAGCCTCCATGGAAAGGCCAATCACAACTGCAGAGGGTGCTGGCACCTATTGACCTTCCTCCTGAGTCTAGTTGGGGCCAGAGCACCTACAATTTCTCTTTCCACCAATCAAGCTCAACAAGCCTCAGGCTACCATTTTTTTTTAATTCCTTTATTTGTATACTCCAGTGTCAATAATACATTCATAACCATGTTTTATTTTACCTTAGATGAACCCCTAAACTGATTTACAGGTCTCCTTAAGGAACCCTTGCTAATACCAAATAAATGGGAAAAATTACCCATTACATGGGTGGTCAGTAGGAAGAATGAAATTCTTAAAAAGATTTCTGGTGGCATGCTGCTGGCTTTGCCAGGTGGCATTGGGCCCAGGAACTATGCCTACACCATCAAATGGGAATTCAATCATCCACAGCTCAAGGAACCCCTAGACACCTTTGAAGGAACCCTAGGGTTCTACGAAACCCTGGCTGAGAATGGTTGCTTTCATTAAATGCTTGTTTGCTGTCTGGTGATTGCAACTTTTCTGTGAGTAAACCCCTTGAAAGAAAGTTACAAAACTTTAGTTATGGGTACACATGGAAATAATGTACAGTATATCCTAGCCACATATTGTTACATATGCTGGTGTGGTAGAAATTTCTAATTTTAAATACTAAGTTGTCAAATTAAGAAGGATAACAGGACAGGAATTGTAGTTGGTGCAATAATAAATTTGTTACTAGGTACACCACTGTGATGAGGTAATTGAAAGACACAATTGAAGCAAGGAGGAACACCATTTGTATTTGAGAAGCCAAATAGGCTCAACGGCCTATGTCCCTTGTAAAATGGAGAAGGCAACTTGGATTTCAACAATTCTACGTGCCTATACTTGTGAAGGCATTTCATTTTTCTGCTATTGCCTGTCTCTGCTGCTGTAATGGAGTCCTTATTTACCTACCTTGTTCAGCAGTGGATGCATGCCTCATACTCCAGGGGATATAAATGCCAGTTTCCTACCCTTAGGTGTTTAGAGAGACTGTGTCTGATGTGACAGCAGGGACTGGGCAACTTAGCTGTCACCAGGTGGGAAATTCTTTTGTTGTTCCCAGTGTGCGGGCTGCCAGATCAAGAGCATGCAGCTTCATCTTAGACCCAGTAACTGTTTTGGGCTCTGTGCTTGCTGGCCCCAGAATACAAACTTTCCAATAAGATGACCCTGTGTCTTCAGCTGCTTCCTTGTACACTCCATTTCCAGGGACTTTTGCCAATACCTGGACATCCAGAACAGAGACTCCTACTGCCTTCCCTCTGTGGAGCCTGTCTGGAGATTCCTGTGGTCGACCACTTAGGCTACCACTAAAGGGGGTTATTCCCGCCAAAGGGGAACTGCCAGTAACTTGGTTTGCACTAGACTGAGCTGTATTGTGCTGTTTATTACTAGCAATTTATTCTTATATTCTGTTCTTCTAGATATTGTTATTCTATATTGTGCTGTCACCTAGCAGCCTATGTGGGAACTGGCAGCCTTTTACTGTAGTAGTTGCATGCCTGTTATATTTTTTTGTTATGCTTGTTACATTCCAATTTACCATTTAATGGTATCGTCAATGTACCTTGCATCCATAAAGTAAACTTCAAGTTGCACAATACCGTTTGTCTTATCATTTAGCTAATCCTTCTACATAACACTTCTCCTATCAGCCAGTGAGATTCTCCCTTTTGTTTAACAGAGCTGTAAAATCTTATTGGTTGGTCTTGGCAATAGTGACAATTCTTCCTGTTTTTTCACTATGGGGAGGATTCAAAGGCTGTTATTCAATGGTACCATCATGAAAACATTATCATAATTGTGGTGACGCTGTGATGACCCAGTGGAGTAAAAGTGCACTACTACATCCATTTCAACTTTGACATCAGACAGAGGTAACAAATCAACGATAAATTATAAATACATTTTCCTTTTTTTTTTGCAGTGGGTGGCCTGATAATATACAGCCCAGGACCTCACTGTATGAAACTTTATGTTTGTGCCACTACATCATACTTATTTACAAGTATCAGGGGACATGTCTGCTGTGAGGGAGTCCATTGTTGCTATTTTAGACCTGCTTATTTACACAAAGAAACAAGGCTCAAAGCTCAACCTCCTCAGCCTGTTAGCATGGGGTGAATGATGATGATCGGCATAGGTCAGGGATGCCCAACCTTTTGAAGAGAGAGGGCCACTTTAGCGACTTGGTAACCAGTGGTAGACCACAATGAGCAGAGTGGGCAGATGACAGGTTCATGTCCACTCTGCATATGCAGAGCAGACATGGACACAACCCACTCTACTCTATGGGCCCTCCGATCTGATCCACCCAGACAGAAGGGGAAGAATCCCCTTCTGCTTTTTTAAGTGGATCAGATTGGAGATAGGCGTGTGTAAATGGACACAAGTCAGTTTACATCTGCTGCTCTATAGAGGTGAATGGAGGGTCCGACAGGGTCAGTCTGAAAAACAGACAGATGACCTGATCGGACCGATCGCGTGAAAGGGGCCTAAGGCTACACTGATGCACTGCGGTTTACCTGGACCTCAACTGACCTCAATCTTCACTTCTTCCTCAGGATTCCTGCAGGTATCGTTGGCTGCTACTGTCCCCCAGGCAGGTATGGCTGGTGGCTGCTGCTGCCTGTCCTCCAGAACTGGTACTGCTGGTGGGTACTGCTGGCTGGTACTGCTGCTTCTGGTACTGCTGCAATCCCAGCTTAGATACATACTTTCTCTGTGGAGACCTCTGAACCAACATCCTTAAGACAGATGCCTTGCCTCTTGTCCTGGAAGATCGAATGATGACTTCCCTGAGGTGCTCCCAAAAACCTAACTTTGGGAGACCTGCAAGATCGTATAGAGGAGTGATTAGTAGTGGGGACTCCTCAATTCCCTTTGTCATGAGAAATGGGACGAGACAGGGGTGTCCTCTGTCCCCATTGCTTTTTGTGCTCTCGCTGGAACCATTATTGGCAACAGTCAGAGCAAATGGGGATATCAAGGGAATAAAAATCGGTGACGTCGAGCATAAGGTCGCGGCTTTTGCAGATGACCTGCTGTTCTATGTCTCCGAACCTAGACATACAATGCCACGATTAATCAAAACGCTAAAACAATATGGAGAAATAGCAAACTTCAAAATCAATTTAAACAAATCAGAAATTTTAAACATAAATGTTGAGCCAAAAGAGATGCACGAGCTACAAAAAGAATATCCTTTTCCCTGGAAGAAGAAAGGCTTAAAATACCTGGGGATTAATTTAGCAAACTCAGTAGAACAGTTATTTAGTGAGAATTATATCGCATTATTGGATGAAATTAAAAAGGAGACCAAAAAACTATCTTTAAAGCCTCTATCATGGTTCGGTCGGATCAATACAGTTAAAATGGTATTACTCCCCAAAGTTACATACAAATTTTCAATGTTACCAATCCCCCTCCCAGATTATTATTTTCAAACCTTAAAATCGATAATAAACAGATTTATCTGGCAAAACAAAAAACCTAGGATCTCTAGCAATATCTTGAAGCAGAACAAGGACCAAGGAGGACTGGGGATTCCGGACTTTAAAAAATATTATTATGCGATCATAGGGGCACGAGCAATAGAGTGGGCACGGGAAACAGAAGACAAACACTGGGTTAAAATGGAGAATATTATAAGTGGGGTAAGTTTAAGAAGGGTAATATGGGTTCCACCACAGTTAAGGGGTTTGGGTATGAACACACAAAAAATAACTCAAAATGTATTAAAAATATGGGATTTATTACACAAACAATATAAGTAGGAGTATAACTCACCGTTAATGTTTTTGAGCGATAATGAGTATTTTCCACCAGGAAAAAGACACATAGGTGGCCAATGGATAGGAGAAAACACGCAATTAAAAGATATAATGTATAAAGGAAAAATAAAAACATTAGAAGAATTACAACACAATGGGGCACAAATAAGAATTAATGAGTGGCGATATCTGCAGCTGATCCATTTTGTAAGAAGTCTCCCCCAACCGATTAGAACAAAAGAAAAATATACAGCACTAGAAAAAATTTGTGCGGATGTGGGGACAAAACAAAAAAAAAAAAAAAATCATATCCCGATTATATACAGCGATCCTTGCAGAGGAGCAACCGGAGATACCGCCTTTCCTTTTTAAATGGGGCACGGATTTGGGTTCACATGAGTATATGCACAAAATTAAAAAAATACTGAAACTAACTCACAAATCAGCTATTGACACCATGACGATGGAGATGAATTATAAATGCCTCTCTAGATGGTATATGACACCGGATAAATTAAATAAAATTCACTCAGATAATCCACAGAACTGTTGGAGGGGATGCAATAAGTTGGGCACAATGGCCCATATTTGGTGGGAATGGCCAAAAATAAAAAAATTTTGGATAGAGATTCGGAGCCTCATAAAAGTAATCACGGACGTGAAAATAAAAGAAGATCCCTGGATATGCCTATTCCATGGGACTGAGGATCCAATAAAGCAATATATAAAAACATTAATACTGCGTATGTTAAATGCAGCCAAGGGTCTTATCCCAAAAAAATGGCAGCAGGAAGAAGCACCCACTAAAAGAGAGTGGATCTTAAAAGTGGAAGAAATGTGCCACCTTGAAAAACTGAGGTACAACGGAGAAGAAAGAGAAGAAGAAGAACTGAAAAAATGGGAAAAATGGCAGACTTTTAAGCAGACATGGGAATATGCCGAAACTATCATATGAATAGAATGATATAGCGAAGGATGTCCGCCACAAGAAGACGAGAGGTATTGGGAAATAGGGAGGGCGGGTGGGAGTGGGAGAGGGGAGGGAAAGAATGGGAATAGGTAGATAAAAAGAAAA
Organism: Lithobates sylvaticus; assembly: GCA_028564925.1. NCBI lineage: Eukaryota > Metazoa > Chordata > Amphibia > Anura > Ranidae > Lithobates > Lithobates sylvaticus. The sequence goes on from CM053034.1 coordinate 158,272,744, forward strand.
TTCCACATATTATAAAAGTGAAATAAAAATTTAAAAGAGATAATATATATAATATGTAAAATGTTAAGCTGCACGGTTTAACCCTTTTCATAATAAAACTCCACGATGATGTGAAATATAACGAGAGATATAAATGAACGTGAAGTTGAATAATAATCTCTTGAATATGGCTGAAGTGGAAAAAAAAAAAGATACATACTCTGTGGAGACCTCTGAACCAACATCCTGAAGACAGATGCCTTGCCTCTTGTCCTGGAAGATCGAATGATGACTTCCCTGAGGTGCTCCCAAAAACCTAACTTTGGGAGACCTGCAAGATCGTATACTTTGTGCAGGATGAATTGAATGGTTAGCAAACTTGCCATAGACAGCAAGTTCAAGTGGAGTATAGAGGAGTGATTATTTACTTACCATGCTCAGATGCAGGCACATGCCCCTTTAGCTCAATTTTCCACAACTTTCTGGGTTCCAAAAACTCCCTCAGGTTCCTTAGCTTTCCTCACTCAGCCAAACCAAATGAGGCAGTGGTGGTTGAGCAAGTGATCTGCAGTCAGTTGAGAGACCCTCCAGTGTCAGAACCAGCATGTGGGCAGCCTAGGAACCTAATAGCCACTGGCGTCTCCAGCTTTCATATTTAGGGGGGGTACATGGGGGACAGGGACAAAAGTAGGGGGGCAACTATAAAATGCAATTTTACTACTATCCCCAGGGTGGCAGAAAACAAGAGATATATGTCACCAGCATACCAAGAAAATATAAGGGTCCAAAGCAGTGGGAGAACTATCAGGGTTGCAAAGGTTGTCTTGCCACTGGGCCTTGGTGTTCTGCCACTGTGGTGTTCCCCAGCCTCCTCTTGCTGTCCTGCCCCTGCTATTGACAGTGCTGGTCTGGCATCTGTCTCCTTGGCAGTGGCAGCAGTCTATTAGGACCTAGTGCTGGTGACATTATGGGTGCATGCAGGGGAAGGCTGGCACTATTGGTTGTAGAGACCCGAGCCCCCAGCTGGTCACCTAGCAGCAGTAATACTGTATAACCTTCTCTGTTGACATGCTGATCGGGATGTGATCCAGATGAGGCTCCCAGTCAGATCTAATAAACACAATATTTATTAGCATCAAGAGTACAACCACATCCACTGTATGTTCAGCAGCCATGTGGGCTCTATGCCTGTAAGGTGTGGGCTTTGATCAATAAAATCACTATGATATTTAAGCATCACCTGGATTGCATCACGATCAGCATGTCAGAGAAGGCTGCACTGCTGCTAAGCAACCTGCAGGGAGGTCAACTGTCTACTCCCATTAGAGATGGGCTCGGGTGTGTTTGAAATCCCACTTGCCTGATCCCGCCAGGAAGCCGACACTGCACACGGCTAATCACAGGCAGTGAGACATTCCTGATCTGTGCAGCTGCGGACCGGGAAATGTCTCACTGCCTGTGATTAACGCTGTGCAGTTTGGGCTTCCTGGTGGGCTTGGGCATGTGGGATTTTGAACATGCCCTGCCCATCTCTAACAACAAATTGTGCTGGCTCTCCTGTACATTAGCCCCATAAAGTAACCAGCACTGGGTTCCAATGTGCTGCCACTGCCATGGAGACAGAGACCAACGATGTGAATAGCCGGGACAGGACAGCAACCCTGGTAGTTCCACCACTGGTCCACACTGCAAGGATTCCCCCATCCACCTATAATGTGTAGATGGGAGAATTGGATCATTTCTTTTTTTTTTTTTCATGCAACCTACTAGTTAAATGAAAAAAGTGATCATTGTATGGGCTGCCTAAGTGCTAAGACCAGCCATAGGCAGTTTAAATCTCAGCTGGTTCAGCAGGAACTGGCTGAGGTTTGAACCATTAATGAGCAGGCGCAATGTACCAAGTTGATTGATCAAATTGGGAACAACCAGCCTGCCAGATACTCTTATGATTATCACTAGTGGTTGCTATAGCCACTAGTGATAATGACTGTTTGTTGGGAGAATACAATTGCTGGGCAGGAAGGATATTCCCCTGTCACCACTGTCTGTGTTGATGGGGGAATCATGCAAATTTCTTTCCTGCACTCTGTGGATGCAGGAAAGAAATTTGCACAGTCTATTACCTGCCTAACTGAAAGTGAAAGTAAGTTGTGAAGGTCTTGAAAGAACAGGTGAGGGGGAGGGACAGATGGGGGAGAGAAGGGATGGAGATAATGCAGTTCTGTGATTAAAGTGTACTGCATTGCACACACTTACCCACGCGTCCAGGCTAGAAGGATACTCCCCATCTCAATAGAGACTGTTACTCCAGCGGCGACCTGAGTAAGCATCTGCTACGAATGCAAACAAAAAGACATTGCCTTTTGGTGGGTCACAGCATAATTTGGGGGGGGGGGGGTCAGGGCCCCCTCTGGCCCCCCCTAGGGACGCCATTGCTAATAGCACACAGCTGCTATGGAGAGTAACTCCCCAATTGTGATGCTGCTTATGAGTGTGATGCTGCTTATGAGGACAAGTACAAGGAACTTTTATTTGTGTTCAAACTGTTTTATTAAAGTAGTGATTCTCAGCTAGGCTTTCTGTTGGAATAGAGACTATGCTAAGCAGCAAGCTACCCTAATTGAGCCACATAGACATTACTGTGAAAAGTCCATGGTTGTACAGCCTTCATAATCTTTTTTTTCGCAGTGTATACAGCCAGGTCCATAAATATTGGGACATCGACACAATTCTAATCTTTTTGGCTCTTTACACCACCACAATGGATTTGAAATGAACCAAACAAGATGTGCTTTAACTGCAGACTTCCAGCTTTAATTTGAGGGTATTTACATCCAAATCAGGTAAACAGTGTAGGAATTACAACAGTTTGTATATGTGCCTCCCACATTTTAAGGGACCAAAAGTAATGGGACAATTGGCTGCTCAGCTGTTCCATGGCCAGGTGTGTGTTATTCCCTCATTATCAAATTTACAAGGAGCAGATAAAAGGTCCAGAGTTCATTTCAAGTGTGCTATTTGCATTTGGAATCTGTTGCTGTCAACTCTCATTATGAGATCCAAAGAGCTGTCACTATCAGTGAAGCAAGCCATCATTAAGCTGAAAAAACAAAACAAACCCATCAGCGAGATAGCAAAAACATTAGGTGTGGCCAAATGAACTGTTTGGAACATCCTTAAAAAGAAAGAACGCTCAGCAACACCAAAAGACCCGGAAGACCACGGAAAACAACTGTGGTGGACGACCAAAGAATTCTTTCCCTGGTGAAGAAAACACCCTTCACAACAGTTGGCCAGATCAAGAACATTCTCCAGGAGGTAGGTGTATGTGTGTCAAAGTCAACAATCAAGAGAAGACTTCACCAGAGTGAATACAGAGGGTTTACCACAAGATGTAAACCATTGGTGAGCCTCAAAAACAGGAAGGCCAGACTAGAGTTTGCCAAACAACATCTAAAAAAGCCTTCACAGTTCTGGAACAACATCCTATGGACAGATGAGACCAAGATCAACTTGTACCAGAGTGATGGGAAGAGAAGAGTATGGAGAAGGAAAAGAACTGCTCATGATCCAAAGCATACCACCTCATCAGTGAAGCATGGTGGTGGTAGTGTCATGGCGTGGGCATGTATGGCTGCCAATGGAACTGGTTCTCTTGTATTTATTGATGATGTGACTGCTGACAAAAGCAGCAGGATGAATTCTGAAGTGTTTCAGGCAATATTATCTGCTCATATTCAGCAAAATGCTTCAGAATTCATTGGACGGTGCTTCACAGTGCAGATGGACAATGACTCGAAGCATACTGCGAAAACAACCAAAGAGTTTTTTAAGGGAAAGAAGTGGAATGTTATGCAATGGCCAAGTCAATAACCTGACCTGAATCTGATTGAGCATGCATTTTACTTGCTGAAGACAAAACTGAGGGAAAATGCCCCAAGAACAAGCAGGAACGGAAGACAGTTGCAGTAGAGGCCTGGGAGAGCATCACCAGGGATTAAACCCAACGTCTGGTGATGTCTATGCTTTCCAGACTTCAGGCTGTAATTGAATGCAAAGGATTTGCAACCAAGTGTTAAAAAGTGAAAGTTTGATGGATGATTGTTAATCTGTCCCATTACTTTTGGTCCCTTAAAAAGTGGGAGGTACATATACAAACTGTTGTAACTCCTATACCGTTCACATGATTTGGATGTAAACTCAAACCCTCAAATTAAAGCTGAAAGTCTGCAGTTAAAGCACGTCATGTTCGTTTCATTTCAAATCCATTGTGGTGGTGTATAGAGCCAAAAAGATTAGAATTTTGTCGATGTCCCAATATTTATGGACCTGACTGTATGCTTCTGTTTATGATTGGACAGGAAGGCTATGGAGAACACTTCTTGTTCATTCATTCTGTGCAGCTGAGGCTACAGAAGGGAACCGGGGAACTTGTTTCCCCAATCTCTTTCTGTGTCTCAAAAATGAGACATCAGGAGTCTGTTTAGACCCCTTTTATCTCACCAAAGACCCCCCCAACCGCACCCCCCCCCCCCAGAAGCATTGTGGGAAAAACAATGCAGCAGACCCCAAGACAGCAGGAAGGGAGTCCACTGCAGAACATGTAAAAAAAGGGTCCCACTGCAGGAACATATTAAAGGGTCCCGGGATCAGTGGTAAGGGCCCTGGCCTGGAGTCAGGGGGAGGCTTTCATAGTTTATCACATCGGGGCCCTGAAGGTTCTAGTTACACCACTTCTGGTACCCCTTCCTCTGCCAGTCTTTCTGTTCAAAGTTTTACCGGACTTGAAAATAAAGACATATTTGGATACGTACCCTTGCTGTATTTAAACAATAAATGTAATAATATTTTAGGACATGCATAGTTTAAATGGTAGTACTTTATATCTGTAAAGAGTTGAGCTTTAATAATTGCAGTAGAAGCTGGCTAGATCTATTATGAAAGTTTCCACAAATTATCTGCTGAAAACTCCCCATGAGCAGAGCACTTTTTTTTTTCCCTTAATAACTTCTTTATATGAAGATTAGTTTCTATAGCATCCTAACAATAACACATCCCTTTCAGATGTCACTATTCTATTATATCTGCCTTTTATGGCTCTGTGCGTTAAAACCTATACACCCTGAGGGACTGGGAGGCATTGTACCCTGGATATGTAAACACACAGTGTAACTTAGCGAGTACTGAACATGTTACTTAACCTAAAGACGTCAGCCAGGGAACTTGCGCAGCTCCTACTTTGGTCTAAAACCACATTTCAGAGTCATTCTCAGATTGCCCATGGCTTGTTTGAAATACTCCTGAGCTTTATAACATGAAGCTGTTATTTATGGGTCTCAGCCCACCTGCGGGTTATTTAAAGGACACTAACAAAAAAACGGAAAATTGTTAAAAGAATACTTTTAACCTAGGCAAAATATATATCCTATGTGCTTGTACAGTTCTCGTTTGTATACTGTGAATCCTATTTTGAAATTAACCAACAATAAGACAAAACTACCCTCTTCAACTTTACATATGCTACTTTCTTAAAGCATTTCTATGGTCAAAATGCTAAATCATATGTAGCGCTACACCTGCAGGAGCCGATTGTAATATTGGGTTCTCAGTAATTTCTCTTACCCTAGGGTAGGGTGACCAGACATCCCCGGTTTCCAGGGACAGTCCCCGGATTGAGGACACTGTCCCCGAACAAAGTCTGTCCCCGGTTTTGTCCCCGGAATGGATTTGAACAGGGGCTGGGGCTATTTCAAAGACAGTGCAGAATTAACCCCCCCCCCCCCGCTCTGCCGCTCCTACTAACTTAGGGGGTGGGGGTGTATTTTTTTCATTATCTGTGCCCCTTTCTGATGATCATGTGCTGGTTGGAGTGGAGAGAATATTTCTTCAGTTTCGGGTGCATGCCCGTTCTGCTCCTACTCGCCTTGGCGCAAGTCCCGGCCAGCCACCTGCCCATCTCCTTGCCTTCCCTGGCAGAGTGATCTTCCTCCGCTTTCCACCGAGTAGTAGCTGGGGCCCGGAGAGTAAGACTTGACAGGCAGGGACTCGCTAATTGCCACCATTACTAGTAAAAAAAAAAATGTCCCCGGATTTCATTTAAAAAATCTGGTCACCTTACCCTAGGGAGGACCTCACTCCTGCAGACACCACCAGAATGCCTTGGTTGAGAGCTCCCAGCAGTCACACAAAGTTGGCCCACACTGACTATTAGAAAATAAACAGCTTGTAATGGCAGATCAAAGTAAAAAAGTTAAAACAGCAGATCACTAGTTCAGGGTCAATGTATGAGAAAACAAATATAGTTGCATTAACCTAGGTACCTTTTAACCACTTCCCTACCCGCCCATAGTCATATGACGCTCACAAGGTGGATCTCCCATCCTGGGTGGGCGTCATATGACGTCCTCCCATTTCCGGCCGCCTAGGGGGCGCGCGCGGGCCGCCGGTGGTGCGCGCGCATGCCCGTGGCATTGCTCGGCACCCGCGATTGCCCGTTAAAACAACGGGACCGTGCGGGACCGTGGAGCTGTGTGTGTAAACACACAGCTCCACGTCCTGTCAGCGGAGAGGAGACCGATCATGTGATCCCAGTACGGAGGAACACATGATCCCTCCCCCCACAGTTAGAATCACTCCTATTAGGGAACACATTAACCCCTGCAGCGCCCCCTAGTGTTAACCCTTCCCTGCCAGTCACATTTACACAGTAATCAATGCAATTTTATAGCAACGATCGCTGTGTAAATGTGAATGGTTCCAAAAATGTGTCAAAAGTGTCCGAAGTGTCCGCCGCAATGTCGCAGTCACGAAAAAAAAATAGCAGATCGCCGCCATTACTAGTACAAAAAAAAAAAAAAAAATGCAATAAATCTATCCCCTATTTTGTAGACGCTATAACTTTTGCGCAAACCGATCAATATACGCTTATTGCGATTTATTTTACCAAAAATATGTAGAAGAATACGTATCGGCCTAAACTGAGTAAAACAATAGTTTTTTAAAAAAAAAATGGGATATTTATTATAGCAAAATTGTCGCTCTTCTTTTGTTTATAGCGCAAAAAATAAAAACCGCAGGGGCGATCAAATACCACCAAAAGAAAGCTCTATTGTGGGAAAAAAAGGACGTCAATTTTGTTTGGGTGTAACGTCGCACGACAGCGCAATTGTTAGTTAAAGCGACGCAGTGCCGAATCGCAAAAAGTGCTCTCGTAAGGAAGGGTGTAAAATGGCCCGGTGCTGAAGTGGTTAAGGATATAGTTAGCACATAAACAATAGATTACGCTCCAAGTGGCTGTGGAGGACTTATGCCGCGTACACACGACCGGACTTTTCGACAGCAAAAGTCAGACGGAACAAATCTGCCGGACAATTCGACCATATGTGGGCTTCATTGGACCTTTGCTGTCGAAAAATCAGATGGACTTTAGATTTAGAACATGTTTCAAATCTTTCCGACTGACTCAAGTCCGGACGAAAAATCTGTTCGTCCGTATGCTAGTCCGTCGGACGAAAACGGATGCTAGGGCAGCTATTGGCTACTGGCAATGAACTTCCTTATTGTAGTCTGGTCGTACGTCATCACGGGGGAATCCGTCGGACTTTGGTGTGATTGTGTGTAGACAAGTCTGATTAGACGGAACTCCGTCGAAATTCCGTCGAAAAGTCCTCCAGAATTCAGTCCGTCTAAAAGTCCGGTCGTGTGTACACGGCATAAGGATAGGTACAACAGACTAGTTCATTTGGGGGCTATCAGACAAAAGTTGCTACATAGGCCTGCAAGTTTTACACACTACCAGAAACCCAGTTCTGCCCCCAGGTGTGCAACAAGATCTGAACAGTCCTTGGACATTATCTTCTGCCAGCACAGTTGGGGCCCTTTATTGTGGGCATGCCAAAGCAGTGCAATGTTTCTAGGGGGTGAAGTTAAAGAAAAGTTAAATGAGGGGCTCCACCTTGGACTAGTTCGACTCAGCAGTCTGCCCCGTAGGATTCAATCCAGCCTGGTCTGGTTCAGCATGACACAAGACAGCATGGCTAACACACACATCTTCCTGGTTGGTGCGTTTCTCTCTAGCTGCCTGGGTCCTTCCCAGGCTTTTGTTTTTATATCGTCCCTCCCCATTTCTGTTGCTTGTGGACCTTGTAGTTGTGACCCCAGGTTCACTGTGTTCAAGATCCTTTCTCAGGACAACATCTCCCAGACTGCTCTGGGCACTTGTTTTGGAATTATGGTTGGGCAAAGTAGTGGGCACTGCCATCTTGAGGACAAATACAGTTCTATATCTCAGAAACTATGCCCAGTATTGGTCACAAAAAATATGTAAAACTAGAGAAGAAAAGAAAAAAAAAAAAAGGGGAAGGGTGGGCGGGGGGTCCTTCAATATAGTGCATTCAAGTTATAGTCCATAAATAAAAATCTGAAACAGTTTGAATGAACCTCACTAATTACATAAGGTCTATATGTGCTTTGCAGTGTTATAAGTGGTACCACTCCCACTGGCTGTACACTCCAAATCCGTAGCTCTTAGCAGCTCTCAGTGTGGCCAAATGCGGTACTGCACACCCCATTAGCTTGCATTCTGCTCGTGTTGCCAGACAACACTCGCAAACCGAGTTAGAATTAAAAAAAAAAAGAAATTGCTCGTCTTTCAAAACGCACTTCACCGAGGTTCCACTGTATATTAATAAAAAAGGAACCCTCGCATGAGGGGCGCACAGCCAAAAAATTAACAACACCATTTCATACTCTCGGATCCGGGGAACTAGCCAGAGGCACCCACTGACCTTTACCCAATCTAAAAGTTTTCGATCTGCAAATAAAGACACGAAGATTATCAGGCCCCAGGACAATTGCAGACAAAAGGACCTGGTCCTGCCTGAACAGACCTAGGAAAAACCTTCCAGCTCAAAATGGCGGAATGATACACCACCCAGATTAGGAGTGGCCTACGATCCAAATTGCCTCAGTATCTGGATCTGAAACAAAATCATAGCATTTGGCGGCCCCAACCCTAAATGAATGAGATGAAAATTTAAAACCTGAAAGATTGAGCCGTCTCTGGTAAGCGGGGAACTGTCCTGGTGGATAAAAAAGGAACCCTCGCCTGAGGGGCGCACAGCCAAAAAAATTTGATACCAACACCACTGGGCATACTCTCGGATCCGGGGAACTAGCCAGAGGCACCCACTGACCTTTACCCAATCTAAAAGTTTTCGATCTGCAAATAAAGACACGAAGATTATCAGGCCCCAGGACTATAGAAAAATGTTAAAACGAAAACAATGCAATACCACAAAACGCAGCAGCTTAAACACCATTTCAGATTTCTACTTTATTCGGAAAATTTGAGACAAAGGGAAACTCCAGCCACTATCTTGTTAAATTAACGACATAACAGGAAAAAGTTCCAATAGGACTATATTCCGTATAACTTCCCCCTGTAGCCAGCTGGGGTGCCATTCAGGAGCACACCAACGGCCGTTCAGAAAAGCCCCAAAACCTGATGAACCAGCTGCGTCTGTGAAGAAATTTAATTGAAAATCATCCGTAATAGATTGTTGCCATACTGTTGAGCCATTAAAATTAGAAAGGAAAGCATCCCAAACCTTCAAGTCCTCTTTCACATTTGCTGACAGGTGAATATGGGAATATGGGGACAGAAAACCACTTGTGGCCAAGGCGAAACGCCTTGAAAAAATCCTGGCCATCGGGATTACCCTGGCTGCGAATGCAAAAAGCCCCAATAGGGATTGTGCCTCTTTCAACAATACTTTTCTTTTGGATAAAAACAATGAAATCAACAATCTCAAACGGCACAACTTTTCTTCCGGTAGCCTAAACTCCATTCGCATTGAGTCGATTGTGATGCCCAAAAATTCAATCGTAGAGGCCGGAAGGACCGTTTTCTCATGGGCGATAGGAATCCCAAAAAGGGTACACGTCCTCAAAAAAGTGTCCAGCGATTTAGAACACAATTGTGAGTCCACTGGACCAATGAACAAAAAATCATCTAGGTAGTGTAACAAGCCCCCTTCCGGGAGGCACTGTGCCACAACCCAGTGTAAGAAGGTAGAAAAGGCTTCAAAATAAAAACATGACAAGGCAAAACCCATTGGTAGACATTTGTCAAAATAAAATTGATCCTTAAAATTAAAACCCAGGGAATTAAATCCCTGCGGATGCACGGGCAGCAGCCGGAAGGCAGACTTGATATCTGCCTTAGCCAACAAAGCCCCCTGCCCAAATTGACGTAACAGCATCAGCGCTTCATCAAATGATGCATAAGACACCGGGGCCAGGACCCCAGAGACCTCATCATTTAGTGAACTTCCTGTTGGATAAGACAAGTGATGTATGAGTCGAAAACTCCCCTTCTTGGGAACAATTCCCAAGGGGGAGAGGCGGAAATTCTCAAATGGTGGAAGCTTAAAAGGCCCCGCTACTCTACCCTCAGTGATCTCTTTATTGATTTTTTCCTGTACAATGTCAGGGTGCAGCCTGACTGAGCGTAGATTCTCAACCCGGACGCACCCAGAACCTGAATATAAAGGGACCAAAAAACCATTAGCAAACCCTTCAAACAGCAGCCGAGCCATCGTGCGGTCTGGGTATTGTTCTAGCCAAGGCTGCATGTTTGATAATCTCACTGGCGTCCTGGCCCTTCCCTCCTGTTTCCCTGGGTACTGCTGTAGAGGAGGATGCGGCCGATTTTCGAAAACACCTGTTTGCAGGATGGGCACCACTGCAGAAAGAGCATTCATGCCTATATCTGCAATTAGCCAAGAATTTACAATGCCCTTCGTTGAAGGCGAAACAGCATCCCTTGCGAAAACTATTCTGTGGGGGCACTACCCGGGGAGCAAACTGCGGCTTCTGTGGCAGCATGAGGTTTAGCCACAGACCCACATCCTTGCAACCCCATTGCAACATTGGGTGAACGGCCAATTTTTGCCTAAAGTTCTCATCATAAGTGAACCATGCTATACCCCCAAAATGGCGAAAAGCCTCCGCTATTATATCCACATGCTAAAAAGTGCCTGAACATTTCCCAGGAAAACGCTCCCCTAGCACGGCCGCATAAATGCAAAAGGCCTGCAACCAATTCTGAAAAGTTTTTGGTATTGACTTCTTACGATCCTCCTCTGCTCTGTCATCAGAGCGTTTATCAACTCTAGCCATAAATTCTTTGGAAGCTGGCAATAAAGACATTAGATCAATAAATTCACCTTTCCAAATTTTATCCTTTACAGTATCTGGTAAGTGAAAACCCAGCGGGGAAATGTCGCATGGCATAGGCAGCCTAAATGACGACTCTGCTGCCCGTGGAGAAGTGGCTGCTTGATTTATGTGCCTGCCTGTCTGCGGCAGCACCCCACCCGCTGATAACTCAGAAGCATCTGCGTGTACACTTGATAAATTGCGCCACACTGGGCTTACTACATCCACTCGCACGCCATCATTAGGCTGCTGTATAGCACCACTAAAGTGTGCCCCTCCAAAAACCGTGTCATTCCTATTATTCTGCAAAGCACCATGATACTGTGCGCCATTAGTTTCTTTAATACCACCATAAGCAGAGTTCTGCAAACATGCACCAGACCGCTGTGCCCCTTTAATGTCATTTTTAGTGATAGAAAAAGCACCAAACTTATGTGCACCTGTATCATTAACCACACCAGCACCATCTGTGTGTAACCCATGAAAATTATATAAATCCTCCTCAAATTTTTTAACCTCAGTACCACCTGTGTGTACCCCTTTAAGATCATTTACAAGGCTAGATAAGGAAGTCATTAACAAACACATATCATTAACAGGGATGTTGTAACATGTCTCACCACTGGGCGAACTCCCCTCCTTTAGGCCCCTTTCACACTGGGGCGGTTTTCAGGCGGTACGGCGCTAAAAATAGCGCCTGTGTACCGCCTGAAAAAAACCGGCCCCATTCACTCCAGTGTGAAAGCCGGCGGGCTTTCACACTGGAGCGGTGCGCTAGCAGGACCGCAACAAAAGTCCTGCTAGCAGCATCTTTGGAGCGGTGAAGGAGCGGTGTATTCACCGCTCCTATACCGCTCCTTCCCATTGGAATCAATGGGAAACCGCGGGGATACCGCCCGCAAAACCGCCGCTGCAGCGGCGCTTTGCGGAGGTTTTTAAACCCTTTTGCGGCCGCTAGCGGGGGTTAAAACCACCCCGCTAGCGGCCGCATACCGCGGGGAAAAACGATGGTAAAGCAGCGCTAAAATATAGCGCTGCTTTACCGTCGCCGCCCCGCACCGCCCCAGTGTGAAGCCAGCCTTAGGCTGGAAGCTGCTGGCTGACTGCATTCTTCCTCAGTAGAGGCAGCGTCCTTGAGAGGCATGCTGCTGGCTCTCCCCTTCTTCCGAGGGACAGGAGAAGCAGAGGACTTTGCTTTCTTCTTCCTCCTTGCTGGCTGTTGGCGCGGACTGCGCATGCAGGCTCCACCATCTTTTCCCCAGTGACATCCTCGGCCATGCTGAGGGGCGGACCATGCGGAGCCATGTTGGGGCTGTCCTCTAGGCATCTCTGTAGCCACTCCTCTCCTCCGGCTCCCTCCGCCTTCTCTATTAGGCGGCGCAGCAGCGCCTCGCGGTCTCTGGAAGCCTCCATCTTCTTCTGTCAGCTCTGCAGGGGTAGGGGGTCCCGGTCTTGCTTCAGAGAGACAGGTAAGACCGGACGATCTGCTCTTAAAGGGCCCCGTTTCGCGGGCTTTAGCGCTCCCGCCGCCATCCACCAATCAGGCGCTGTTGCTAGCCTGCTGCACTCACCAATAGCAACCTGCAGATGAGAAATCATTCCCCTCATACTCCCCCATGTTCGCCCTGCATATTGCAGGGCTTGCCATTAGCTTGAATTCTGCTCGTGTTGCCAGACAACACTCGCAAACCGAGTTAGAATTAAAAAAAAAAAAAGTTGCTCGTCTTTCAAAACGCTCATTAACCATGTTACTCGTATACCAAGGTTCCAATGTATATTCATTTCTACATTGTATTTCAATTATTTCTAGCCTACTTCTATTACTCTAAATTAACTAGAAGTCTGTAAACTTACTTTGTGAAGATCCCCACAAATTTAATTCCTCAAATTCTGTGACTCGTATTCACTATGACTTGTTGATAGGCATTGCTGTGTCACACATTTCTCAGAGCCTGCCTTTTGAACTACTTAGGCGCTAAGAGGAGGAGTTTCTTGAGGTTGAGTCAGTAGAGGAATCACTGCTTGCAGGTGTTTCGTCAGATTTGGCGACCCATCAGATTTTGTAACGGAAGTGACGTTCCGTCTTCGCCATCTTGGTACACCCCGCACTCGTCCACAGTAAGGATATAGTCAGAAGCGGCAAATGGACATCTCGTTACACCCACTGGAGTCTTGCATTTCACACTTATTTTTAACAGTAATCTGAGCTTATATAGTGCAAAACAGGATTTAAAAATCCGTCTGACTGTTTAGATGTTGAATTTTAAAAGCAGTGGGGAGCCTGCTGATCTCACAGGTTTATAACATCTAAACAGTCGTACGGATTTTTAAATCCTGTATTTCACTATATAAGCTCAGTTTACTGTTAAAAATAAGTGTGAAATGCAAGACTCTGGTGGGTGTAACACGATGTCCGCTTGCCGCCTTCTCACTGTGTCCTTACTGTGGACGAGTGCGGGGTGTAGCAAGATGGAGGTGACGGAATGTCACTTCAGCTACAAAACCGAAACGGGTCGCTAAATCTGACGAAACACCAGCAGCAAGGTACGATAGGTACACGCTCAGCTTGCTCCTCCTATGACCGATGGACCACAGCGGATTACTGTTACCAATAACTGGTAACTGAGTATCACTATGGGATTTTTTTTTTTATACCAAAGACACGTAGCAGAATACATTTTGGACTAAATTTATGAAGAAATTTGATTTTATTGAATATGATTTATAACAGAAAGTAAAAAATATATATTTTTCTGTCTTTTTCATTTATATAATAATAAAAAAAAAAACAGTGATGATCAAATACCACCCAAAGAAATCTCTATTTGTGTTAAAAAAAAATTATATAAATGTAATTTGCGTAAAGTGTTGCATAACTGCAGAATTGGCAGTTAAAGTAGCGCAGTGCTGAATAGCAAAAAAAATGCTCTGGTCATGAAGGGGTTAAAACCTTCCGGAGCTCAAGTGGTTAAAGTGGTTGTAAACCTCAGACATGCAATATGAACAAAGCATATCCCTCTATACAGTAGTGTTTAATCTGTTTGTAAGTCGGAACAGGTACATTTTTTAAGTGTAGTTCCAGCAAAAAATCTATTCTTAAGCTTTTTAGATAACAGAGAAGGATTATCACCCCTGTAACATTTGTTTTGCTTCTGTGCCCCTGTTCAGAAGATTTACTTTGATCCTCTGCTATCAGTGATAAAGCATCAGTGGAGACACCTTTTTCCAATGAGATTTCCTCTCACTTCCTGTTTTCCCTCCGTTTGTAAGTCTGAGTCATTTGTAAGTCGGATGTTTGTAAGTCGGGGACCCCCTGTAAAAAAAAAGGTGACAGGGGAGGGATCTCCAGCTGATTGACAGCCTCAGCTCTGTTCCTGTGTGCTGTGTGAAAAAATCATTAAAAAAATTCATAAAAAAAAAAAAATCAAAAAAAAAAAAAAACTCACCTCTAAATGGCTGTTGCTAGGGGGTCCCTCGTAGTCTGCCTCCTTCAGTGACTGGGCTGATGACATCACTTCCCCTCAGCACAGGAAGGGCTCAGCTCTGCCCCCTCCCTCCTTCCAGTCATCTGGGACACGTGACAGGTCCCAGGTGACTGCTTGACCAATCACGGCGCCGCTCGCACATGCGCAGTGGGTGCCCGGCTGTGAAGCCGGTGCCGCCGAACGGAGGGGGAGACGTGCGGGGCTTCGTTCCCCCACATGCTGGACCCTGGGACAGGTAAGTGTCCAATTATTAAAAGTCAGCAGCTGCAGTATTTGTAGCTGCTGACTTTTAATTTTTTTTTTTTTAAGCTCTCAATCCCCTTTTTTCTTACCGCTCAGACAAGCTTTATAAATTCTGGACTTTAAATAGGTGTAGAGAAGAGAAGACTGCAGATAAACAGGTACAACTTATGTAGGAGGATTTGTTTCATCTCTGCGTATCACCCGAAGACACTTCACTGGGTACAGTGCCTTGAAAAAGTATACCCCTTGACATTTTCCACATTTTGTCATGCTACAATCAAAAACGTAAATGTATTTTATTGGGTTTTTTATGTGATAGACCAACACAAAGTGGCGCATAATTGTGAAGTGGAAGGAAAATGATTAATGTTTTTCAAGATTTTTTACAAATAAATATGTGAAAAGTGTGGTGTGAATTTGTATTCAGCCCCCCTGAGTCAAAACTTTGTAGAACCACCTTTCACTGCAAATACAGCTGCAAGTTTTTGTTAGGGAAGTCTCTACCAGCTTTGTGAACAGAGAGCGTCTGAACAGCACCGGCCCCGTCTCTGGGCCCCCTGGGGCAATGAATGAATGAATGCAACGAAGCAGTCTCTGGGGCAATGAATGCAATGGAGAGTAGTCTATCTGGGAGCAATGAATGAATGGAGCAGTCTCTCTCTCTCTCTGTGGGCACTGTTTCATATTCTAGTTGAGAATGTTTTGGGTGTGTTTAGTTGGCATTACGTTTTATTTTAGGGTTTATCGCCTTTTCCTTCTTTGTGCAGTTAGCTTGTCCTGGACTTACCATTCTGCCACACTGCTATTGACCAGCCTGTTCCACTGCCACCAGTGCTTTGCCGGCTGCTGCCCTTCTTGGTTGAAGTTAACAGTCCCAAATACAAAGTCATCAGCCTGCCTACAAGCACCAGTGCCGTCAGCTGCAACTCCTGAAGCATTCCCTGCCAGTCTTTGGCTTCATTATACATTTACAGTACAAAAGCAACTATACAATTTGTTGTAGTGTTTTTTTTTCTCCAAAAATGATCTGCTGTAGTCTTTGTAGTTTTTTTTTCAGCCCCCCATGCTCTCTGGCCCCCATTGTGCTCTTGAGCCCCACAGTGCTCTCCAGCCCCCCTGTGCTCTCAGCCCCCACTGTGCCATCAGGCTCCCCCCTTGTGCTCTCCGCACCCCCAGTGCTTTTCACAGCCCCCGTGCTCTCCGGCTCCCATGTGCTCTCCAGCTCCCCGGTGCTCTCCAGCCCCCCCTGTGCTCTCCGACCCCCCCTGTGCTCTCAGGCTCCCCCAGTGCTCTTCAGCCCCCCATGTTCTCTCCGCCTCTCCCCTGTGCTCTCCTGCCCCCCCAGGGCTCTCCGGCCCACCTGTGCTCTCCAGCCCCCCCCCAGTGCTCGGCCTCTCCCCTGTGCCCTCCAGCTGCCCCCACATGCTATCTGCCCCCCACATGTTTTCCACCCCCCTATGCTCTCCGGCCCCCATACTCTCTGCCCCCAGTGCTCTCCAGCCCCCCTTGTGCTCTCCGGCCCCCCTTGTACTCTCAGGCTTCCCTCTCTGCCTCTCCCCTGTGCTCTCCAGCCCCCCAGTGCTCTCCAGCCCACCTATGCTCTCCAGCCTCCCCAGTGCTCTCAGGCTCCCATCAGGGCTCTTCAGCCCCCCCCCCTGTTCTCTCGGCCTCTCCCCTGTGCCCTCCAGCTCCCCCCACATGCTCTCCCCCCCCTATGCTCTCCAGCCCCCCTATGCTTTCGATCCCCCATAATCTCTGCCCCCAGTGCTCTCCAGCCCCCCTTGTGCTCTCAGGCTCCCCATGTTCTCTCCACCTCTCCCCTGTGCTCTCCATCCCCCCAGTGCTCTCCGGCCTACCTGTGCTCTCCGCCCTCCCCAGTGCTCTCAGGCTCCCATCAGAGCTCTTCAGCCCCCCCTGTTCTCTCCGCCTCTCCCCTGTGCTCTCCAGCTCCCCCCTTTGCTCTCCGCCCCCACATACTCTCCGCCCAGTGCTCTCCACCGCCCATGCTCTCTGGCCCTCTTATGCTTTCGGTTCCCCATACTCTCGGCCCCCGTGCTTTCCACTCTCCCATGATTTCTGCCCCCCGTGCTCTCTGGCCCCCTTCACCTCTATCAGAATGGAGAGTGGGGAAGGGGCCGATAAATATGTCATGGGCTGCTCAGTCAAAAATGCCCGGGCCTATTTTTTGTCCCAGTCTGGCCCCGAGCACAAGTGCTGCCTGCTGCAACTCCTGAAGCATTCCCTGCCATTCTTTGGCTTAATTATACAGCTATATCATATGGCGGGGGTCAGCAACCAATAGATTGCAGCCAGGTAACTGGTAGATTGGAGTCTGGGCTTGCTGATGTGCCATCCCACAGCATAAAACAGAGTGCAATGCAGAGGGACTACTTGCAATGTTGAAGCTGTAGTAGGGAGCGAGAGCCGTATAAGCCAATGGCTTCTTTGTAGTGCTGGCTCCTGTCCCATGTGGAATGATACCAACTGCACTCCACCTCTTATCCTGGCTAGCAGTCTCCAGAGTGGTGCCAGCAGCAGGAAAGAAGAGATCTTCAGGTCATTAAAACTGATGCGCTGCAGTTTACCCACACCGCGGGTGCAGTGCAGTGTACCTGCAGCTTTCCTGCGGGTTTGCTGCTGCGCTTAGCCATAGACTTCTATTATATCCTGCGGGATTGGTGCACTTTCAGAATGCAGGTGTTTTGGTGCGCTTTCAGAAAGTGCACCACACCTGCAGGATGTAATCTATGGCAAAGCATCAGGAAGGTTGCAGATGCACTGTGCTGCATCCGCATAATACAAAGAGCGCTGGGTTCAGGAGATTGTAATACACAAAACACTGGGTTTAGGAGACTGTAATGCACAGAGTGCTGGGTTCGAATCAGGAGACCACAATACACAAAGCGCTGGGTTCAGGAGACTGTAATACATAGAGCTCTGGGTTCAGGAGAGTGTAATACACAGAGTGCTGGGTTCAGAAGTGCGTAATACACAAAGCTCTGTGTTCAGAAGAGTGTAATACACAGAGCGCTGGGTTCAGGAGAGTGCAATACACAGGATGCTGGGTTCAGGAGAGTGTAATACACAGAGCGCTGGGTTCAGGAGAGTGTAATACACAGAGCTCTGGGTTCAGAAGAGCGTAATACACAGAGCGCTGGGTTCAGAAGAGCGTAATACACAGAGCACTGGGTTCAGAAGAGCGTAATACACAGAGCACTGGGTTCAGAAGAGCGTAATACACAGAGCACTGGGGTCAGAAGAGCGTAATACACAGAGCACTGGGTTCAGGAGAGTGCAATACACAGGATGCTGGGTTCAGGAGAGTGTAATACACAGAGCGCTGGGTTCAGGAGAGTGTAATACACAGAGCGCTGGGTTCAGAAGAGCGTAATACACAGAGCACTGGGGTCAGAAGAGCGTAATACACAGAGCACTGGGTTCAGGAGAGTGCAATACACAGGATGCTGGGTTCAGGAGAGTGTAATACACAGAGCGCTGGGTTCAGGAGAGTGTAATACACAGAGCGCTGGGTTCAGAAGAGCATAATACACAGAGTGCTGGGTTCAGAAGAGCATAATACACAGAGCGCTGGGTTCAGGATAGTGTAATACACAGAGCGCTGGGTTCAGGAGAGCATAATACACAGAGTACTGGGTTCAGGAGAGTGTAATACACGATTACTGGGGTCAGAGGTTTGCTTTGAACACTTCTGCCCCCACATCCATAGCTTACTCTGTACCCTTCTCTCACAGATCTCTGCAGTCTGCAGCCACTTCCTAAGCCTCCCCCAACAGCTAAGCTCTGCACTCTGCTGCTTCAGCTTTGGGTCTTGCTTTCTCACTGCGCTCACCTTTGCACAAATGGACCCCCCTCACCTCAGAAGCAGTCAGTCTCAGCCTACCACACAGTCCATTTGTGACTCTGCCTCTCATTCACTGGACAGCAGCAGCGGCCGGCACTGGCAGTGAGATCGTCCAGCAGGGGGCGTCAGCATTCAAGCACCAGGCTGTTTCTCAGCCAGCAAGCCCTCTGATGCCCATAACATATCCGTGCCCTGGCAGCTGTATCTGTGTCCAATTGCTGTGAAGGGAGGTTCTGAGGGAGCAGCATGCTGTCACTTGTAACACAGAAGCTGGGTTTCTGTGTTTACAAGTGACAGAAAATAGCAGTGACAGTGAATCTGGCCAGCCAGGGCCTATCGTAAGGCAGGGCCTGGTGCTGTAGCTCCAATAGCCCCTATGTTAATCCTGCCCTGCTTGGACCCCGCAGAAGCATACAGTTGTGGGGCACTTGCAGAGTAGCCCTATTTACTTGAATGAGTCCTGATTGGCAGGCGATAACACCCACCAAAAGCAACAGGGGGCTTAATTCCTGGCATGTGTACACCTTTGGCAGCTAAATTGGGTAGGGATTGGGGGGGAGGGGTGGTAAAACCATGACTCAAATGCAGTGTTTTACCCCCCCCCCCCCCCCAACCTTTTGTGTGAACGAGCCCTAAGGGTGCCGCTACCAAATGCAACTAATGGCTCATTCACAGGTGCAACAGGCACTGCTGCTCCTCTAAAAAGCAATCCAATTGTGTTAGACAGGTGGTGAGGAGGCGATATGTTGCCTCCTCACCAGGGCCGGGACAAGGGGTGGGCAGGAGGGGCGGCTGCCCCTGGTGCAATGGTTTATTGCAGGGTTGGGGGGGCACCCTGACCCTATCCCTTAGGGAAAGGGGGCACAGTTTGGCATCTTTGCCCTGGGCCGTACCAGGCCGCGTGCCCTCAACATGGTGTACCAGGCCCCCCACCCCAAAGCACCTTGTCCCCATGTTGATGAGGACAAGGGCCTCTTCCCGACAACCCGTGCCCGTTGGTTGTCGGGGTCTGCGGGGGGTGGCCTATCGGAATTCGGGAGCCCCCAGATACCGCCCCCCACCCTATGTGAATGAGTATGGGGTACGATGTACCCCTACCCATTCACCTGGTGAAAAAAGTGTAAATAAAAAACACAACACAAGTTTTTAAAATACTTTATTAGACAGCTCCGGGGGTCTTCTTCCGTCTTAGCGGGGTCTTTTTGCTGGACTCCTCCACTATCTTCTGCTAGCTCTTTTACTAGCGGAGTTGCCCGGCTTTCTCCTTCGTCGCCGCCACCGGCTGGGGGTCTTGTTCCGACTTTGGGGGTCTTGTCCTGCTCTTCTGTTCTTCTTGCTGGGCCTCTGCTTTCTTCTTTTACTAGCGTTGGCCCGGTCTTCTGTCGCTGTCGCTGCCGCCTTCTTCTTCTTCTTCTTCTTCCTTCATCCGATGTTGACATGATGCTGTCTCCGCTTGTATTGGCCGAGACGTGTTGCACGGCCACTTTTATAGGGACAAGGGGCGGGGTCACCGTCTCATGTCACATGTCACAGTCCTCCGGGACTGTGACATCATAAGGGGGCGGGGTCACCATGTGACATGAGCCGGTGACCCCGCCCCTTGTCCCTATATAAGTGGCCGTGCAACACATCTCGGCCAATACAAGCGGAGACAGTGTCATGTCAACATCGGATGAAGAAGCAGAAGCAGAAGGCGGCGGCGACGCCGACAGAAGACTGGGCCAACGCTAGTGAAAGAGCTGCAAGAAGAAAGCAGAGGCCCGACGAGAAGAACAGAGGAGCGGGACAAGACCCCCGAATTCGTAACAAAACCCCCAGGCGGCGGCGACAAAGGAGAAAGCCGGGCTCCTCCGCTAGTAAAAGGGCTAGCAGAAGATAGTGGAGGAGCCTGGCGAGAAGACCCCCCAAGACGGAAGAAGACCCCTGGTGCTATCTAATAAAGTATTTTAAAAACTTGTGTTGTGTTTTTTATTTACACTTTTTTCACCAGGTGAATGGGTAGGGCTACATCGTACCCCATACTCATTCACATAGGGTGGGGGGCCGGTATCTGGGGGCTCCCGGATTCCGATAAGCCCCCCGCCCGCAGACCCCGACAACCAACGGCCAGGGTTGTCGGGAAGAGGCCCTTGTCCTCAACATGGGAACAAGGTGCTTTGGTTTGCTCCCCCCCCCACCCCCCCCTTTCCTGACCTCAGGAGGGGGGGGGGCGCGCTCATCCCCACCCCCTTTCCTGGCTGCGTGCTCGGATAAGGGTCTGATATGGAGTTGGGGGGACCCCCACGCCCTTTTTCCGGCGTAGGGATTCCCCTGTAAATCCATACCAGGCAACGGGGCTAGCGAGGTGTCAATCTCGCCGATCGAGGTGGCGACATTGACTTCCTTCTCTACTCCCGTATACCTGGAGTCACGTTATAAATGAACGGACTTTACTCCGTGTGTCGGCAAGTCCGTTCATTTCAAAAGTCCCGCGGACTAGCACACAGACGGCTGGATGTGACTCGGCTGTCCGGCGGATAATTTTGAGTCAAAACTTCTTTCTAAGTCCACCGGACTTTTGGGAAGAAAAAGTCCGCCGGAGCCCACACACGGTCGGATTGTCCGGCGGATTCTAGTCTGGTGGACAAATCCACCGGATAGTCCGATCGCGTGTACGGGGCATATGGCTTTTATTTTAGTTAACAATGCCCCTTTAAGCCTCTCCCACTGTTAAAGCAAATTGGCTACACTCACCATTCGCTGCGCTATGCACGCCGCATTACTACTCAAGTTTGTGTTCCCAAGCACACCCTAAGTCCTTTACAACCCAAGCAACACCCCAGCCACAATGAAAACCACACCCACTCTTTCACACAGTGCACTATGCATGCTATTTTTTTATTTTATTTTTAATCAAGCAATGGGGCCCAGCTTATGATCTTGCACACAAGCCCACTAATTTCATAAAACATCCCTGGGTAGAACGTGTGTTCTCATCCGTCAGGCTAATGAAAACTGATCTTAAGAACAAACTCCAATGTTGGAAGGACTGCTGTAAGTAAAGAGTTACCCAGGAAGAATTACTCAGCAAATAACTGAAAATGTATGACCACAAGGTTGAAACTTTATCAAAGATAAATGTAAAATACTTGGTGTTTGTTCTACTGCTGCTGGTAAGGCCTCATGCACACTGGGCATTTTTACTGCTGCTTTTGGGCGTCTTTTTTTTTACCTGCCTCTAAACTCCCCTGCATGTTATCCTATGTATTCATGCACACATAGAGCCAGTTCACACCATATGCGGTCCAGTGCATTTTTCTATGCATCAAAAACGCATAGACAGTAGGTTATATGGTTTCCAATGGCACAGTTCACATCAGTGTGGTGCGGTCAGTTCCAGGGCTTTCCAGTTCCAGAAAAAAAAAGTAGAACATGCTGCATTTTTCCTGCACTGAAACGTGGTAAAAAGCATAAAGAATGCACTGGAATGCATCAATAACCCACCAAAAATAAACCAGGCCCCAGTACAGTGACAAATAAAAAATAAAAAAAGAAAAAAAAATGCATCTGTAATGCATCCGGAAACGCATCAAAAATGCAAAGGAACGCACCAAAAACGCACATGCAGAAATGCAGGATCTGGATCTTGAACGGATCTGGAGAGAGTTTTTGTAGTGTGAACCAGCCCATAGGCTTTTAGCAGCTTTTTGTGGCAGGAGAGTTTAGTGGCAGAAAAAAAGTTCACTGCCAGCACCTTCTGGAGCAGTAGCGTTTTGACAGAAAAACAAATGACAGCTCCTAAACTCTCCTAAGCTCTGCTAATTGTCGGTGCCCAGCATTTTTGGAGGTCATCAGTGTCCTTAACAACAAGTGAATAGGGTTCCCAGCTGACAACGGACATGCCAAAATAAAAAATAAATAGAAAAACAGCGTGGGGTCCCCCCAAAATCCATACCAGACCCTTACCTAAGCATTCGGCCTGGCAGGCCAGGAAAGGGGGGGGGTGAGTGAGTGCCCCCCCTCCTGAAGCATACCAGTCCACATGCCCTCCATATGGGGGGTTCTTTGGGGCAGGGGGGCTCTGCCCCCCCCTCCCAAAGCATTTTGACCCCATGTTGATGAGGACAATAGTCTCTTCCCCAAAACCCTGGACCGGTGGTTGTGGGGAGTGGGGCGGGGGGGGTGACTTATTGGTATCTGGAGGCCCTCTTTACCAAGGCTTCCCCCTATGTGAATGAGTATGGTGCCTGGTTTCCTCCAGACATGAGGCTTGCCATTCAGGCCAAAGAATTTTGTTTCTTATGGTCTCATGGTCTGAGAGTCCTTCGGGTGCCATTTGGCAAACTCCAGGTGGGCTGTCATGTGCCTATTATTGAGGAGTGGCTTCCGTCTGGCCACTCTACCATACAGGCTTGATTGGTGGAGTGCTGCAGAGATGGTTGTTCTTCTGGAATGTTCTCCTCTCAGTAAATATGTTATTAAAATTTTTTGTGTTGTGACAGTAAATTTCACATTGGGAGGTTGGCAACTCTGACAGGGATGTCATTTAAAATCAATACGGCTTACTGCATCATATTGTAACTTATAAATCTAATTGGGCCCTTATAAATTCTATGTATAGCCAAAACCTTTTCTTTTAGTTTTAGATATAGAGTAAGAAAGGTTAAAACCTCTATTGGGTTTTTTTTTTTTGGCTGTGTCCAGCTGGAGAGATTTGCCTTTACTTCCTGTCCTGGTGATACAGCTGGAAGTGAGATGAAATCTCTTCAAACTGAGGGCAATTTCTACATTAGACAGTTGTTATCAGAACATTTGTCTCTATTGGAAGATTCTTCCCTGCCTCTTGAGCTTATGACGACTCAAAAATGTAAGATTTCTAATTACGTTCTGTCTCAGTGACACCAAATTCAGCAACTATAAATCTCCCCAGTGGGGACACAGAATACAAAAAAAAAGGAATTAACCCTTCTCCATTGTATCTGTGCTTTACAGACTTTTCTTTTTTATGGACCACTGTCACTGGGACAGGAAATCAGATGAATTTTCCAAATAAGAATGCATACAATATAGTAATACAATTTAATAATAATAATGACCTTTACTTTGTAGTCCAACACAACAAGCAGTTTTGCACTGGTCTGGTTTTGGTACTTAAAAAGTGTTGTTTAAATAGGAAGGGTGATAACACTTATGTTCCTGTTTGGACTAGTGGCTTCCTGATGACAAAATGTCAACAGCCATTTTAATACACATGTTTGAATGCTACAAATGAAACGGAACTTAGAACAAAAAAAATATCAGTGTGTTATTTACTTATTTTGCCTTTGTCACATGTGAAATCGTAATATTGTTTTTTTTCTTTGTATTTGTTAAATGTATTTTTTTTATTTTTATTATATGCAATATATGTTTATTGGATTTTCCTTATTTTTTTCCCCATTTCAAAAAAGAAGCTTCAGTCCCTGTTGTAGTGATCAACTATAAGCACAAAAATACAAGGACCACTTATGTTGTAGCATCCCATTCCTTATGAATGAAAAACATTATGGCTAGGTTCACAAAATGTAATTACAGTAATGCCCCGTACACGCGGTCGGAAATTCCGACCACAAAATCCGTCTGATTTTTTCCGACGGATTTAGTCCGACACTGGTGTTACATACACATGGTCGGACAAAATTGTCGGAAAATCCGATTATCCTGAACGTGGTGACATTCGTTGCGTACAACGGGACTACATAGAGGCTAGTAGCCAATAGCTTTGGTCTTGTAATGTGATCTGAGCATGTGTGGCACTTTGTCCGTCGGAATTCGCTACACACGATCGGAAAAAGTCCGATAGGACTTTGTCGGAAAATTTGAGAGCAGGATCTCAAACTTTTTCCGTCGGAAATTCCGATGGAAAAAGTCTGATGGAGCCCATACACGGTTGGAATTTACGACAACATGGTCCGATAGGACATTTTCCGTCGGAAAATCCGACCGTGTGTACGGGGCATAACGCATATTCATTCTGAATGACACTTCTCTGCCTGGCTACCTTAATTTCTCTCTTCTGAAATCCTCAAAATCATTCTCTGGGATTTCAACATTCCTGTTAATACTAACACCCCTGCAACTTTCAAACTTCTCAGTCTAAAGCTTCGTACACACGGTTCGATTGTTGGAAGGGGATTGTCTGTTGACAGACTGTTGTCCTAAATTCTTATCGTTAGTATGCTCCTTTTGACAATTGTTGTCCAATTTTTGGCCAACAAATGTTGAATGGCAGGCTAGTAAATTTTCGGCGGACAACGGCTTCACGTCTGATTTTCGTATGGTCAGTACACAAATCCGTCACACAAAAGTCGAAAGTACAAACATGCATGCTCAGAATCAATGCTCACCAAACACTAAATTGTGTTTAGGCAAGACAATTGTGTAACGTTAGTAAGCAAGACAAGATCCTGGCACACGCCCTTTTGACAAAAATCAGACACTCGGTTGGCCAACAATCGTACTGTGTGTATGAGGCTTTACCTCCTCCTTTGACCCGAAGCAATGAGTACATGCTTCTACTCACTGTGATGGCAATATCCTTGACCTCGTTTTCTCCCACCTATGCACTCCATGCAACCTTTTGTTGTGGAAATTTTATGAAGATGTATTTTAATATGTATTGTCATAAAAGTCTCCCAGTGTTAGCACTCCTGCAGCCCGCTCTAAAGAGCTGACTGGGGCAGATTGACGCTGGATGAGATCCGTTAGGTAGTGGAAAACTTCCTGGGATTGGAGAGAGGTGTTTGCGGAGTGGGGTATGTCTGCCAGGAAAGGGCCCCTGTGCATTGCACAGACGATCGTCTGGTGGGATATGTTCGCTCTGCAAGGACGTTATCGGTTATGGGCGGATGTACGCTCTTGTCTCTGCTGTGTCTGATCAGCACATGTCGAGATTTGCACCGTGCACCTGCGGATAACTTTCCATCCACAAGAAATGGTAGCATAATCCAGGTATGCATTTTTCTCTGGAACAATGCATAATAAGGATTCCTATCAGAGGAATTGTAGTCATCGTTCATTGGTTATTGTATATATTCATTTATCCTGTGTTACATCCTTATTTGGTCATTCGCATCCTGTGTTGTTACATCCTTATTTGGTCATGTCCTTATTTGGCCATTTCCTGTGAGGTCACAAAATGTGTAGGAGGTGATTGGCTGTTGGAGGCACACCCTCAAGGTTGGGACTTCCTGTTTATGTGTAAATAAAAGCAGTGGCATGGCTCAGAAAGACAGGGATGCTGACGGAGCTGGGAACGCAAGGAATGGTGGTGATGTATGTTTACTGGGGAACCAGGGGAGACATGGATCAAAAGGCTGCATTATACCATTATGGTGGAAGGGCGCTTATTAGCGCAAGAGTGTTGTGGAATATCCACAGCACTTTTCAACAATCCTTTCCCTCTCTCGGATCACTACCTTATTAGTTTCACTCTCTCCTTCCCCTCCATCTCCCCTCCCTCCAACCGCCTAACAGTTACCTGTAGAAACCTTTGCTATCTCAACCCTTCTCTTCTCTACTCTGCTACTGACCACCTCTATGACAAAATCTCACCCCTGTTCTTCCCTTAACCTAGCCACTTCTGTCTACATAGCTTCACTGTCATCCTCCCTGGACACACTGGCCCCGCTCACTATACACAGAATCAGGCCCCGACCCTACATCCTTGGCAAACAGATGACACCAGAAGTATGAAAAAACATAGCCGTGCTCTTGAGCGCCTGTGGCGTACGACTAATGCCGCATATACACGATTGGATTTTCCGACGGGAAATTTTGGATGTCAGGCTGTTGGCGGAAAATTCGACCATGTGTATGCTCCATCGGACATTTGTTGTCGGACTTTCCGCTAACAAATGTTGACTAGCCTGTTCTCAAATTTTCCGCCAACAAATGTGTGTTTTGTCGGATTTTCCGAGCGTGTGTACACAAGTATGTCGGACAAAAGTCCAAAGTACAAACATGCATGCTCAGAAGCAGAAGTCTTGTAAACTAGTGATCGTAATGGACGTGGCGTGGCAAATTATGAAATCTCCAAATGCAGCGCACAATTCTCTTCTTAAGCTGCTTTGCTGGTGATACTGATGGAGTTATTGCAAACAAATTTTCAAAGGCTTTTTTTTCTAGTGATATCAAGAATAATATTATTATGTTTTTTTTTTTTTTTTTTAATTTGTGCAAGTTACCACAACACCATTATCACCTAGTTTATAAGATCAAAGATACAACTATGTTGGTGTCCCCTGTCAATTTTACATTGTATTTTTTAAAATGCAACTGCCTACTCCCAAACTGTCATTTGAAGTAAAACACATTGCCAAGTATTATTCTCCACAATTTTTTAATTGTGCATTAAAAATAATTTTTTTTTTAAATCAGACATGCTATCTGCCAATAGAACTTAACCAAAAAGTGCATTCTATGCATCCAAAAATATAGAAAATATACCGACTCAAATCATTATTCAACCAAAAAAATAATGTCAAAGCAATAACTCCAAGGCCAATAATAAATAACATGTTATCTCCTCTGATTCCGCAACATGTCTGGTGGACAAACGGCCATCAGAAACAAACTGAAAAGCGTGAAATGAAAAACGCGAAAAGAAAAGCGCAAATCAACACTCACCAAACTTCTACTAACACGAAATTAGCAGAAGGAGCCCAAAGGGTGGCGCCAATGAGCTGGAAAACCACGTAGTACGTCACTACGTTTGTAATTTGTTGGCCAACATTTGCGTGACCATGTGTATGCAAGACAAGTTTGAGCCAACACCCTTCGGACAAAATTCCACGGTTTTGTTGTCGGAAAGTCCGATCGTGTGTACGCTGCATTAGTCAGAAAGATTTCAACCAATGTAAATTTGCCCTCCAATAATACAATTCCTGCCACCTCACTGCCAAGCATTCCTATTTTATCACTCTTATTAACAACTTATCATCCTTTCCCCATGAACTCTTCTCTACCTTCAACTCTCTTCTTTGTCCTCCACTGCCTCTATCTACTAACTCACTCACTGCCCAGGAGATGGCTAATCACTTCAAACATAAGATTGATACAATTTGTGAGGATATCTCTGCTTTACAGATACCTTCTCCACTTACCACTCCGAGCCCACAGGTACAAACAGGTTAAAACAATTCCCTCATTATGCCCATCCACTATAGACTAGGTTGCTAAACTTTTTGCTAATGTCCAGCTAACCACCTGTCCCCTGGGCTCTATTCTACACTCTCTAACTCAGATTTTCAATCTCTCCTCTCTTCTGGCATCCTCCCCAACTCTCTCAAACATGCACTAGTCACCTCCATACTTAAAAAGCCCTCACTGGACTCCACCAATCTTAACAACCTACGCTCCATCTCTTTGCTCCCCTTTAATTCAAACACCTTGAACATCTGGTATACAACTGACTGAGCAACCACCTCGCCGAGAATAACCTTTTTGATCCCCTTCAGTCTGGATTTTGCCCTCAGCACTCAACTCAACAGAAACTGCCCTCCTAAAACTTACAAACGATCTACTAATAGCCTCAACCAATGGACGCTATTCTGTGTTCCTACTCCAGGACCTTTCTGCTGCCTTTGATACGGTTGAACACCCCCTCCTCCTCAAAACACTCCACACCTTTGGTCTCCGGGACTGTACTCTTCTCTGGTTCTCTTCCTACTTATCCAACGCACCTTTAGCATTACTTACAATTCTACTTTCTCCTCTCCTCTTCCTTTCTCTGTAGGGGTCCCCCAAGGTTCTGTTCTTGGACCTCTCCTATTCTCCATCAACACCTCCTCCCTGGTCAAGCCTCCGGTGGCTTCCAATAGCATCTCTATGCCAAATTTATCTCTCTACCCCTCAGCACACTCCTTCAGTCTCCTCACGTATTACTAATTTACTAACAGACATATCAGTCTGGATGTCACACCACTTCCTCAAACTCAATCTATCTAAAACCAAGCTCATAATATTTCCTCCCCCACGTGCCTCTTCCCAAGATCTCTCTGTCAAGATCGATGATACAACTATAAGCCCATTCCCAAATGTCAGGGTTCTAGGTGTAATCCTGGACTCTAATCTATCCTTTAGGC
The DNA here is from genome assembly GCA_028564925.1 of Lithobates sylvaticus. Taxonomy (NCBI): domain Eukaryota; kingdom Metazoa; phylum Chordata; class Amphibia; order Anura; family Ranidae; genus Lithobates; species Lithobates sylvaticus. The sequence continues at coordinate 158,301,636 of CM053034.1, forward strand.
CCACATCCAATCACTGTCTAAATCTTGCCCCCTCAACCTGCGCAACATATCCAAAATACGCCCCTTTCTAATCAATGACACCACAAAGCTCCTAGTTCACTCCCTTGTCATCTCTTGCCTCAACTACTGCAACTCCCTCCCCATTGGATAATTCTTACATAGGCTATCCCCCCTTCAGTCCATCACAAATGCTGCTGCCAGGCTCATCCACCTTACCAACCCCTCGTGTCTGCTACTCCTCTGTGCCAATCCCTCCATTGTCTGCCACTAAGCCAACAAATTAAATGCAAAATACTAACCATAACTTACAAAGCTGTCCACAACTCAGCCCTCATCTACATCACTAGCCTAGTCTCAAAATACCAACCTAATCGTTCTCTTCATTGCTCCCAAGACCTCCTGCTCTCTAGCTCCATTGCCACCTCCTCCCATGCTTACCCCCAGGACTTTTCCAGAGCCTCACCCACCCTATGGAACTCCCTACCCCAATCTGTGCAATTATCTCCTACTCTGTTTGCTTTTAGACGATTCCTGAAAGCCCTCCTCTTCAGAGAAGCCTATCCTGACCACACCTAACAACTGTACTCTGATTTTCTGTTTTAACTCATCCACCACAGTTATTACCTTTTGTGTCACTTGACCCTCCCTCCTAGATTGTAAGCTCTAACGAGCAGCGCCCTCTAATCCCTCCTGTTTTGAATTGTATTGTAACTGTACTGTCTGCCCTCATGTTGTAAAGCGCTGCGCAAACTATTGGCGCTATATAAATCCTGTATAATAATAATAAAAAATAATGACAACCCAATGCACCTTGTTTACAGATGTACCATTTTTGGCAAAACACCACAATGCACATGTTTGGCTGTCTAACACACCTATGTATAAATAGTCCATACCTGGAATTCCTCTTTAAAGCATACAGTGCCTTGAAAAAGTATTCATACCCCATTATGTTTTCCACATTTTGTCATGTTACAACCAAAAATTTAAATATTTTATTGGGATTCTATCAGATAGACCAACACAAAGTGACATATAATTGAAAAGTGGAAGGAAAATGATAAATGGTTTTCCACATTTTTTACAAATAAATATCTGAAAAGTGTGGCGTGCATTTGTATTCACCCCCTTTACTCTGATACCCCTAACTAAAATCTAGTGGAACCAATTGCCTTCAGAAGTCACCTAATTAGTAAATAGAGTCCACCTGTGTGTAATTTAATCTCAGTGTAAATACAGCTGGTCTGTGAAGCCTCAGGAGGTTTGTTTGAGAACCTTAGTGAACAAACAACATCATGAAGGCCAAGGAACACACCAGACAGGTCAGGGATAAAGTTGTGTATAAGTTTAAAGCAGGGTTAGGTTATAAAAAAAAATCTCAAGCTTTGAACATCTCATGAAGCACTGTTCAATCCATCATCCGAAAATGGAAAGAGTATGGCACAACTGCAAACCTACCCAGACATGGCCATCCACCTAAACTGACAGGTGGGGCAAGGAGAGCATTAATCAGAGAAGCAGCCATGGTAAATCTGGAGGAGCTGCAGAGATCCACAGCTGAGGTGGGAGAATCTGTCTACAGGACAACTAATAGTCGTTCACTCCACAAATATGGCCTTAATGGAAGAGTGGCAAGAAGAAAGCCATTGTTTAAAGAAAGCCATAAGGAGTCCCGTTTGCAGTTTGCGAGAAGCCATGTGGGGGACACAGCAAACATGCAGAAGAAAGTGTTCAGGTAAGACGAGACCAAAATTGACCTTTTTGGCCTAAAAGCAAAACACTATGGGGGTTATTTACTAAAGGAAAATCCACTTTGCACTGCAAGTGCACTTGAAAGTGCACTGGAAGTGCACTTGGAAGTAAAGTCGCTGTAGATCCGCAAGGAAAATAAAAAACAGCATTTTAGCTTGGACATGATTGGATGATAAAATCAGCAGAGCTTCCGCTCATTTCAGATCTACCCCTTAGATTTAGAGCGACTGCACTTCCAAGTGCACTTTCAAGTGCACTTGCAGTGCAAAGTAGATTTGCTTTTCGTAAATAACCCCCCTATGTGTGGCGGAAAACTATCACTGCACATCACCCTGAGCACACCATCCCTACCATGAAACATGGTGGTGGCAGCATCATGTTGTGGGGATGCTTTTCTTCAGCAGGGACAGGAAAGCTGGTCAGAGTTGATGGGAAGATGTATGGAGCCAAATACAGGGTAATCTTAGAAGAAAACCTGTTAAAGTCTTCAAGACTTGAGACTGGGGCCGAGGTTCACCTTCCAGCAGGACAACGACCCTAAACATACAGCCAGAGCTACAATGGAATGTTTTAGATTAAATCATGTTCATGTGTTAGAATGGCCCTGTCAAAGTCCAGACCTAAATCCAATTGAGAATCTGTGGCAAAACTTGAAAACTGCTGTTCACAGACGCTCTCCATCCAATCTGACAGAGCTTGAACTATTTTGGAAAGAAGAATGGGCAAAAATGTCACTCTCTAGATGCGTCAAGCTGGTAGAGACATACCCAAAAGGATTTGCAGCTGTAATTGCAGCAAAAGGTGATTTACAAAGTATTGACTCAGGGGGGCTGAATACAAATGCACACCACAATTTTCACATTTTTTTTGTAAAATTTTTTTTGTAAAATTGTTGAAAACCATTTGTAAGCAAAAATGTGAGAAAGAGAGGGTCGGGAGGGTGGGGAAACAACCCAGGCCGACAGGCGTAAGGAGGAGGAGGGCGGGTTTAAATACCCCCCGACTCCTCCTACAAATTCAGGCCGGCCTGCGGCCCGCCTTCTTATTTGTACTCAGAGTCTCAGACGAGAGATAGAGTAAGTACGTAACAGAGGAGCACATAAACAGACCTGGGGTGTGCCAAAGGTCTCGTGGTCAGTATGCCTAAAAGGGGGCAAAAAAGACAACCATAGGGTGAAAAGGAAAGTAACCTTTATTGACAATAACTTCACATCAATCAGTCAAATGCGTGAAGGCTTGAGCCATCTCCATGTGTGGATCCGGGATATACCTGGTGAAACACGCTGACTTCCACCTCCCCAGCTTCTTGATGACATGAGCCGGGATGCCCAGGCGAGAAGCTGCAGAAGCTGCCCCTATCCTGAATGAGTGCCCTGTGAGTCGTGACGGGTTCAAACCCAAATTGGACCATAACGTGCGGCAATGCCTCGTGAACTGAGCCATGGTGAGGGGAGCCTGGGGGAAGGGCAGCAAAGGACTGTCCCCAGGCTTGCTGGACACTAGCAACATGAGCTGGTCCAAAACTGCCACGGGGCACCACACACTGCCAGACTTGAAAAACCTGACCTCGGTCCCCGCCCCGAACTGCTGAGTCTTGCAGGCAGACAGGTGTAACCCGAAGTGGTCTGGATATCTGACCAACTGTTTGACCAAGAGCACCCGAGAACCCGGGCCAGTACGAGTGAACTCCCCCGGCCTGAGGAACCCAAAAAAGGCCAAGTAAATAGCCGCTTTCAGAACCAAACTGAGGAGTCCTCCAAACGGCAGCCTGTCCAGCAACTCAGACATGCCTCGGAAAATGGGCCCCGAAACTGGCAGCCTGCCTACCGAGGAAGGGGGGCGACTCCTCAGGATGCCCCTCAGAGCGGCTTTGACAACATGGGCAGAGAAGATCGAAGGCCTGTTTGGGTCCTGTAGGGACAGATGGTGCTGAACCCCCGCAAGATACGTTCTGATGGTGCCATGGGATAACTTCAACTGTGAATAGCAGAATGCCACAAAAGCCAATAAATAACGGACGTCCAGTCCATCAAAACCTGGGTACCGTGACTGAAAACCCCGGAAGGTCTTCCAGGCCGAGGCATATGCCTTCCTGGTGTTGGGGGATAATGAAACACTAATCAAGGCTACGGCATTGGACAAATGAGTATCTAGTCCAACATCAGAAGTGAAGGATCCGGGGATGGCGTGGCGTGAGCGTCTGCATCCGGGACCTGCTGGAAAAATAACGTAAAGTTGAGCCGCGAAAGTGCATCAGCAGCCACATTCTCCACACCACTAATGCATTTGCAGTGCATATGAAATTTAAAGCGTAGGGACAACCAGATTAACCTGCGCACATAGGACATGATGACCAGGGACCTGGATCTGCCCTTGTTGATGATCTCCACGGCCGCAGCGTTGTCCGTGGAGAAAACCACCGTCTGTCCCGACCATGACCTGCCCCACACCTGAGCTGCCGACACAATGGGGAATATCTCAAACAATGCGGAAGACTCCGTGAAGCCCGGGATGGCCAGAACTTCCTCCGGCCAAGGCCCGGCCAACCAATGGGTGCCAAAAATGGCTGCATAGCCCACCGAGGCTGCCGCATCCGTCCCCACCTGGGGAGAAGACGCTGACTCTGCCGGGATGAACATGGCGATCCCGTTCCAATGCCGGAGGAAGTCGTCCCACATGCGCAAATCAGCTAGAGCCGCAGCATCTAACTTGACCTGAGACTCTGCATCCGGAGCTGACGGTAATAGTGCCAACAGCCTGGAAATAAAAGATCTACCTTGCGGAATGATCCTCATCGCAAAATTCAACATGCCCAACAAGGATAACAACTGGACTCTGGAACATACCTGAGAGACTGTAAAGGCATGGATACACTCTCTGATCCTGAGGAGTTTGTCGGCCGGGAGGCTAGCCTGCATGGCCTTAGTGTCTAAGACAATCCCTAAGAAAGTAACAGCCGTCGCTGGCCCTTCCACCTTCTTGACCGCCAGTGGAATGTCAAGAACTGCAAAAATTTCCACCAACTTTTGTAAATCCCCAGGGATTTGTCCGGGACACTCAATGAGAAGGAAGTCATCCAGGTAATGGATAACCTCATGGCAACCCACCACATGCACAAGAATCCATCTGAGCGCTTGTGCGAATGTGTCAAACAGCCAAGGGCTACTTTTGGAGCCGAAGGTAAGCTTGGTGGCAAAGTAATACAACCCCCTCCATTTCACCCCATGCCACCTCCAAAGTGACGGCATGATTGGAAGGAGCTTAAAAGCGTCGGCTATGTCCGCCTTCGACAGCCAAGCCCCCCTGCCCATCCTGATGACCTGCTGAATGGCCTGGTCAACTGAAGAATACTTCAATGAAAATTCCTCCGATGGGATCAAGGAATTCAAACTGGGTACCGCAGAGCAATGAGGTGCAGACAAGTCGTAAATCAACCGCAGTTTATTGGAAAATTTCCCTTTGACCAAGCCCAGAGGGTTGACCCTCCAAAGCAGGAAAGGGGGTACGGAAAAGGGGCCTATGATGAACCCTTTGTCCAGCTCGGACTGGAGAAGTGCGTCCACCGCCCCCACGTCTACCCCAGAGGACCTGAGATTTGGACATTCGAAAGTGTCGGAGGGTAAGCAAACGAAACCCGTGTAGAACCCTTTCGTAAACCCATCTACCAGGAAGGCACAAGACTCAGGAGATGGGTGCGAGACCAGGCACTCCTGCAGGAACACCACATTGATGCGGCTCAGTCAGCTGTTTTTGCCTTGTCTGAGTGAACAAGCGGACTTGGGATGGGCCCTAAAACAGCCAGAGCATATATGCAACAAACGGCCCTGGCTGTAATTACAGACCCCGTGGTTGAAATTGTTGCAAATAGGTGACTTCCCCAGGTACTGGATAGGCCGACCCAATTTGTCAACAGAGGCAGCCTGTGTTGGAGCTGGAAGGGAACCTGGAAAGGCCCTGGAAGTGCCCAGGAGAACCGGAAGCTCCGCATTGGGACACCAGTAAGCCGTGTGGGAGGATGATTGGCAAGTGGCGCACACAGGGGACCTCAATCCCGCAAAATGGCGGCAAAAGAGCTCAGTGTCCACACTGCTCCAGACCGTGACCACCTGATGCTGCGAAAACATGGCCGCGGCTTTGGCGGAAAACGAACGGTGGTAATCGTAGAAAGCTGTGCCCCCAAACTTATAACCCAGCTCCACCACCGCATACAGATAATGGTCAAGCTCCTCCCTTCTCAAAGGACTAACCGAACATACGATGTCCCTAAACATGCTGAACGCCAGCACAAACTCGGGGATGGAGAGCTTGCGGTTCAGCCTGTGGTCCCTGGACTTAATGATGACCGACACGTCACCACATGCGTAGGACTTGTTGTCAGCTACGTCATGGGTGGCAATCAACAGGGATGCCAGGTTGACGTCCTTGCCCTCCAGGAGGTCTTTCCTGAGATTAGCCGGGATAAAATGGGCAGGGGTGACAGAGGGGACACTGGAGCCAATACCTGCCGCCAACTGTGAAGGCCTAGGAACCACAGGAACATCCGACCCTGCCGTGACCCCCGACACCGCCAGATCCAAGGGGGCCGGACTGGGATTGGTTTCCAACACTTCTACCCTAGCCCGCAGATCCTGAAATGAACCTGCCAGAGAGCTAAGGGTAGCCTGGATCTGGGTGAGAGACGTGGAAACAGTACGCAGGGTGGCCTGCTCAACACCCAGACTAGGAGAGGAAGGGAACAGCAGTCTGAAAAGTTCCGCCTTGCGGGCCGACGCCGCAAATGCGATACCCCTGCGCCGTAACTCTGCCATCAATCTTGGAACCGTTCAGGTCCTCATGGAAGGCGTGCCGCTCTGATCCGATCTTCTAGCCGGGGAAGGGGAAACAAAGGAAAAATCATCGATGTCTCCCGCCTGAGACATGCCCTAAATGATCAAAATAAATGAAACACATGACAACAGTAACCATGTACCGATGAGCAATCCAACCCACTTTACCACCCCTCCCCCCCTCCCATGCCTGAGGAAACCCCCTGAACCGAGACCCGGGGGAACGTGCGCCTCCCACCCTAAAGGAGGCCGAGACGACCTAAACCGTAGGTCAATTAAAAACGAACACTCAGGCCTCCTGAACCTGAAAACGTGACAGGTTCCTGGAACGACCGTGCTGATTCCTGACGAAATGAAACCAGCCAGAAGAGAGGGGAAATTTCCTGAACGGGTGAGGGGACTTGCCACCATCCAAGTCAATTAAAAACGAAAACCTCAACCCGCAGACCTAACTCGAGATAGGTAACCATGGTGGCGACTGACCCTTGAAATGGTGAGGAAAATGATGGCGGGAATGTCCCAGCAACCTGACTTACCTTGAAAAGCCTTGACCTTAACCGTACTAGGTCTGCGACTGGCACCCGAAAACCCGCCCTGTAATGAAACGTACGAACGGGACTGAATGAGACAGACCCTAACTACGAGCATCTGCAGTAAGTAACGGACCTACGTGAACCCCCTACGAGACCTGAAATGTGACAGGTAAGTGACGAGCGCTGTGACGTGGAGCAAAGGTCCTGACCTGACGTGACTAACGGTTGAGGAGACTTGCCACTGCACAAGACAATTAAAAACGAAACATCTCAAAACCGTGTGACACCCACAGACGTGGTGGGTGAACCCCCAGTGTAGTGACTACCCCCTCCCCATGGGCCGTGCCCTGACGTTTATCTGCGGGCCCGCCCTACCCCCCCCAACCCGACCCCGCGTGAACCTGTGACACCGATCACCTGGAGCCCCCGAGAGTGGACACCATAGCTGGCGTAACCATGCATAAAAAATAACCTTTGACTCCTACCTGCGGTGAAAGACCTGTGTCTCCAGAGCCCCCCCCCAGCAGACAGCGCGTCGGGAAACACCCCCCCCCATGCGGACCTGAGCGTAGATGCCAGTATGGTGGACATGGAGCCGGTAAAAGACCCCCCCCATACAGACCCCCCCCCCAGTGTCGACATGCCCCCGGTAAATGTGATGACCCTGCCGTGGTTGATGTCTATCCAGAACCGTCCCCCCCCCTCCTACTGGGTGGCCCCCCCTTGAAATACCTGTAGACTCCCACAGAACGACGATCTGAGCGGAGTCAAGTGCCGAAATGAATGAGAAGAGCCGGGCCGCCGAGAAGAGCCGACCGCTGCCGAGAAGAGCTGACCGCTGCCGAGAAGAGCCGACCGCTGCCGAGAGGGGCCGAACGCCGCTGAGAGGGGCCGAATGCCGCCGAGAGGAGCCGAACACCGCCGGAGATAGCCGAACGCCGCCGGAGATAGCCGAACGCCGCCGGAGATAGCCGAACGCCGCTGGAAACCGCCGAAGATGCCGGGACCACGAGGAGAAGACGCCGGAAATGACGAAACCGTCTGACGTAGCCGTGGAGTGAAACAACCCAGGCCGACAGGCGTAAGGAGGAGGAGGGCGGGTTTAAATACCCCCCGACTCCTCCTACAAATTCAGGCCGGCCTGCGGCCCGCCTTCTTATTTATCATTTCCTTTGACTTCACAATTATGTACCACTTTGTGTTGGTCTATCACATAAAATCCCAATAAAATAAATTTACGTTTTTCGTTGTAACATGACAAAATGTGGAAAATTTCAAGGGGTATGAATACTTTTTCAAGGCACTGTATCTCTAGCCAAAGCTACTCACAAAAGCCACATTGAGTCGTCAAATGTTTACTTTTGTATATTTCGATTTGTATAGTCAGATGACTTCTGACAGTTGCTGTGAATGTTGCTCTTTTAAAATTGGACTTTCCTCTATTAAATTAAAGCTCTGCTCTAGTGGAAGAGCTTCTTATTTATCAGAGTCCAGGATTTGGCAGCACCTGCGGAATATGTATTATCTGGAACATCCCATTAATGTTGCATGATTTGAGTTCTTTTGGTAATTTTCTATTTCTGTAGAAAAACAGCAGCTGCTCAGACTTTTTGTCCTTTCATGGTAATAATTTAACATCAGAGTTCAGTCTAAGCCTTTCATAGAGCCCATCCTGGCAACACATTCGATTGAACCTGTCCTTAGACAAGCCCTGATAAAAGTACCTGCCTGCAGCTCGACGGTTATTCTGCACATTTTAGGCAAGCCTGTGTCTGGCCTCCCCTCACGTGTTAGCGTCTCACAGATACAAGAGTAAAATATTCTCTGTAGCTAAAATACCTTGACCAGTGTAGCCAAGATATGACCCCTTAGCTTGACCAAAACTCCCAATAACCAACTTATTTAATAAAATAAGAGACCACACCATTTCCTTGGAGTTAAATGGCCATAACAGCTATTTATTAAATCCAAAATAAGAACTCCAATTTTCTTATTTACCAATAAACATAAATAACACATAAATAACCATAAATAACATAATAACATTAACCCCTTCAGATCCCTTCTGAAACTAGAAAACAAACAGGTTAACACCCACTTATTATTGGTCAGTGACGGCGCTAAGTGCTATATACCATAACCATGATATCAATCGATATCAACCACCAGGGGGCACTGCGGGATATACAGACCCATGGGTCTCACTCTGTACCACCCGATAACCAACTTTCCCGCAGTGCACAATACCATTAAACATCAACAACGTTTGATGTACCAGGAGGGGCCATCTATTGATGAGCCCCCCACCCACTTACCACCTGTATAACTGCTGCCGTCACTGACCAACAAAAACAACCAACGCCAACCCCCCTTTTGCTGTCATGATGAATTCCTTTCAACGACCTGAAACGACAATGAGAACATTAACACATCCAATACACATCCTTAAAATAAGGGAGGGTGGGTGGGAAAAACTGCCTCCTCAAGCTCTGTCTCTTCCCGCACTGTCCTCCCGAGCTCTGCCCCTCCTCTTATATGGCCGCTCCCCTTCCCAGCAGAACCACTCCCCTTATCTTTTTACCTCTCCCTGTCAGCTGCCCAGTGAGTCACTTGACACTTCTGTCATGTGCAGCCCTCCATTACCTTTCCTTTCAGTCTATTACATTCCGGTCTTTTCTCTTCTATAGTAGTATCCAGACATGTACATCCCCAATTCCAAAACAATTGAGACACTAAAACAGAATGCAATTATTTTCAAATCTCATAAAACCAAAAATGTTATTCACAATAGAAAAAATAGAAAACATATCAAAATTTTAAACCGAGAATATGTACCATTTTGAGAAAAAGTAATGTCATTTTGAAATTTATGTTTTCTTTTTTCTATTGTGAATAAAATATGAGTTCATGAGATTTGCAAACCATTGCATTCTGCTTTTATGTAGATTTTACACAGTTAGGGATTTTCAAAAATTGGTGCACACAGAATCTGGTGCAGCTGTATATAGAAACCAATCAGCTTCCAGGTTTTAGGCTGGGTTCACACTGGTACGACACGACAGTCATATGACTGTGGATCCGACTTTGCCCTGCGACTAGAAGTCCGACTTCCATCTGTCTTCAAATGAACAGGATCCAACTTTGATCCCGACAATACCAGGCACTTTGGGTCTGGTATGAATCTTTAGGGGAAACTCCACGCCAAATAAATAAAAAAACGGCATAGGGTTCCCCCTTGAAGACCATACCAGACCCTTACCCGAGCACGAAGCCCGGCAGATCAGGAAAGGGGGTTGGGATGAGCACCCCCCCGGACCATACTAGGCCACATGCCCTGAACATGGAAGGGTGGGTGCTCTGGGGCAGGGGGGCCCAGTGCCCCCACCCCAAAGCCCCTTGTCCCCATGTTGATGAGGACAAGGGCCTCTTCCCAACAGACCTGGCTTGTGGTTGTCAGGGTCTGCGGGTGGGAGCTTATCGGAATCTGGAAGCCCCCTTTAACAAGGGGCCCCCAGATCCTGGCCCCCCACCCTATGTGAATGAGTATGCGGTACATTGTACTCCTACCCATTCACCTAAAATAAAGTGTCCCGACAATACCAGGCCATTGGGGTCTGGCATGAATCTTTTTTTTTTTTTTTTTTTTTTTTTTTTTTTTTTTTTACAGAGGATGGCATGAATCTTTAGGGAAAAATCCATGTCTAATAAAAAAAAAAAAATGGAGTGGGGTTCCCCCCGAAATCCATACCAGACCCTTATCCGAGCATGCAGCCTGGCTAGTCAGGAAAGGGGGTGGGGACAAGCGAGCACCCCCCCCTCTCCTGGACCATACCAGGCCACATGCCCTACCTATTCACCTAAAAAAAGTGTCAAAAATAAAAACAGCACATAAGTTTTTGACACAGTAATTTATTAAAGCAGCTCCGGGTCTCTTCTCTTTCTGATTTCTTCTCCCTGCGGCAATGTCCTCATCCTCCAGTTCTTCTCCCTCCACTGATGACATCTTCCTCCAGTTCTTCTCCCTCTGCTGATGTCTTCTTCTGCTGCCGGTTCTCCTCTCTCCGCTGTCTTCTCCCTCTGTCGGGTCTTCTCTCTCCGCTGTCTTCTCCCTCTGCCGGGTCTCCTCTCTCCGCTGTCTTCTCCCTCTGCCGGGTCTCCTCTCTCCGCTGTCTTCTCCCTCTGCCGGGTCTCCTCTCTCCGCTGTCTTCTCCCTCTGCCGGGTCTCTTCTCTCCGCTGTCTTCTCCCTCTGCCGGGTCTTCTCTCTCCGCTGTCTTCTCCCTCTGCCGGGTCTCCTCTCTCTGCTGTCTTCTCCCTCTATTCTTCCTGCGATGCTCTCTCAATGCTCTCGCCCACTGTAATGCTGGGTCCGCCATGTGCCAGTTCTTATATAGCCATGGGGCGTGGCCACCCGGTGATGTCATCTGAAGGCCATGCGTCGGGGCGGTGACATCACAAGAGGCATGGCTGATCCTTATAGAACACCACTGGATTTGCTAAGAATGTGAGAGAAAAACGTAGGATGGAGATGTAGGGGAAAGGGGAGTGAAGTTGTTAGGAGCTTCTGATTACCTAATCACTGACATTTGCAGTATTACCACTGCAGAACTCATAGTCAATGGGTGGTTCCTTTCTGTAACCTGGTTAATAATACTGGCAAGAACATCAGTTACCCCAAGATATGAAGAGTCCATATAAATAAAGAATAAATACTGAGTCACACTCTATCTGCTTTTTCTACACATAGTGTATTTTGGAACTGCAAAGTGTTAAATTGAAGATTACATTTTTGTAAATATTTTATTTAAACTTTTCATGCGACAACACTGACGAAATCAAACTTTGCTACAATGTAAAGTAGTGAGTGTACAGCTTGTATAACAGTGTAAATTTGAGGTTCCCTCAAAATAACTCAACACACAGCCATTAATGTCTAAACCGCTGGCAACAAAAGTGAGTGCACCCCTAAGTGAAAATGTCCAAATTGGGCCCAAAGTGTCAATATTTTGTGTGGCCACCATTATTTCCCAGCACTGCCTTAACCCTCTTGGGCATGGTGTTCACCAGAGCTTCACAGGTTGTCACTGGAGTCCTCTTCCACTCCTCCATGACGACATCACAGAGCTGGAGTATGTTAGAGACCTTGCGCTCCTCCACCTTCCGTCTGAGGATGCCCCACAGATGCTCAATAGGGTTTAGGTCTGGAGACATGCTTGGCCAGTCCATCACATTCACCCTCAGCTTCTTTAGCAAGACAGTGGTTGTCTTGGAGGGGTGTTTGGGGCCTTTATGTTATATCATAGCCCTGTGGCCCAGTCTCCAGTGACGGGACATGGTCATCTGGTGCCCAGGGCGAAGATGAAAAACTGCACCCCCCGCCCCCCTGTGAAAAGCTACAGCACCTACAGACGATGGGATCTATACTAATGCATCAGTGACAGTGCATTAACCCCCTTCCTGCTGCATATTACCAATACCATTGCTAATTAAACTAATATAAGCTAATATAAGACAAGAGATGGTTAGAGACTGAGGACATCATACTAAAGATGGTCACAGAGACTGCAGACATGATACAAGAGATCAATGCTGTGCCCATAATTGCAGCCTCACGTTGCCCATAATTGCAGCCCCTCTGTACCCATAATCGCAGCCTCTCTGTGCCCATAATCGCAGCCTCTGACGCCTCTGTGCCCATAATTGCAGCCTCTCTGCGACCATAATCGCAGCCTCTCTGCGACGCCTCTGTGCCCATAATCACAGCCTCTGCGACGCCTCTGTGCCCATAATCGCAGCCTCTCTGACCATAATTGCAGACTCTGTGTCCTTTAATTGCAGCCTCTGTGCCTTACTTTGCCTATGGATGCAGACTCACCATAGCCTGTCCTGGATGGATCACACATCTTCTCCCGCAGCGCTGTGTGTCACACAGCTGGGTCTGTGTGTTCGGCGGTGCTGTAACAAGGTACTGCCCCCTAGACCTGCTACTACATGAGCCGGTCTAGGGGGGCATGTCCTTGTTACGGCGCCGCCGAAAACACACACACAGACCCAGTTCCCTGTCACATAGCGCTCCCTGCGCTGTGTGACAAGCAACAGGAGGAGGTGGGAGGGGAGCGCTGCAGCCACAGATCAAAGCGGCCCCAGGACAGGCGGCCTGTAGAGTGGCCTCTACTGCGCCCCCCTTTCTCCAGTAAATGGTCCCACCCAGGGCATCCGTTCCTTCGACCCACCCCTTGTACCGGCCCTGCCAGTCTCCGAAGGGAGGGGATCAGGCACTGCTTCAGTATGTCACAGTACATGTTGGCATTCATGGTTCCCACAATGAACTGTAGCTCCTCAGTTCCGGCAGCACTCATGCAGCCCCAGACAATGAAACCCCCACACCATGCAAGACTTTAGGCAAGATACACTTGTCTTTGTTCTCCTCACCTGGTTGCTGCCACACACGCTTGACACCATCTGAACCAAATAAGTTTATCCCTGTCCTTAGTCTGCTTGTCTTCAGTAAACTGCTTTCCTCTGGTACAACAGCCATGCATATTAATTTGATGCAGTGTGCACTCAACTTCTTTGGTCGACCATGGCGGGGCCTGTTCTGAGTGGAACCTGTCCTGCTAAACTGCTGTATGGTCTTGGCCACCGTGCTGCAGCTCAGTTTCTCCCCATAGCTCTGCGAACACGGTATGTTCAGCAGAGTAATGATGTCACTGCAACATTACTCAGGTAATAGCTGTGTTTACAAAGAAATTCAGTGCACACCAATTTGAAGTGTATCCTTTCTTACTATTGAGGAAATTATTTAAAGTGATTGTAAACCCTGAAATATATTTATTTTTTAATAATAAACATGTTTTTCTTGTTAAAAAATAATAATAAACATGTTATATTTACCTTGCCTGTGCAATGGATTTGCACAGAGCAGATCCCATCCTCCTTTTCTCGGACTCCCTGCCGATGCTCCTCGCTCCTCCCTCCGCCGAGTGTCCACCATAGCAAGCCTCTTGCTATGGGACACTTGTGCAGGCTTGCTCCCGTCCAGAGGCGGCTCTCTAATTAGGCAAATTAGGCGGTCGCCTTAGGCCTCGCACTGCCAGGGGCCTCGCGGCCGCCTAATTTGCCTGACGTGTGTGGGAGTTGGAGGGGATGTCCCCCAGTCGTTGTCCCCAGGGCCGTCTCTCTGCCCGCTACTACTTTTACCCCTGCTGGGGGCGGACTGTTCAATTCAGCACTGCCAGGGGTGACGTCCCAGGGTCAGTGGGTGGCTCCATGTACTCCCCTCTTCCGACTCCTCCCCTTCTGCCAGGCTCTGTGGATCTCCTGCCATGTGCAGAGCCCAGCTAAAGCCAGCAGCGGCCGAGCAGCTCTCACTCTGCTCCACTCTCCAGGATGAATGTCTGTAATGGAGGACCTGCCAAAGCCAGACCAGGCGCCCGGCGATCATCGGGGAGACTCTCTGCCGCCGGAGCTTCCAGGTACAGAATGATGACGGTCCTGCCCGATACTGACACATCCCGTGACATCACCCCTGACCGAGGGGGCTCCGATAATCACTACTGCCAGCCGCCCCACACACAGCCCTGATGATATATATGCCATCTGGCATATCATGGCACCTACTGACCCCCTGCCATCACCAAAATTCTAGAAACTGTGAATTCATAGTTCATAGAATTTAAGGCTCTTAATATATGCAATTTTTACAGTTATTTTTTATCACTTGAATAATTTTTCCGGTTTTGGGCGTAAGTGGGGCCTCATGTTTAAGATTTGCCTAAGGCCTCACAAAGCCTAGAGCCGCCTCTGCTCCCGTCTATAGACACACAGAGGGTTGCTTGGCCCTTCCCCCAACTCTCTTTTCACTGGCTGTGATTGACAGCAGGAGGGAAATTGGGCTTAGGTAAGTATAAGTGGGGGCTGCACTCAGAAGGTTTTTTACCTTAATGCAGAGAATGAATTAAAGCAAAACATCTTTAGCCTTTAGAACCACTTTAACCACTTCAATACAGGGCATTTATACACCCTTCCTGCCCAGACCAATTTTCTGCTTTCAGCGCTCTCACATTTTGAATGACAATTACTCAGTCATGCTACATTTTAACCAAACAAAATTTTTATCATTTTTTTTCCTCACAAACAGAGCTTTCTTTTGGTGGTATTTAATCACCGCTGGGTTTTTTATTTTTTGCAATATAAGCATATATAATATACATATAATATATATATATATATATATATATATATATATATATATATATATATATATATATATATATATATATATATACATATAATATTTGTAAAAAAAAAAACACTTTTTTTTAGTTTCTATTGTAAAGTTTTGCAAAGAAGTAATTTTTCTTCATACATTTGGGCCAAAATTTATACTGCTACATATCTTTAGTAAAAATAACCCAAATTAGTGTAGAATATTTAGTCTCTGTGAAATGTATAGAGTCTACAAGCTATGGTGCAAATCATTGAAAATTGATCACATCTGATGTACTGAAGGCCTTTCATTTCTTGAGACCCTAACAAGCCAGCAAAGTACAAATAATCCCTAAATGACCTATTTTTGGAAAGTAGACATTCCACGGCACTTAGTAAGAGGCATGGTGAGTTTTTTGAAGTTGTAAATTTTTCCCACAATTCTTTTCATTTTTTTATTTTTTACACAAAATTGTCATAATAACAAGTTATTTCTCTCACACAGCACATGCATACTTGCAATGACACCCCAAAAGAGATTCTGTTTCTCCTCCTGAGTATGGCGATACCACATGTGTGAGACTTTTACACAGCCTGGCCACATACAGAGGCCCAACATCCAAGTAGCACCTCCAGGTGTTCTAGGAGCATAAATTACACATATAATTTTCTGACAACCTATCACAATTTTGAAGGCCCTGGAGCACCAGGACAATGGAAATGCTCACAAAATGACCCAATTTAGGAAAGGTAACACCCCAATGTATAATCTATGAGGCATAATGAGTCTTTTTGGAAAAAAAATGAAAACGCATTTTATTTACACAAAGTTGTCCATTTATAAAATATTTCCAACACATAGCATGTACATAGAAAAAATTACACCTCAAAATATATTCTGCTACTCATCCTTAGTATGGCGATACCACATGTATGAGACTTTTACACAGCCTGGCCACATACAGAGGCCCAACATCCAAGTAGCACCTTTAGGCATTCTAGGAGCATAAGTTATACACATAAATTCCTGCCAACTTATCACATTGTTGAAGGCCCTTCATATTTCTAACACATAGCATGTACTGTACATACCAATTACAAACCAAAATACCTTCTGCTGAGCAAAAGGTAAAGAAAAGATTACCTGCGGTTTTAGTAGTGCAGTGATCCACAGAGGAGACCATTGGTCCATGCAGAAGGCAGGAACATGGACAGCGACAACAAAACAGGCAGCAGGCAGGAATACTGTCCATAGTCAGTACAGGTAGAGATGATGTCAGCACAGCCAAAGCATTGGTCCAGGTAGCAGGCAGGGATGTGGTCAACAGCAGCAAAAGGATCATCCATGCAGCAGGCAGGAATACTGTCCATAGTTAGTACAGGCAGCAGGCAGAGATATGGTCAGGACAGCTAAAGTATTGGTCCAGGCAACAGGCACAGGCACATGGTCCATAAAGTCCTGGGTCAGTGCACGCAAAGATATTTCAGCACAGCCAAAGTATTTGTCCAGGCAGCAGGCAGGACCATCAAGCTTAGGGCCTCGGTCAGGAAAGAATGGGGACAGGGGTAGAGGCTTCTCCCACCCAAATCTCTTTGAAGCCTCCAGACAACCAGACCCAGTTCTGGAAACACAGAAAACCAAAAACAGTTTTTCTCAACTCAGAACACTCTTCTGGAGCCCCTCACGTATGTTTAGCAGGGTGAAAGATCAGTCCAAGGGGCAGGCAAAAACATGGTCAACAGGCTGAGGTCAGTGCAGGTAAAAGGCAGAAATAGACGGTAGGCAGAGGCATAGTCGACAGTCCAGGGTCAGTTCACATGAAAGGCAGAAATGATAAACAATGCAGACGGCAGGCAGAGGCATAGTCGATAAACAGGCCAGGGTCAGTTCACATGGAAGGCAAATATATGGTTGGTTGAGGCAGCAGGGAAATATTCAGGACAGAAATTGAAAACGGGGAAATGGCAGTCTATTAGAAATATGGGCTAATAGTTTACGAGAGTGTGATAGCGTCTGAAGCTTTTTCCAATGCAAAGGCCAGGTTGGGAGGGACATTGGGGACAATGGAAACTGGTGTCTTTCCTGACTCCTCTTTTGGTGCACACCCAACATTTTTTTTGGCATCTTCTTCCGATTGCTGATGGTGGAATATTGTCAGGAAAATGGCGCCCATGTAGTCTGCTGACACAATCGGTGTGGGTGCTTTCTGGAGGGGATCCTTGATGATAGATCAGGGCAGTGACAATGTCTTCATAAAACTTTAGGAAGGTGTTGGGTGTTTCCATTGATTTTTCATAGATGATGAAAGAATTATAGATGGCCAAATTAAAAAAGTAAATTGCGACTTTTTTCTACCAGAAGAGGGATTTTTGTGTTGATAGATGGGGGTGCAACATTTGATCATTTAAATCCACCCCCCATGAATTTATTGTACTCATGGATACAGGAAGGCCTTCGAATGGGACCGCGTCTTCTACGAAGTTCCACGAGGTGTCATCATGGATGGTGGACATGATGTATACATCTTTCCTATCCCTCCACTTCACAGCCAACACTTCCTTGTTCCTCAAGCTCGTCAATTCCCCCCTTTGTAGCCTTTTGCTAGTCACAACCTTTTGTGGTGACTAGCTGAGTGGGAATGCCAACTCCCAGACAATTTTCCTGCTTATTCCCATGTATGGTGGGCACTCAGGGGGCTGGAGCTGGGAGTCTTTGCCTTCGTACACGCAGAAGCCATGCACATATTTAGTGGAGCTTTCACAGAACTTGTTGAGCTTCAATCCATACCTCACCTTCTTACTGGGGATTCCCAGTCGTCCCATGAAATGGACCAGGGATTCGTCCACAGAGATGGACGAATCAATTAAGGGACACATTTTATATAATTTATCAAAGTCTGGGTGATTTGGGGGGGGGGGGGTCACTGCGAGTTATCACTGAAATGCAGGAACGGCATGATCATGTCATAGCAGGACCTGGACATCACAGATGAAAAAATTGGCATGTGGTGGATAGGGTTGCACTTAATATGCATGCACTTAATTTTTTTTTTGTTAGCCCCATGTTGAGTGTAAGGCCCTAAAAACAATTTAAGCTCCTCCACTGTTAGGGGTCTCCATTCAAAAGGGCTAGCTTGAGCTGGGGTTGTTTTCTATGAATTGTTGGGCAAAAAGATTGGTTTGGTCCACAATGCCTTGTACTAATTCATCAGGGAAAAGTTAATTCAAAATATCTATTTCAGAAAAACCTTCAGTGTTGACCTGCACACCTTGCTGTGCTGTGAAAGGGGGTATAGTGGCTGACCCTGTGCTAGAAGGCAGCCACAATGGGTTTGCTAAGGCATCCGGAAGCTGGGTTTGGGCCCTAATTTTTTGGCGTGAAATTCCAGCACTTGTACTGGGCCTTTCCTCCTGGAGTCTAGCAGAGCTTGTACTGGGCCTCTCCGCCTGGAAACTAGCTGTGTTGGCATTTGCCGATTGGCCATTGGGATCTCTGGCACGGCTGTTAGCTGCCTGGTCTCCGACGGGATGACAAGTACTCAGATGGGATGGATGGATGACAGGTACTCAGATGGGATGGATGACAGGTACTCTGATGAGCTCAGACAGGTACTCAGATGGGATGGATGGTGACAGGTACTCAGATGGGATGGATAGTGACAGGTACTCAGATGGGATGGATGGTGACAGGTACTCAGATGGGATGGATGGATGACAGGTCCCCTTTATTCAGGGGGGGCAGTCTGGGCACAGTAAATTCACAGTAATGTAGTAACTCACTGTTAACCGCAATCTCCTCCTCACACTGGATCCGTGTGTGAGGAGAAGAACCCAGTAACAGCCGTTACCCTCAGGTTCATTGGCTCTTTAACCTGATCGGGGCTGTGCTTTGTCCGACCCAACCCTCATCGCAGCCGCCTCGGAGATGTGTGAACCGGCCCCATAGAGAGCCGGTCACAATCTCCTGTCATACGAATTGGATGCGGTGAAACCACATCCAATTTGCACTAGTGTGATCCTAGCCTAAAGGTCTGCAGCGTAACTTTAAGGCCTCATGCACACTGGAAGTTTTTACAGCTGCTGTTTTTTGGCTTCAGATGTTTTTTTCTGCAGCCAATAAACTCAGCATGTTATTCTATGTGTCCATGGGCTGTTATCAGCAGTTTTTGGCATGTGCGTTTTCTGGCTGGAAAAGGCACCTGGTCCTGATGGATTCTCGGGTCATTATTACAAGAAATTCTCAGAGTTGTTGGTGCCCCACCTATGCTCCTTCTTTAATGACCCAAAGAGAGGCTCGGCATTAGCAACACATGAAAATGCTGCCATTATTCATGTCATCCCTAAACCTGGGAAGGACCTTGGGGATTGCTCTAATTATCGCCCAATTTACTTAATGTAGATCTTAAATTTATGAACAAAGTTTGGCAAACCGAATGAATACCTTCCTATTCAGTTTTATCAATTCAGACCAGGTGGTGTTTGTGCCCAATGGCCAGGCGCCAGATCAGACCCGCCGATTAATAGATGTCATATCAGCGGTTCAGTCCAACTGGGACAACCATGGTCCCAGGAAGAGCATGTTGTTATCATTAGACCTTTGTAAGGCCTTTGACTCTCGGTCATGGGATTACCTATTTTATGCATTGAAAGGCTACGGGTTTGGCACCAAATTTTTGGGGGTGCTGCGGACCCTTTATAGCATACCTTCGGCAAGAATCCAGGTCAAGGGATACATGTCACCTCAAATAGATATCCATAGAGTAACCCGACAAGGGTGTCCTTTATCTCCCATTCCCTGGATAAGATATTTTTTGGACCCCCTGTGAGATATCAGGGATTCACTAACCTTAGGGAGTGCACTTTTCTTTTCTCTCTGAAATTCCTTTTTTCTTACTTCTAGTCTTTCCCTTTTTCTTCCTCTGGAGTCGTTTGTGGTCTTGGCAATCCCCCCCCCCCCCCCCAGTGGGTTGTGTGTGAATGGGGAGACCGGGCGATATATATAATTGCCTTCTAGATTCTAGATTACAGAAATGTCAATTGGTTGTGTTCGTTTTTAGTTCTTTCCGGAATTGCAATAATATAATAACAGATGTGCTAGCCAGATGTAAATAATTTGCTTTTCTGTAAAGATTTTGTTGTATACTTATACTGAGTTATGGCAAACAGTTTATGCCAAAATGTCAAACATGTTTTGCAACTTTCAATAAAAACCATTGAAATATAATTAAAATGCCATAAAACTATCCCCTATTTTGTAGACGCTATAACTTTTGCGCAAACCAATCAATATATGCTTATTGCGATTTTTTTTACCAAAAATATGTAGAAGAATACATATCGGCCTAAACTGAGGAAATCATTTTTTTTTTTTTATATTTTTGGGGGATATATATTATAGCAAAAAGTAAAAAATATTGAGTTTTTTTTTAAATTGGCACTCTTTTTTTGTTTATAGCACAAAAAATATTTTGTTTGGGTGCAACGTCGCACGACCACGCCAATTGTCATTTTAAGTGACGCAGTGCCAAATCGCAAAAAGTGCTCTGGTCAGGAAGGGGGTAAATCCTTCCGGGGCTGAAGTGGTTAATCCTATAGAAAATGTATGGAGGGAGCTGAAACTTCGAGTTGCCAAGCGACCTTAAAAAATAAGAGAAGATCTGTAAAGAAGAGTGGACCAAAATCCCTATTGAGATATGTGAAAACCTGGTAACCAACTACAAGAAACGTCTTACTTCTGTGTTTGCCAACATGGTGGGGGAACATGAATTGGAGAGCATATTCCTC
Organism: Lithobates sylvaticus; assembly: GCA_028564925.1. Classification (NCBI taxonomy): domain Eukaryota; kingdom Metazoa; phylum Chordata; class Amphibia; order Anura; family Ranidae; genus Lithobates; species Lithobates sylvaticus. The sequence goes on from CM053034.1 coordinate 158,322,737, forward strand.
CAGATATATCTGAGACGAAAGATAAGAGAAGTTAATGAGAATTCTGTATTGCAACTCTTGTGCCAACTAGACTTAGCAAAGTCCAGGGCCCCTTTAGGCGTAATAGTGACCTCCAGAGTTAGGGAGAGCTGACATCCTTCAGTGTAGAGTGGGTTACAAGGCATCGCGGGTGTAATGCAAGATGAACAGGTTGGCACCAGACACTTTTTGAATGCAAAAGAGATTTATTGTCTCTTAAACAGAACTGGGGGAGAGAGGGTTAGGGCCAGGACACCCTTAGGTATATGCAATGTTAATTATAGACTTCTAAAGGGCAGACAGCTATACAGGTGAAGGCCTCCAGCTGGACACCACTTATGTATCGGTAGGACCGCTATGACCTATGGCAACAATCTTGTAGTTGTTAATAACGGTAATGATATTCAACTCTTTGCAACACGAACAGTTCTCCTTACCCAACACTCACTCCCTATGGGTCTTCATTCAATAAGCTCCCAGTCTCTCTTACTAGACTTCAGATCCAATAGCCACTGGATCCCCTGAGCTCTTCCAATTTAGCATGCGGTATCTTCCTCAAATGTCACCCTCGCATCCTTGCTGGGTCCCTGGCTTGGCACTCACAGATATTCCTCAAGCTTCACCCCCACTGACATGCTAGGTCCCTGGTTTGGAACTTGATAATGCTCCACAAGCGTCTCCTCTCCTTTCCCGCTGGGTCCCTGACTTGGCACTTGCTGAAGTTTTCCCGCTTCTTCACCGTCCCCGGTTGGCGAGAAGTCTGCTCTAGTACTAGCCCCAGCTTACTCACAATGGTCTCCGGTAACAAGGTGGATGGTCCCTTAGTGGCGACAGCTTCCCATTCACCTCCGTCTGCAACTGGTTCCCCGGTCGGCGGAAATGTTACTTCTGGTTGGACTACAGGCCCGCCATCCCAACCCTATGCTGCTCTCCTGCTTCTGGATAGGCCCTCAGACAGCCTAGCATCCAGATGTCCCCGGGATAGGCCTAAGGCTTACGGCCTAGCAGCCCAGGGCAACATGACACACTTCCACCCAGACAGCCGTCCAGATGGCACAGAACCCTGATCACCTGACTCCACCCAAATAAATAGGCTCTCCCAGCAGGCCAAGGAACCCAAGAAAGTCCCTGCCCATTGGCTGAGACACCCCATTCATTCATAATCTGTCCTTGCTATACCCTTGTCTTATCCAATGTCACCAGATACCTGGCCACCTGGTGACAGAAGAGAGAAGTGCAGCAATTCCAGAATTAGGGGGAAATCAATTGATCTCCTAACAATTGGCCAAGGCAACTATCGCTTGGTAACTAAATTTTATAGCAACCCTGCCTAAACACCTGTGTTAAAGTGTCACAAAACCCACATCATAAAAACCTATCAATAAATGGTGTATTGCATGCTGTTCATACTCACTCAGTCACTATGAGATTTGTTTTCTGTATTCTGTAAAAAAAATGGTTGATCCTGCTGTTCTCTGTCTCCCCCTTCTGTCCAAGTCCCCAATTCAGCTAGGGATTTTGCAGAGCAGTGTTGGCAGCTCTGCACATGCTCAGTTTTCAGTGAGTTTCTATGCTGAGCATTTCCTGCCTATCACATCTGAGCAGCCCATGTGACTATAGAGTCACACATGTGGGCGTATACACAGTGGTAAATGACAGCCCACTGCCTCCCTCCTCCTCCATGCCCACTAACCAGCTAGACAAAATGGGGGTGGGATACTACATGTAGATGATGTAGGCTTCACCTCTCTATTATTCGAAGACACAGCCTGTGACTGGCAGAAATCTACCCACACCATGTTATTGCCAAAAAACAATAAAGATTTGATTTCAAATATATATTTGTGTGACAATTTAAAACAGTTTGATATTAATATTTTATTTTTGCTCTGTATTCCAAAGGTTGTTTATTTTATTTTGGAAATGTGACCAGCAGCAGAGGACCAGAAGCTCCTCCTGCCACTGTTTCCTTGAAAGATCTGGGTCATGTGACAGCTGTATATTGATTAGGAAAAAGGTATTTAGCGTTTTTTTATTTTTTTATTAAAATAATTACAGTGCCATCATCCATATACAGAAATAGGCGGGACAATGTAAATTAAACAGAGGATTTCCGGCGAGTGCATTTCCTATAGGGGCACTGTAAAAAGCACCAGCACAAAAGATTGAAGAGCACCAGAGTCACTTTTTGAAGAGCACCTGTCACTTTTTGTGAAATATTTTTTATAAAATCTTTTTTGCAAAAAAACATTTTTTTATCCATGGAAGGATTGTATATATGCACATATTTACAAGGACTATATATTTTTGGGTTACCATGTATTGAATTTAAAGGTTGAAGCACATAGAAATAAGAGAACTTATCACTTTTAATTTACTATCTTTTTTCATATTTCCTTTTGCACAATACATATATTTTTCTGCACAACATTTAGCAACAGTCACTTTAATATGAGCAATGTTTATACAGTATTTATTATACACTCACGTTTATTTAAAAAAACAACAGTAAACACATTGGGAACGCATAGGCTTTCCAGAGTGTTGGCATAGTCTCTGTTCTTCCCCTACCCCTCTGTTCTTCCTCTACTCCAGCCTCAGGACTCCATCTTCCACTCGACAACAACCACTACTGACCAGGCTCCACTATATTTGTGGGCTAACCCAATCACCTTGCCAGGCCTCCTGCCTCGGGATTGGCCAGATTCCCATTAATATGCAGATCACTACACCTTCACATCCACCCACTAGCTTCTAGAAACTTCTGGTAGTTTCTAGAACCAGGGGGAGGTACCAGAGGCCCAACTTGTAGAGCCCTCCAGCCTGACCTACAGTAAACCCAGAATCACCTAAACTACAGTGAGTCAGCATAACTTCACCTACTCTATATGTACACTAGAGGGAGCTACACGTGGTTCCCACCTGGCCATACCCTCTGGAACAAAGTGGTGAGTATTCAGGTGCATAGTAAGAAATTACATACTAAATACCATCATGCATTCCTCCCAACTTTTTGAAATTGGAATGAGGGACACCTATTAGCAAAAGTATGTCAGTATAGGACAGGCCCCATTAACCAGTAGCTGACCGCCCACTGTCAAATGACGGCGGAGCGATGCAGCTACTGTGGCGGGCCGCCGTCAAAAGACGGCGCTCGCTTTTTGGCCACTAGGGGGCGCGCGCGTGCTGCGGGAGGCGCGCGGGCATGCCCGCCGCGTAGCTGGGGACCTGATGCGCGTGCCCGGCGGCCGCGATGACCGACAGGCACCCGCGATTGCCCGGTAAGTGAGCAGGACGTGGATCCATGTCCTGTCAGAGGAGAGGAGACCGATGGTGTGTCCCTTGTACATAGGGACACCGATCGGTCCCCTCCCCCAGTCAGTCCCCTCCCCCCACAGTTAGACTCACTCATATAGGGAATATATTAACCCCTGCAGCGCCCCCTAGTGTTAACCCCTTCCCTGCCAGTCACATTTATACAGTAATCAATGCATTTTTATAGCATGGATCGCTGTATAAATGTGAATGGTCCCAAAAATGTGTCAAAAGTGTCCGATATGTCCGCCGCAATGTCGCAGTCATGATAAAAATCGCAGATCGCCGCCATTACTAGTAAAAAAAAAATAATAATAAAAATGCTATAAATCTATCCCCTATTTTGAAGACGCTATAACTTTTGCGCAAACCAATCAATATACGCTTATTGCGATTTTTTTTACCAAAAATATGTAGAAGAATACGTATCGGCCTAAACTGAGGAAAAAATTTGTTTAAAAAAAAAATAATAAATTGGATATTAATTATAATAAAAAGTAAAAAATATTATGTTTTTTCAAACTTGTCCCTCTTCTTTTGTTTATAGCGCAAGAAATAAAAAACGCAGAGGTGATCAAATACCACCAAAATAAAGCTCTATCTGTGGGGAAAAAATGATAAAAATTTTATTTGGGTACAGCGTTGCATGACCGTGCAATTTTCATTCAAAATGCGACAGCGCTGAAAGCTGAAAAATGGCTTGGTCAGGAAGGGGGTGTTTGTGCCTGGTAGGCAAGTAGTTAAAGGAGAATTATAAAAAAAAAAAAAAAACATTACTTACACCCCCAAATGCTTTTTTTACCACTACTATTCCTTTAACAGGTGGAAACAGTTGATTTTACATCAATTGATTTTTTTTCCGCCGTTTTTTTCTCTATAGATCTATTGTGGACCAAAGCAATTTGTATGCTGGTCAATACATCGCTGCTAATCCCCAGTTGACCCTTGCCAGAGATTGGAAACCTATTACGGTCTCCGAATTTAAGACCTTGCTGGGCCTATCCCTCCTCATGGACACAATAAAAAAAGTGAGTTGTGGTCATATTGTTCAACTGACCAAATTGCACATATGCCTGTGTTCTCTGCTTCCATGGCCAGGACACGAAATGAGCAGATCTTGCAGTTCATGCATTTCAGTGACAATGAACTCTGTCGTCCTCGGGGTGACCCTGAATACGATCGGCTCTACAAAATTTTGGCCCCCCGTAAACCACTTCAACCAGTAGTTTGCAGCCTTGTTTACTCCCGATCAAGTTGTCTGCGTTGATGAGTCCCTGATTAAGTTTTCTGGCCGCTTGTCATTCAAACAGTATCTTCCTAGCAAGCGTGCCAGATATGGGGTCAAGATGTTTAAGCTCTGTGACAGGGCCACAGGCTATACATATAGTTTTATGCTTTACAAGGGAAGAGATAGTTACGTAGAGCTGGAGAACTGCCCAAACTACATAGGAAGCACTGGTAAGATTGTGTGGGACTTGGTGTCACCCTTATTCGGAAAGGGGTACCACTTGTATGTGGACAATTATTACACAAGCGTGACACTTTTTAGTCACTTGTTTGATCATGGAATTGGCGCATGTGGCACTGTGCGAGCTAATCCTGCGTCTCAACCATGGGAGCCAAACTCCTCTATGTGGGAGAACTGAAAGGATACCTCCTATACACTGGTGGCCACTAAATAAGAGGTAATGAAGAGGGGGAGGGGTGCTCTAACCCAAAAAAACCTGGTCAGGGTTCATTACAACATACAAAAACATATTTGGGAAGCACTCACCAATGCGTTTAAATTCAAGATGGTGCTGCCATAAGACCAACAAGCAATAGCGAACATATTACAGCGCACACATTCAAGAATGACGTTTCCTGCAGGGCTAGTTAAAAACACCTGAACATATTCAAAAAATACGGGGGTTTGGTCACACTATATGGTTATATAGTGCTAAGCCCACTTACTGCGATAATAAGAATGTTTTTGTTCTGTCCTCCCTTCACACAGACACGAGGGTCCAAATTCCTACGGCGACTGGTGTTATGGAGAAACCCCTGTGTCCACAAATATAACCTTAATATGGGAGGGGTGGACCTCAACGACCAGTTGTTTGGCGCCGTACCTAATTGCCAGATGCTGGTATAAAAAAGTGTCTGTATTGTTATTCCAATTGGCTCTGCTGAATGCTTATGTGCTATACAAAGCTTCAAGATGAACTGGATCCTTCCTTAAATTACACGAAGAGATCATCACAGCCCTTCTGTTTCCAGACGGTGCTGTGGCCCAACTTCCCAATCCAAATGCAGTGAGCTGGCTGCATGAGAGGCATTTTCCGCATGTCCTCCCTGGTACCCCTACCCAAAGAAATCCCCAAAGAAAATATTGTGTCTGTAGAAAGCGTGGATATAGGTGGAAAAACCCGCTTTTATTGTCTTTCCTGTCCTGACCAACCTGGTCTTTGCATTGGTGACTGTTTCGAACGCTACCACACACTAGTGGAGTATTAGCATAGGGTACAGCATTGCACAGTCCTAGGCACACTTACACAGGGTCTCAAAAGATGAGATGGCCATCACATTTTGAGAGACCCTAATCTGTAACGTTTACAGTTTACAGTTTATATAAAAGTGCAAAAAAAAAAATAAAAATAAAAAACACACAAAAACAAAAAATAAATAAAAAAGACAAAAATAGTTGTGGTTTTATTTTCTTCTCTCTCTATTGTTCTCTGTCTTATGTTCGCTCTCTATTGTCTGCTCTATTGTTTGCTCTCTATTGTTCTATATCTATTGTTCTCTCTCTATTGCTACTGTATTTTAGAACTGTAATGTTTTATTTTTTACTATGTTTTATTGTGTTTGCTTTGCAGGTATGGTATGTCTTACTGTTATACTGTAATGTTACTTTTTTTTATTGTTAACCATCATTTGCTTAGCAGGTACGCTATTCAGCTGCAGCACGGGTTTATACCATGCTATGTTTGAAAAAAATATAATTTAGTGACAACTTTGTATAATAAAAAAAAAAATAAAAAATTCAAATTTTCTCGAAGCTTGTGGTAAAATATTACATATTCCATGGACTCAACATGCCTCTCAGCAAAAAGCTTGCAGTGTCTTCTTTCCAAAATGGGGTCATTGGAGGGGGTTGTGCTATCTTGACATTTCATGGCCTTCGAAACTGTGATAGGTAGTAAGGAAGTAAAATCCCCATTTTACACCCTTACACCCTTAGAAAGCCTGAAGGCAGTGATTGGTTTTCGGGGTCCTGTGGGCTCCCAAAAAGTCTCACACATGAGGCATCCCCATACTCAGGAGAAGCAGAAGAATGTATTTTGGGGTGTAATTCCACATATAACCATGACACGTGTGAGCAATATATCATTTAGTGACAACTTTGTGTAATTTCTTTTTTTTTGTAATTATTCAATCACTTGTGACAAAAAAATTGAATATTCAATGGGCTCAACATGCCTCCCAGCAATTTCCTTGGGGTGTCTACTTTCCAAAATGAGGTCATTGGGGGGGGGGGGGGGGGGTTTGTACTGCCCTGCCATTTTAGTACCTCAAGAAATAAGATAGGCAGTCATAAACTAAAAGCTGTGTAAATTCCAGAAAATGTACCAAACTTTGTAGACACTATAACTTTTGCACAAAATATATGCTTATTGACATTTTGTTTACCAAAGACATGTGGCTGGATACATTTTGGACTAAAATTGAGTTTATTAGATTTTTTTCATAACAAAAAGTAGAAAATATCATTTAATTTCAAAATTTTGGGCCTTTTTCTGTTTATATCGCAAAAAATAAAATCGCAGAGACAATCAAATATCATCAAAAGAAAGCTATTTTTGGGGGAAAAAAAGGACGCAAATTTTGTTTGGGTACAGCATTGCATGTCCGCAATTACCAGTTAAAGCAGCGCAGTGTCAAATTTGTAAAAAGTGCTCTGGTTATTGAGCAGCCAAATCCTCCGGGGCTGAAGTGGTTAAGAACTATCTTCAGTGTAAAGAAGAACAAGGAGTCCTGTAAGTGATGGTTTGGCCCCCATAGAGGCCTGATCTCCACATCATGGCATCTGTCTGGGATTACATAAAGAGACAGAAGGATTTGAAGCAGACTGCATCCACAGAAGATCTGTGCTTAGTTCTCCAAGATGTTTGAAACAACCCACTTGCCTGAGTTTCCTCAAAAACTGTGTGCAAGTGTACCTAGAAGAATTGATGCTAGCAAAGTGTGGTCACACCAAATATTTATTTGATTAGGATATCTCTTGTGTTCATTTACTTTCCATTTTGTTTAGTTGATAAAAATAAACTATTAACACTTTTATTTCTGAAAGCATTCTTATTTTACAGCATTTTTCCACACCTGCCTATAATGTTTGCACAGTAGTGTATATATCAGGAATTAAAAAGCCTGAAGAACTCCACAAAATGCTTTACAGTTTAACTGACAGTTTTTCCATGAAACACTTTTTTAGGGATTGGGAGTTATTAGAGATAACATTAGCCAGACTTCAGAATTTTATTTCAAACAGGATTAAAAGGATCAGTAATGTAAATAAAAATGTTGCCATGATGTAACATATAGTCAGTGAGGGTTGGGACGAGGTTTAAGTGGTAGAACAAGAGGGGGCTAGAAGTGGGGTATGGAAAGGGGCTGTCATTTGTGTATAATGATAAAAAAGATTTAGAAAATTGAGAGCATGGAATATATCATATTAATGGAAGGGTACAATTCTGGAAAGTGCACAGTGTAGCTTTGTGCTTTTATGATCACTGATCCATCCTTTTGTTGGAGTCATTAACAAGAAATGATAATCCTTGAAGCTCGTGGATATAACTGCTGCTTAGTCTGTAATATATTGTAGTAGCTACATACAGTAAGCTGTGTTCCACCATCAATATGAAATTCTTCAGCTTTGGTGCAGATATAAACAGAGTGTGTTTTAGCACATTCCTTGTATTTTTTCAGTGAATACAAGACTTCCTATGATTGGCCGACGTGGAGGTATGGATGTCATCTGTCTGCCTCTACACCTCTGCCAATCAGGGAAAGCCTTGTTGTCACGTACCTGGCGGTATTGAGCCTGAATTGCAGAGATAGATCTCCCCTACGGCTCCCACTCACGGCCTTCTGGAATAGGAACAGAAGGCACAGGAGTAAGGAATGGTATGGGTGCCTGGCAGGATCAGCAGTCAGCGTCAAAAGTCCAGGAACCACTTGCAGAAGAAGGAGACTGGAACTGGAGAGCAGACTGGGACCAAAGTGCTGGGCTAAAGCCGGAAAGTCAGCAGGCTGATAGGCAGGAACTGGATGCTGGACTGGAACCAGGAATAGCAGCAGGCAGGTAGGCTGGAACTGGATGCTGGACTGGAACCAGGAATCAACAGCTGGCAGGATCACCCAGAGAGGTCAGGCAGGCCCGTGGTCAGGTATCAGGCAGACAGCAGAGGTACCAGGGATCAGGCAGGAGAATAGTCAGGCAGGCCGGTGGTCAGGTACCAGGCAGACAGCAGAGGTACCAGGGATCAGGCAGGAGAATAGTCAGGCAGGCCGATAGTCAGGTGCAGGCGGAAGGCAGGAAGGGTCAAACAGGTAGCCTGGTCTTTCAACAGGGAATCACAGGTCAGATCAGGTCAGGGCACACAGAACACCGTGGAGCAGACAGCGGGGACCATCTGTGACAGACAGGCTTAAATAGCTCGTCTGGCGCCAACAGAGGCGCGTGCGCTCCCGCGCACACTCTCGCACGCGCGCGCTCCCGCGCACACTCTCGCACGCGCACGCTCCCGCTAATACGCATGTGCGATTGCGCGCCGGAGAGCCTGGAATGCAGATTTCTGGCAGGATCTTCATGACACTTGTTTTCATTGAAAAAATGCAAGGCATAGCCACTAGAATGCAGTTACATATACCCCAATTGATACATTTAGACCAAGTGGGCTTTGTCCCAACTAGGGAAGCAAGGGACAATACCACCAAAGTCCTAAACCTTCTTTATAAAGCCACCCTAGCAAACATACCAAGTGTCTTTCTCAGCACTGACACTGAGAAAGCCTTCAACAGTGTAAACTGGGATTTTATGTTTGCTACACTGAGACACGTGGGCCTAGGCAGTAACATGATGAAATGGATCTCAGCAATATACACAACACCGACGGCAAAGGTTAGAGCCAATGGCATAACCCCAGACTCCTTTCTAATTATGAACGGTACACATCAGGGATGCCCACTTTCACCCCTTCTATTCGTGCTATACCTTGAACCCTTTCTATACCATGTAAGACGGAATCCGAATATTACGGGTATATCGTTCAACCAAACTCAATACAAGGTGTCAGCCTATACAGATGACCCGATGTTTTCCCTTTTAAACCCTACAATCTCCCTTCCGAAACCTGTTACGAGAATTTACAACATATGGGGCGCTTTCCAACTTAAAAATATATTTTGCTAAGTGAGAGGCAATGGGCGTGGGGATACCGACAACACAACTCACACACCTCCAGTCTAGCTTTAAATTGAAATGGACAAATAAGGCCCTGAAATATCAAGGTACATATATCCCCCAAACATTCTCGAAACTGTACGAAATCAAATTTCCACCCCTACAAAAAAAAATCAAAACATTGCTAAATAAATGGCAATCTGGTCTACACTCCTGGTTAGGCCACTGCAATATCTTAAAAATGACTATCCTCCCGAAAATCCTCTACCTTATGCAGGCCTTACCTATACACATACCAACCACCTATTTTAAACAAGTACAATCAGCATTTACAGAATTCGTCTGGGCCAAGAAAAGACCCAGACTTACCAACAAACTGCTCGTCCTCCCCAAAATATACAGAGGCTTGGCATTACCAAATATCCGTTCCTACTATCAGGCTGTACACCTGGGGAGACTCCTAGATTGGTGTCGTCACCAAGAGACCAAGCTGTGGACTCAACTGGGGCAATCCCAAAGTACAGTCCCCCTCCATGGTGTTACTCTGGACTACCGACAGAGGTTAAGCACCACCCACTGATTGGTAACTCGTCGCGGATCTGTGCATGGCTTATATCTCAGACACCCCTTTCTTCCCAGAACTCGTCTCTATTTTCCATATTGGAAATCCCCTGTTCACACCGGGTCTACATGATGGGACCTTCTGGTTTCTAGCTGATGCGGGCCTACAACAAGCCTCCCACTTTAGCTCTGGAGGGCGTTGGAAAACGATTACAGAGCTCTCTGACCCTACAGGCCGTTCCGCCTAGAATTCCTGAGAACACTCCAACTAAGCCACTTCCTTAGCTCCAGCCAACCTCCCACGGACAGTAGCCAAACGCTCACAACTCTAGAGGAACTCTGTACTACCACTGTAGTCTTACCACACACACTCTCACTGACCTACAATCTTATAAATACGCCCCCGGCAGATTTTACACCCCTGGGACTGCTCAAATGGGAAGAAGAATTGGATTGCCATTTCAATACCACCAAGAGGCAACATATTCTTATATTAACACACAAAAATCCTCCATCTGCGCCAAGATCCAATTATAAAATCCTCTCATGGTGGTACAGAACCCCAGCATTACTACATACATTTTTTCCAACAACATCAGGCCTGTGCTGGCGCTGCCGGGTAGACAAAGGGACCGTGTTACACATTTTCTGGTCATGCCCCAAACTAACACACTTCTGGAGAGTAGTACGTGAGACAATACAAAAACGTACTGATCGGACCATTAAAGACAACCTGGCATTTTTCCTTTTACATTCATCAAACATCCCTGACAGAATATATAAGAAATTGGTGATTTGTCACCTACTAGAAGCAGCCAAAGCCTGCATCCCGCTTTGCTGGAAATCTACCCTCCCGCCAACCATTGACCTATGGCTCCAAAAAGTGGAGGAAATAAGGTAAATGGAGGACCTCATCCTCACAGTGCAAAAAAGACAAGAGACATTCTCAAAACCTGGCAGCTTATATACTCGGCAGAAGGCTAAGCCCTGAGAGGATCCGAGGCTGACACATGAATATATACAAAACAGCATTATGCCCCCAAGACTCATAGGCAGTAGCACGAAACCTCATCGTTTTAATCAGTCCAGACTCCCCGACACTCCACGCCCCTGTCTTCTACTACCCCTTTCTCTATATTTTAACTTCTACTCTTACTATTCTACACTAATGCCGCTCCCCACATTGGGGGAACTACATATAGAAAAAAGGAAAAGAAGGGTCTGGGCCCCATGGGACTCTAGCACCACACAACACCGCACAGCCAACACCGGGAGGAGGGGAGGGAAAATAAAAACCTCCCCCAGCATATGGAGATCTCTACGACAACGCAAACATAATACGCCCCGTCCCGCCCCTGGGCAGACGGGACTCGGGAGACGATACTTAGACCCAACACAGCATCTGTTGATAGCATGTTGTTTATTGACTCCAAAGACATTGTTAAATGGAGATATGACATTATATCACAAGTTTTGTAACCACTCCATGTTCTGTATGACGTTATGCCGGTCCACGTGGGCCTTGTTCCTGTGATAAATAAACAATTAAAAAAAAAAAAATACAATTCTTCTCTTCAATGGCAGGAACCCAGATTTCTGGTTTAAGTCTAAAGGCTTGAAAAAGTTTTGTTGAATCTACCTAGCGATAGTGGAATGAGAAACATGCTGTCCACTGTTGGGGTTTTCAGTTTTGAAAAACGAGAGATAGATTAGTTTAAGAGAGCTGCGTCCACCTTGGCCAGTTTGGTGTAATGATAATCACCAGAATGTGAATGCATTTAGATCCTGAACGGAGTTTCAGACTGTGCAGAAGCAGCTGCAGACCCAAGGAAATTAGAGATAAACTTTGTAAGAGAGGAAATGGAAGCAAGCTTGTGACCCCTGCATTCAGCTTATTTAGCTAACATGGCTGCAATTTTATCAATAGACAATTTTACCTAGACATATTGGCAGATAATTCCCCCCTAGATGAAGGAGCTACCTCAGATAGGGTTAATGAAGACTCTAAAGAGTGTTGCAACTCAATAGGGTCACTGATCTGGGCTATCGGTGTCAGATCCCTTAGGTTGAACACTGTAGAATATCATAAGCTGGGAAGCCCCAAAGACTACTCAGCTTGCACTTACGATTCACCATACTAGGTGAGAGATTGCTCACAAAGGGTTCTTAGAAACTACTGCTGGAGCAGAAAATGCTAATGCCATCTGTGACCAGCTCATTGAGGGTCAGCAGGGTGCCAAGGTGTAGGTCTAGAGGTCCATTGAGGATGGAGCATGCATGGGTGAAGAGATGGCAGGAAGGCAAAGAGGTCTGTGAGCTCCCCAGAAAATAATGGCTTGTGCCTTCAATTCAAATATGGTGCAGTTCCTCTTTCCGTCACTAGCTGTGCCATCTATAGTGTCACAGCTGTGTGCCTGGGCCAGTTAACCTCTTAAGCCCCATACACACGGTCGGATTTTTCGATGGATTCTGTCCTATCGGACAATGTTGTCAGAAATTCCGACCGTGTGTAGGCACCATCGGACATCTTCCATCGGATTGTCCGACGGACAAAGTTGTATCTCCTGCTCTAAAAATTTTCCGACAACAAAGTCCGATCACACCAATTTCGATCGTGTGTAGCGAATTCCGACGGACAAAGTGCCACGCATGCTCAGATCACATTACAAGACCAAAGCTATTGGCTACTAGCCTCTACGTAGTCCCGTCGTAGGCAACAAACGTCACCACGTTCAGAATGATCGGATTTTCAGACAACTTTGTCCGACCGTGTGTATGCAACACCAATGTCGGACTAAATCCGTCGGACCAAATCCGATGGATTTGGTGGTCGGATTTTCCGACCGTGTGTATGGGGCTTAAGGGAGAAAACTGAGCAAAATAAATACGACAGGCTCCCTACACACAAGGACAAAGCACTAACTTACTGCAGCTGAGGCCCTGCGGTTCCCAAACAGGCACACTGGTGATAGAGAAGCAGTATACAAGGTACATATTGCTTCCAGTAGTCTTTGCCCCCCCCCCCGGTGGGCACAGCCCTTAAAGTCTCTTTCACCAGAAAGGTGCACCATGCCCCTGGACCTGTAAAGTGCTCTATGGCTGCACACAGATGCCTAGATGAGAGCCTTCAGAAGGTCCTGGTACCCAAGGACATGTTACAGGCCAACCTCCCAGCAGTCTAAATAGGGCCTCCGTGGCAATGCTGAGGACCAACCAGCCTAGGAAGCTGCAGAATGAGTCCCACCAGGCTCTGCAGCAACTGTAGAAATTTACAAGAAAAAGAATCTTGATCAAAATAAAATAAATGGTTTTGAAGGCTTGCTGTTTTCTTAGGACACTAGCAAAAAAACCTGAGGAATGATGGGAGTAGGAGGGGTTATGCTAGGATGTCCTTACAGATTTTGCTTTACCAGTGTCCAATCTCCTGAAGGCAGCAGCATAAACCAATGTATCTGAATTAAAATATTAAAATACTTAAGCGCTAGTGAGGATTAAAATCAGAGGACCATTAGTGTTTCAAGATGGCCAAATGATACAGCTGCAAACCCATAAGAAAGTGCTCCCACACGTGAGTGATATGTTAAAAGTACACAAATAAATGTGTGATGAGTGCGCTTGTATCAACCTTAAAACAAAATTCAAAAAACCTGTATAACACTTAGAATATATAGTGTATACACCGTGATTAATAAAAACCTGTGTAGTGCAGTGATTTAAAATACGCTTTTAGACCTCCAATTGTTGTTTGGATAGAGGGTTAAAATAATGGATATAAATGTGTCAAGTTTCTCCTATAGATCCTGAAACATTTTTGGTGATTATCCTGAGTTTATTTAATGAGGCACTTGAATGATTGCTGGTGAGAGGTATCAATTACCTATTGCTCAATGTAGAGCTGGTGCCAATAAATGAACAATTATTTGAGTATATAAAAATAGGGTAAATTAATGCATAAATAACTGCTGTCTTTGTTACAGCCGCCGATGCTCAAATTAATGAAGAATATTTCTATGCATTTACCCGGTATCCTACCAGGCTGAATCAATCTGTATCATTACATGCAGAAAAAGGAGATTGAATGCAGGAAGTTGCTGCTCACAATATGAATGGTGCACAAGTAAAAGGAGAAAAAAAGACAAAAGGAAAAAAAAAAAAAAAAAAAAACTGACACTTTCCTTTTCTGCTGACACCTCCAGGTGCTGTTCGTTTTTTGTCTTTTACGCTGTGCTTACAGGCACTTCCAGTCAGTTTGCATATGGGGAGAGAAAGAAACATACACCATTGCGCAGTATTTCCTAAAAAGAAATGTGTGTGTGTGCTGTGACCAGTGAGCGGTAATCTACTCACATACACCCGGTAATGGTACAGCGATAGCCGAATGCTTGTCAGGCTTTTTTGCTACAGGGCTGGATGCCCTGCTCGTCCACACTCTGCGTGCTGCGGTGATGTCACTAGGCTCCTCCTCCCGACGCGTTGCATTACAGTCACGTAACGTTTTCAAGGGATAATGAGCCCTGTGACAGCTGAGGATATTTATAGGGCAACTCATGGCGTGCGGGTTGCCATAGTAACTAATTTGTGCTCATCATCCACAATCAGCACACCGCTGTGACCAGGTGCTGCGGAGATCCATCACTTAACTGGTTGTATACCAGATGGGACTCTGTGGAATAGGCAGAGTAGTATTGGCTGACAAAATTGGTCTGTGTGTGTGTGCTGAACTTTATTCGAGATTTTAAAATATAATTAAAACTTAACAAGTGATTAATATGTGTGTGTGGACCATGTGCAAATGTGAAAAATGGTGTAGATATGAAATTAAAAGGAAATATATGTAAAAAATGTAAAAAATGTAAAAATAAAAATAAAAATGTAAAAATAAAAATGAAAATAAAAATAAAAATTGTACAATGAGATATGTAAAAATTAAAAATTAAATTAAGATTGGGTATGAATATGGAATTAAAAATAAAATAAAATAAAAATGAAAATTATAAAAAA
The DNA here is from genome assembly GCA_028564925.1 of Lithobates sylvaticus. Classification (NCBI taxonomy): domain Eukaryota; kingdom Metazoa; phylum Chordata; class Amphibia; order Anura; family Ranidae; genus Lithobates; species Lithobates sylvaticus. The sequence continues at coordinate 158,338,077 of CM053034.1, forward strand.
TACAAAAGATAAAAGTATACAAATAAAAATAAATATAAAAGTATACAGAAAAAATGGGATGTAATGAGAAAGCAATATGAGCGGTACTGCTTGCTTAGATCGGGACAACAGAGAGAATATATAGAGATGTAGAATAATAACTCAAAAAGAGTCCATTTTGAGAAAAAACTGTATAACTAGGAATATTTATATGATTTGGACCAGATTCATATGCTTTGTATAGGCAGGCTGCCACGAGCGCTGTGGTTTGTACATTGCAGTACAGTAAAACCACGATATATCAAGAATGTATTGGAAATATAAATAAATATATATAAAATATATATATAAAAGGCACTATTAAGTATATAAAAAATATAAAATATATATAAAAGGGAATGCATGTATACAGGATAATTTTGGAGGGTAAAAATACTAAAAATACTACTAAAAAGGTAAGTATTTTTTTAAAAAATTTTTTAAAAAGTATTTTAAAAGTCAGATATGAAGCAGTTTAAATCAAGATCGATGTTTAATCCTGCTGGCGCAAAGCTATTGATCTCATATATCCATCTTGACTCACTTTTGCTGAGTTCTCTGACCTTATGACTACCTCTCCAATTTGGTTTATATTTCTCAATTGCCCAAAACTGCATCTCTGAAGGGTCTTTGTTGTGTACTTGTGCAAAATGTCTGGATACACTGTGCTTTGGAAAGCCAGCTTTGATATTTTGCACATGTTCCCTTAAACGCTTCCACATAGGTCTTTTTGTTCTTCCTATGTACTGGAGGGAACATGAACACTCAAGCATATACACGACCCCTTCTGTTCTACATGTGATAAAGTCTTTTATCTCATATTCCCTTTTGGTACTTGAAGACATGAATTTATTACATTTTCTTCCTCCCTGTTTTGTGTTTATGCACGCATGGCAACGTTTACAGGGGTAGAAACCTTTTCCTTGGAAGAATGACAAATTATTATTATTTTTTGGTGGATCCGGGACATTTTTTACTATTAAGTCACGCAGGGTTGGGGCTTTCCGATAGATAAAACGTGGTTTTGCGGGTAGGATTTCTTTCAGTTGTTTTCTTTTTAGGAAATACTGCGCAATGGTGTATGTTTCTTTCTCTCCCCATATGCAAACTGACTGGAAGTGCCTGTAAGCACAGCGTAAAAGACAGAAAACGAACAGCACCTGGAGGTGTCAGCAGAAAAAAGGAAAGTGTCAGTTTTTTTTTTTTTTCTTTTGTCTTTTTTTCTCCTTTTACTTGTGCACCATTCATATTGTGAGCAGCAACTTCCTGCATTCAATCTCCTTTTTCTGCATGTAATGATACAGATTGATTCAGCCTGGTAGGATACCGGGTAAATGCATAGAAATATTCTTCATCAATTTGAGCATCGGCGGCTGTAACAAAGACAGCAGTTATTTATGCATTAATTTACCCTATTTTTATATACTCAAATAATTGTTCATTTATTGGCACCAGCTCTACATTGAGCAATAGGTAATTGATACCTCTCACCAGCAATCATTCAAGTGCCTCATTAAATAAACTCAGGATAATCACCAAAAATGTTTCAGGATCTATAGGAGAAACTTGACACATTTATATCCATTATTTTAACCCTCTATCCAAACAACAATTGGAGGTCTAAAAGCGTATTTTAAATCACTGCACTACACAGGTTTTTATTAATCACGGTGTATACACTATATATTCTAAGTGTTATACAGGTTTTTTGAAATTTGTTTTAAGGTTGATACAAGCGCACTCATCACACATTTATTTGTGTACTTTTAACAATGTATCTGAATTACTTCATCCTGTGGTCTCAGGATGTATGAATAAGATATTGAAAACTTTGTTTGAAATTACATTTTAAAGCATTTAAAAAAAAAATAAAAATCTTCCTGCAAGGCAATGTTATAAATTTTCTAGTACAGTATGCATTGCATACTAGCGCATTATGTGAAACTTACCTTAAAAGGAAGCCCTCCGGCAGCGCACTGTCACGGCTGACAGGGCTTCCTTCTTCACCCGGTCTTCCTTTCGGGTTCACAGGCTCCGGTCCTTTGAATAGAGGAGCCGTGATGACATCACTCCTGCACATGCGTGTGAGAGTCACTGTTCACATCACAGGGCTCTGAAGGAACGGCACGGGTATGCCGTTCCTTCAGAGCGCATGCGCCGGTGACGTCATCAGTGTAGTAAATATCTCCTAAACTACACACGTTTAGGAGATATTTACTGTACCTGTAGGTTAGCCTTATTATAGGCTTAAAAATCAGCCCAACAGTGGGTACAGACCCCTTTAATTGTTTCCCCCACAATCCAATGGGCTCCCACTATCCCTAGGACTCTTGGAGACACCCAGGGTTATAAATTCCACTGTTTCCTTACCCTCGGGTGCTCAGAGTGACCATGCCTGATGGGACAGCAGGGACTGGACATGTTTGATTTCACCAGGTGGGGGGTCCACCTTCATTTTTCCTGGTGTTCACAGTCTGCAGGATAAGAGTGCAAGAGCATGCAGCTTTAACATAAGCCTCGGTCACTTTGGTAGGCTCTGTACTAGCTGGCCCCAAAATACTTCCTTTCCAGTGGGGTGACCCTGTATCTTCAACTACCTCCTTGTACACCCATCTTTGGGATTTCTGCCACTCCCTGGAAATCCAGACTAGAGACACTCGCCTTTACATTGTGCAGCCTTTCTGCAGATCCCTGTGGTACCAGCTACCACCAGCTTCCTTGTGAGAGAGGTGTTACCCCTGCCCCCCTTCCCCAGGGAGTTGCAAGTACAGTAACTGTTTACACCAGAATGAACTGTACTGTGCTCTTACTAGTGATTTCTTATTGTACTCTGTTCTTTTAGATCCTGTTATTCTATATTGTGCTGCCACTACGCAACCCTGTACTACAATAATTCCACTGCCTGCTATACTTTTTCTTTTGCTTATTACACGCTTTTACCATTTTTTTTGTTGATATTGTCAATTTATCTTTTTATCATATAGTAAACTTCAAGTTACACATTACTGTTTGCTGATGATTTAGATTGTGATACCTATACATAACTATAGCATCCTGCCCTTGTTAAGCTAAATTTAGTTTTTGCCTCTGCTGTACTCAGTTCAGCAGCAATCTGTTTCTAGGTCTGATCAGGTTTCCCTAAGCTTGGTGGTTGATTGCTCCTGTCTGCCTCTGGAGGAAGCTTCCAGCAATAGAGTAGGAGGGCCAGTCACTGACCTCATCCTATCCCTGGGAGGGGCACCCAGAAGATGGCTGAGAGAGAAGATACATGTTTAGGAGGCATCCTCAGAGTGTCTTTTGTTCTGGGGCTGCTGCCCCTAGGATGCAGCCTGTGTACAGAAGAGCTGATATTAAGGCCCAGCATGTACTTGGCTGATAGACTGATGGAATCTAGATTGAAAGATATTTGCTGGAGGGCATCACGTTTGGAAGCTGGCCTAAGGTGAGATCCTTTTACAACAGAACAGTGTTGCTTGGAAATTGGGGCGCGACAGCTGTCCTTGGACATTGTGAGTAGGACCCATGTGCTTTAGGCTTCATTTATACTAGCAACTCCTAAACTTGATTTTAGGAACTTTTGGTGTTTTTTTTGCCAGAGCTCCTAAACTCAACTCCATTAAAGCCTATGTCTCAATGTACATATAGGCTTTTAGCAGAGTTTAGGAGCTGCTGTGGTTAGGCGAGGTTCAACCTCCCTCTCCTGAATGTGGAAGATTTGTGTTCAGTATAGGAACGTTTCGACTACTGGCCACGGGAAAACGCAAAACGTGGCAAAACCGTGGACGCGGTAAATGACGGCCAAGTGTACATGAAGCCTTAGGGGTTGAATGCCAGAAGTTGTTGCAAGGACTGGAACTGCTCATAAAAAAGATTCAGAATAACTGACTATGCCCTCTACCTCTTACAAAGACTGCTTCTGAGGGATTTGTGATTAGGAGACTGTTCTCCTGTTTGTTGTTTTGGAGTATCCTGCACCTGCATCCCGCGCTGCTGTTTGAAGAACTGCAATAAATCTACAAAAAAACCTTAATCCTCTGGATTACGCCTGTCTTTGTTAGTGTGCTTGTGTAGCGGTAACCCTGTAAGGGCTGCTATGTGAACAGGTTAACAGGAGAGTAGACACCTGGCACAATATTTTATGCCTCCACATTCCTTCTGCCTCCTCAACTCACAGGCCAGCAATCCTGCACAATATGGAGACCAGTACAGGGGGTCCCCGAGTTACGAACTCGTTAGGGACTGGCCGCCTGTATGGAAGTCGGAAATGTTCGTAAGTCGGCCGCGCATGCGCAGACCGACAAATACGGAGATTTCCGGACATTTCCGATGTTCCGTCTAATGCCGTTCTGCGCATGCGCGGCAAATTACGGACATTTCCAGCATTTTCCGACGCTCCGTATGGCCGCGCATGCGCAGAACGGCCGAAAGACGGCGAAAACCACCGAAAAATGGTGGAGGGTCCCCGCAGCACCCCGTTCGTAAGTAGGGGTTGTTCGTAGGTCGGGTGTTCGTAAGTCGGGGACCCCCTGTATAAACAATATTATATTCAATAGGATGGCTCCCTTTAGCAGTTCAATGCAATTAGAGCAGATGTTGAGAGAAAATTCTAAAAAGGTGAGAAAGGGTATTTCTTGAAATCCAGATATCTTCAGCTAGCCTCTTTTATGTTGTAAATAAAGTAATCCAAAATGGCAAGGTGTATCAAAGTTAGCAAAGCTGTGATTTATCCTGCTAGTAGTATAACTTCTTTCTTTTATAATCTTAAAGATGTCATCTGATAGGGCTACTGAAATCAGTAATGTGTACTGAGCATAGGTAAGTGTCCTTAACTTAACTATAACATGGGCTATGCCCACTCACCACTCCAAATCTCAGATGGATTAGATAATGATGCAGCTGATGAGAAGACTCCAGCCGGAACTCCCTCTCTGTGTCTTTGCTCTGGAAAATGGTGGACGCCACGCTGCAGCTCACTGGAATCTTAATTCCAGGTGCTTCTGGATGACTTGAAACACCCGCTGGTCCACTGCACTGAAGAAGCGATGCTGTCTGCAGCGATCCCTCTGGGTATAGCTCCTAGTTGCCGAAATTGTAAAAATAAATTTATAGGGACACTTTTTTGGCTGTAGGCAGAGTCTTGTTATAATTAGGGGTGGGGCATGCATTTGTAGGCGTGGCATGGCAAAAAAGAAAGATGCGGCACGCGCTGCACCAAAAAATGGGTGTGGTTTATGTGAAGTAGTGGGTGTGGCTTATATGGGTGTGGTTCAAATGGGGGTGTGGTTAGAGTCTGAGATGAATGAGAGATGGAGAAAAAAAGGGGAAAAGGGGGGGGGAAGAGGGAGGGAGGTAGGGAGAGAGAGAGAGAGAGAAAGAAGGAAAGAAGGAGGGAAGGAGAAGCAAGGAAAGAGGGATGGAGGGACAGCAGGCTCAGATCCTACACCAAAATAGAAATGTGTATTCCAGAGTTTAACAAATCAGCAGATAAAGATACTCCAAACACCTGGTGTTAGCGATTCAATCATCCCAGCTGCATGGTTGTTATGGTGTCAGGATGATTAAAGCGCATTATTTCTATTATTACATTGAAAACAAAATGAAATAGTTCAACTCACCATAATGCAGAATTAGTGTTAGCCCTGAGCGTGTCACTTGCCACATCGCCTTCCACCAGATGCCATCAGGTGTCCCCAGCAGTGGAGCCCCTCGTCACATCAGGTGTCCCCAGCAGCTGAGTCCCTCCTCACATCTGGTATCCCCAGCAGCGGAGCCCCTTATCACATCAGGTGTCCCCAGCAGCGGAGCCCCTCATCACATCAGGTGTCCCCAGCAGCGGAGATCCTCATCACATCAGGTGTCCCCAGCAGCGGAGATCCTCATCACATCAGGTGTCCCCAGCAGCGGAGATCCTCATCACATCTGGTGTCCCCAGCAGCGGAGCCCCTCATCACATCTGGTGTCCCCAGCAGCGGAGCCCCTCATCACATCTGGTGTCCCCAGGCAGTAGAGTCCCTCATCACATCAGGTGTCCCCAGGCAGCGGAGTCCCTCCTTACATCTGGCTTCCTGGCCCATTCCTTAGTAACCAGCTTTTTGTCAAAAAACTGCTTAGGGACCCCCCCCCCCCCCGAGAATCACTCCCAGGGAACATATCAACCCCTTCAGCGCCCCCTAGTGTTAACCCCTTCCCTGCCAGTCACATTTATACAGTAATCAATGCATTTTTTTAGCACCGATCTCTGTATAAATGTAAATGGTCCCAAAAATGTGTCAAAAGTGTCCGATATGTCCGCTGCAATATCGCAGTCATGATAAAAATCGCAGATCGCAGCCATTACTAGTTAAAAAAATAATAATAATAAAAATGCTATAAATCTATCCTCTATTTTGTAGGCGCTTTAACTTTTGTGCAAACCAATCAATATACGCTTATTGCGATTTTTTTTACCAAAAATATGTAGAAGAATACGTATCGGCCTAAACTGAGGAAAAAATATGCTTTTTTATATATTTTTTTGGGGATATTTAGTAAAGCAAAAAGTAAAAAAAATATATATATTTTTTAAACTTGTCCCTCTTCTTTTGTTTATAGCGCAAGAAATAAAAAACGCAAAGGTGATCAAATACCACCAAAAGAAAGCTCTATTTGTGGGGACAATTGTCATTTAAAGTGTGACAGCGCTGAAAGCTGAAAAATGGCTTGGTCAGGAAGGGGGTGAAAATGCACTGTATTGAGGTGGTTAAACTATATTTACCGGCACATTTTTCATTTTGCGGTAAATACCGCATAATCATTATTATTTTTTTTAGAAATAGGATTCGATTTACTGCATGCAATAATTTATGCAAATGAGTCATGTGACCACATTATCGCATGCAGTAAACTTTAGTGAATTTACCCCCCATGTTGTATTTTTTTTAGAAATCTTATGTATAGTTTGGGATTATTAATGTAAATGTACAGTAAATATTTGCTTATGATATTTGCAGCCTTTGCTTCAAAGTGGTTTTGCTTTACTGCTTCTCACTATGCAAGTCTACAGGTCTGCTGGTCCATTAAATAATTTTCATTCTCTATGTTGCTTATATTTTATCTGAACGGTCATTAGACAATACAGTTGAGTGAGTTTTGTGAAATACAGAGCTCCCTCTTGTGGCTGTTTTGCAAATTCTTACATGTAATGTGCTTCAGCTAAAACTGTTTTTTTTTTCTTTTTTAATTTTGAGTAGCATTGAGATAGGTTGGAAACTCTTTCAGGTTCCTATTTCTGTCTGTGCCCTCATTGTGGATAATTCTCCTCACTTTTTGTCCCAGCGACACAAAAGGAAGCAAATGGAAATCCCTACAATGTCAGAAAATGGGGTCATGTATTTGGGTGTAGCTTATTTTCTATTATTATAGCTAATTATTTGCTCTGTTTCTTTAGTGCAAAGAACTAGTTTGGGCTGTTACTAGGAGGCACATTTTTCACACAAAAAACACTGGGAAAGGGACTCATGCTGGCAGGTATGGTATCATTTGAGACACACGCACCAATACTTTGAGTCAAACTACTAAAGTTTGCCATACATGGGCAGAGCAAGCTTCCCCTCACTTCTTCTTCTTGGCAGCAGACGGCCTTGCTTATCCATGGTGATGGCCAAATATGACAAATAGTGTGAATACCAAGTGCCCACATAGCCTAAGGAACAAACATGGTCTATGAGAATTGTGGTGTCCCTGTATGACTGTAGCTAACTGTGATGATCAAATATGACAAATAGTGTGGGTGCCAGGTGATCACATTGCATGAGAAACACACAAAATAGCCGATGAGAATTTGCGGTGCCCTTGTAATATTACAGTTTCCATCCTGGCCACTTATTTTCATATGTATGGATTGGAACATACCT